>JZKD02S0268971.1:216884-234089 GCA_000966675.3 Picea glauca
TGTATTTTTGGTGGCTATGTTCAGATTTGAGTCATATTGGCATGGATCCACAATGTATGTTTGGTGGCCATGACCTGTCTTACTTGACATGGATATTCGCATGTCGGCATTTATGATTTGAGTCATTTGTATTATGAGTATGGGAATCCCTACCTCAATGATGATATATTATTGTATTGTATTTCCTTGTTTGTTGGTAAGTTTCCGATCGACTATTTCTTGTTCCCTACATACACTCGACAAAGTATTTCAGCTATCACTCTGTTCTAACTTCATACTTTGGGGGGCTCTCTGTTACACATTATTTTCGTCATCCCTATGACCATTAATGATTTAAACCTATATGTTGTCTTCAGAGGGGTCAATGGCCTGAGTTCCTAAAGAGAGAAGGTAGAAGAACTTTTCCTGAGAAAAGAAGTTGCATTTTCCCTTGTAAAAAACCTGTAAAAAAGGAAGTTCGCAGGTTGCTATATAGGTAGGGTGTGAGAATGTCTGATTCTCACAGGTTGCACCATAGCTAGGGTGTGATATGTTCACAAGTTTCTCTATAGGTAGGGTGAGAGAATGCTTACACATGGGAAAAACAAGTGTTTTCTCGAATCTTCTAGAAGGAGAAACTTCTATGGTGAGGTGGCATCCGAATGGTTTGAATCTTACTCACTTTCATGATTTAGTGGGATCATCCTAACCTCCTCACCTTATCCTCTTCAACTTATAAAATGAGAGGAGTTCTCATGGAGAAAGTTAGCTTTGGTTAGCTTTGGAGATTTTTGGATTAGCTTGGATTGGATTGAGTTTTGGAGATTTTTAGCTTGGCTAGATGAGCCACTTTGTCAAGATAGATTGTGAATATTATCAGATCTGTACTCTCAGAATTCTTGGAGTGAAAGTGTGTGGGGAATAAAGGATAGTTGGAAGGGATCTTACGACATCAAGGTCATGGTTGTAATCTCTCTTTCACATTTAATATGATACAGTAATATGATTCTTTCCTATAAAGCTTGTTGTGTTTTATTGTATGATTCCTTGATCACATACATAGGTTTATATTGAGTATATTCTATTGCTATCACTTTGGTTGGTTGCATTCTTTTGTAGGATCATCATTGTATGAACGTTGGAACGGAGCTAGGATGGCGATGGTGAGAGGAAGTGACGTTTAAATGGTATGTCACCTATCCCTCTTTAGTTAGTAAATTCAATATTTAAAACTTAAGGAAAGTGTCATGTTCTGGTGTGTTTTTTTCTAGATCTACGTGTATCTAGGGAGATCAGTTAGTGTCTTCACCTACCGATTTGTCCGATAACAGGAGCCATCAAAGGATTTGCGCAAAACTATCCATCATCTCGTTCCTTTGTTGCGTGAGGGCTTCCTCAATCAAAATTTTGAAAGGATCTCCTTTCCCTTCTTATTTATTTTCTCCTACCATGAGAGGTCGCTTCGGTGTGCGAGAGATTTTGTCTTCAAGAGAAACAATCTCGAGACCCAACTCTTTATACTCCGACCTCTTTGGGGACATGCATTAAGACGATAAGGAGCAGACCGCTCCGATACCACTGATATGGATTTTATGAGAAGAATGAAATGAATACAGATTATTAGTAGGTTCTTAACACAAAATAACAAATATACAGTAAAACTAGTTTTCTATTCAATAAGGAAATAAGCTAAAACTATAAAATGCAGTGGAAACAAGCTTGTTGGAATGGTGGCAGCTTATCTCTGAGAAGAGATGTGACGAATGTGCTCATTCACAAGAAGATGGTTAAAATGAGGTTTTGAAAGCATTTTTACAATAAAAAAGAATGCCCAAAACCCTATACATCCAAAAACCTAACCCTAGGAGATGAAGTGCCAAAAGTCATGTGGGCCCCATTTGGGTAAGTTAGTACATCAACTTCCTGGGGTTGTAACTTTTGCATACGATCTTTGTTTTAGGCGTATGATAGCTTGTTGGAAAGGTATCGTCGAGGATAATAATTTTGGGGGATAAATGATGGCTTCAGATATCATTGAGAATCCCTATCCCCAAAAACTTTCATTTAGGCCCTCAAAATGGCCCCGAAAGTTAAAACTACTAAAAATAGTAAATTGCCAAAATTGTCAGAAAACTGTTTTGAGCCAGTTGGAAGAGGTGGGTGGCCACTGATATTCACCTGGATCATCTACTGATATGAGTTTATTTTGTCTTATGCTATCAACAATAAAATGCAGTGGGGTCCCCTTCACCCACATTTGTGAATGAAAAAGGTGCTCCCCCTCTTCATGCTCTGTTGGTTCTTCTAGTTGAATTGTTGCGGTTGTGACAATAGCAGTGGGGTCTGCGTCAATGATCTGTCTTTTACTAGTATTTTCAAAATCAGATTCTGAGTCAAGGTTCAACTCCTTATCCTTGATCTTAGCCACCAATGACTTTTTTGAGCAACATTCCTCGATGTTGTGCCAGGGGATTTTGTGGAAATCACACCATTTTCCAGTGTCCTTCTTTGTCTTCCCATGACCCTTATTTTCTTATGGCTTGGACTAGTTTTCGAGAGACTTCTTGTTGGGGACATCTTTATCATACTTTGGTTGTTGCAAATTTGCAGACCCAAACTCCCATTTTTTATGGTGCTTAAATTTTTTCTCAATTTTGACAACATATCAATAAGAAACATCGAGTGATGAGATGTCCAGAAAATCCATTTTAGTTTGGATGTATCTGTGTAGAGCCCCATGGTATTTTAGAACCAAATGTCATTCAGAGTCTTTGATACCCAGCTTGGTGCGCAAGGTATGGAAGGTATTGCTGAACTCCGGAACTGCTTGGCCCCTCTCTTGTCATAGTGTGGTCCATCTCATGTACCGGTCCTCATAGTTGCCAACATGGTAATACTGTTCCTTTACCGCATCCACACAAAAATCCCAAGTGGGCTCGGTCCCATATATTCCAGAATCCTCTATGGAACTTTTCTCCCAGTAAGTTTCCCACCAATATTTGACATGGGGGAGATCTTTAAGGAGTAAGAAGGTGATCTTTTCCCTATCGGAAAAATCATGAACAAAGAAATAACCTTCTAACATATTTAACCATTTTTCTAGGGCATCCACATCTATCTGACCTTCAAATACGGGAATATCAAAATTAAAATGTACCTTGAAAGGAGAGTCTATTCCAAAGTGGTTTTTTGATGAATATGCACTTGTTTCTATCGCTAGGCATTGAAGGATGTGGGAAAAATTCTCCATCATTTTGTCCCTTTGTTGCATGAGAGATTGCTCAAGCAATAGATTGATAGGATCGTCTGTTCCATCATTTTTATTTTATTCCTCCATGGAGGGTTTCTTGGGAATGTGAGAGGGATTTTATTCAAGAAATACAATATCGAGACCCAAATTTCTATACTCGGACCTCATCGGGGACATGCACTGAAAAAAACGATCAAGAACAACCTGCTCTGATACCACTGATCCAGATTATTTTCGACACAAAATGAGAGATGAGATATAATAAATAAATGCACAGAGATATCATGGATATCCAATAATATAATGGAAATGTATCAAATATGAAACCGTAAATACATAGATATAATAATACACGATTTCTATTAATGAAGGAAATGTACAGAGACTGTAAAAATATAGAGTGAAAGACTTGCTAGAATGGTGGCAGCTTATCTCTGAGAAGAGATGTGATGGCTACTCGCATTTGCAAGAAGATGATTTTACAATGAGTCTCTAAATGATTTTTTATCATAAATAAAATCCAAAACCCTAACCCTGGAATATGAAAAACCAACTATTTTGTGGACCCCGTTTTGGGTAGTTTGGTGTATCAACTTCCAGTGGGCGTAACTTTGGCATACGATCTTTGTTTGGGGCACATGATAGCTCATTGGAAAGGTATCATCAAGGAGATTAATTTAGGGGGATCAATTATATCCTTTGGATATCATTGAGAATATTTATCCCCCCCCAAAAAAAATTGATTTAGGCCCTCAAAATGGCCCCGGAAGTTAAAAACTGCTAAAAATAGTAAATTACCAAAATTTCCAGAAAATTGTTTTGAGCCAGCTAGAAAAGGTGGGTGGCCATCGATATCAAACTGGATCATCTACTTGACATGCCATTCATACCCATCAACATTATCCAATGGATTATGTACCACCAAGGAAGCTAACAACAAAGCAGGTGAAGTTACAAAAAGAGCCAAAGTATGAACTCGTAGAGCCAAAAAATCCACAATGTGTGATCATTGAGGAAGATATTGTTGGTACATTAGGAAGCTTGAGGTATATAGAACATGAATTGATAGATATCAATAAGTTTTCATAATTGGATCCAGAAAAGTACACAAGTGTAAGACTCACACCATATTTTCAAGCAATCATAGTAGTGTTGGCATGTTTTTCAGACAAAGGAAAAGTATGCATGTTTGTCATTGATGGAAAAGATCATGATCAAAAGCACAACGAAAATGGTGGAATGGAAAGATCAGCAGTGTAAGCTCAGAAGGAGGAGAAATAGTGAAAGTTGGATCCCATTCAAAATTCTCGATGACCGTCAGATCTGAATTAAGACTGGAGGAGCGCACAAAAGAGGAGAACAGATCTCAGGTGTCAGATCTGAGTGTGAATATCGACCATCGTCGGATCCAGAAGAAGGAGCATGATATTTAAGTACAATATGAAGCAAGCTTAGAAATTCCTGAAAGTAGGAGGACCGTTGATCCAAGGATATGTGGAAAATAGTTAGAGCATGTCAAACGTTTCATTTTGAAGTTTCATAGATCGGAAAATTCAAAGGAAAGAGGTTCTCTAACCACTCAAAATCGTGATAAAAATCCTAACCATTGGAGTTATAGGACACGTGGCAAGCGATTGGAATTTTGTTGACTTGCACATTGGAGGAGTCAACGGAGCATGGTTTGGGAACTTGAGATATGAGATATCCCAAAATGATCCAAGTCGTTGGATTGAGGGTTGATCTGAACCCTTAGATTGAGGTATAATATGGAACGTTGGATGTAGAGGACACATGGCGAGCGATTGGCATCTCGTTGAATAGAAAGTCAAAGGAAGGAAATCTTATAACCTTCCAACTCATGATAAGGAATGGACTGTGGTCATAGACAAGGTCACATTGTCAAAGGATTAAGGGAAGGAGCCAATTGCTAATATCCATTTCAGGGATCGCAACATGGAGTGTCAAGACCCTTCATCATAGGAATATTGAAACATGCAATCATGATGAGATCTGGACCATCAGATCATTAGATATCTCGACCATTTATCAGGCTCGATGAAGTTCATAAGTTCACGAAATATGAAACGCCTTTTGGTGTAGTTTGTGGTCACTGCTAGTGGTCATGTGAGACGGAGGAGCTAGCGGAGCTAAGCTCCATTTTGGGGATCGCAACTTGGATTGTCGAGACCCTTCGACACAGGATTGCCAAAATGTGAAATGTGAAATGCATCTTGATTAGGCCCATGGTCACAACCAGTGGGAATATGGGATAAACGCAAGACCCTGGGGATTTAATCCAACGGTGCTAGTTATTTGAGCATCTAATCGAAGGGCTACTATTGATCTTTACAATTAACTGTTCAATTATGATTCAATTAGTAGAACCATATCATGGTTCTTGGATGGTTGGTGATTAATTGGATGAAGCATTGTTAGCCTAGGTATTCGAGGTGTAACTGAATTTGTGTGAAGTGCATAAAAGAAAGATGGAGTGACTATGAATAGTTGGTTGTTGTGAATGAAAAAGGAGTTGAACTGTAAGAAAGGGAAAATTACAGTATGCACAGTGTGAGACCGATAGTATGCACAGTGTGAGACCGACAATATGTGCAGTGTGAGATAAAAGTCAGAGATGAGTAATAGATGCAGAATAGACAGAAGTAAGAGAAGAATTGCAGAACAACTTGAAGCAGAGAAGAATTACAGAACAAATAGAAGCATAGAAGAATTGTAGGACATAAGAGAAGTGGTAAGAATTGAAACACCTGCATTGTTGGTTATTCAATCATTTTACTTATAATCAGGGAGGCAGGGTGGTGCTAGGGAGGACTTTGGTCCTTTGATATTTGAGTTGGTGCTTGAATATTGGGAGTTGTAGCTTCCATCTAGTTGTGGCTAGAAAACAGGGTGGTAGGGTGGTGCTTGGGAAAACATAGAGTTTTTTGTATGCAAGTTGGTGCTTGTATAAGTGGAAGTAGGTGCTTCCATTCAGCCTGTGTTGGAACACTCAGGGAGTTGGTGCTTCTTTCTAGTCGGTGCTAGAGAAACTAGAGAATTGGTGCTCTCAACAAGTTGGATCTTGTAAAACAGAGGTAGTAGCCTCTCTTTGAGTTGGTGCTCAAACATAGATGGTGTATAGAACTTAAGAGACTGCCTATCATTTTGAGGAAGAGGTTTTCTCCCTTTATGGGTTTCCTCATGAAAATCTGTCTTTGTGTATATATTATGTGTGATTGATGCTCATTATTTATGTTTTTCATATGATGTATAATATTGATGGTCACTTGATGAAAGATTAAAAATGGTTTAATAGACTTAAAATTGTTTAAGCATAGTAACAATTGATTCACCCCCCTCTCAGTTTTCTTAGTAATTTCAACAATTGGTATCAAAGAAGGTTCCTTTTATTTAAAGGTAGATCTGTAAGCTTAAACATGACAAGTCATGAAGGGACTTCAACTAGTAAGCCTCCTTTGTTTGATGGAACAAATTTTGCCTTTTGGAAGGTTAGAATGAGAACATACCTAATGCCCTTAGGTGCTCATGTTTGGGATGTAGTAGAGATTGGATATACAAAGCCTGTTGTGTTGGCTTCCAAGGATGATAAGTTAGAATTTATGTTTAATGCTAAGGGAATTAATGTTATCTTGAATGGACTTGTTGAAGCTAAGTTTATAAAGGTGATGCGTATTGAAACTGATAAAGCTATGTGGGATAAACTTATTAACAATTATGAAGGAAATTAGAAAGTAAAAGATGCCAAACTCCAAACATATAGGTTGAAGTTTGAACAACTAAAGATGATTGAATATGAAACAATTAGCAAGTACCTTTTAAGAGTTGAAGAACTTGTGAATGCCTTGAAGGGTCTTGGTGAGAATATTGAAGAATCATTTTTAGTTCAAAATATTCTAAGATCTTTGCTTGATAAATTTAATCCAAAAGTCTCTGTAATAGAAGAATTAAATGATCTTAAAACTTTGTCCATTGATCAACTCCTAGGAATTCTAAATGAATATGAAATGAGAATCAACAAAGATAAATCCAGTATGAGAGAAGCATATTTTAAAGCAGAAAAGAATATTGATTCAGATTTAGATGATGTTGAGGCAAAATTTGTGAGAAGGTTAAAGAAAGGATCAGAAAAATATCAAGGCAAGCTTCCCTTCAAATTTTTTAACTGTGGTAAGATAGGTTAACTCTGATGATGAAAAGAAGTACAAATTCAAGAAATATAGTAAAAAGAAAAGTTTGTGTGCAAACAATGACAATTCCTCAGAAGACATAGATAGTGATTCATCATGTGAAAACAAAGTGAATGATTTTATGCTTATGTCTATGGGAGATCTTGATGATGAACACACAAGAGGTGAAATGGATGATGAAGAAGTTGTGGTGGATATGGAAGGTGAATTAATCAGTTCTTTGGAAGAAATTGACAGACTCGGATTTAAGAAGAGAAAACAAAAACAATTGTTGATGCAATGAATGGTGAAAAACTTGATGACAAATTTTCTTTACTAAAAGTGGAGTTAAAAGAGGCAAATAAAATAGAAGACATACTAAAACAACATTTGTCATAGAAGAAAGCGAGGTGTGAAGCCTTAGAATAAGAGATAGTAAAAACCAAAAAGGAAATGGAGAAGTTTAAGGCATTGTATCACCAAAATCTACCAAGTATTAAAGCTTCAGAAGAATTAACTTCCATTCTAAATCAACAAAGGAATCTAAAGGTGAAAGCTGGCTTGGGATATGAAGAAGGATCAAGTAGTGATCATTCAAGTAATACATAACCCATCAAGTTTTTAAAACTACAATCATTGACAACAACCACTTTGCAGAAACAAAGAAAGAAAATCATCCACCAAGAAGGAATGAAAGAAAAAGTACCATAACCCAATCTGTATATCAAATAAGTAACACAAACACATTTTCTGATCAAAGAAATCATCAGCATGGAAGAAATCGACTACAAACTTTTTCCAGGTACAAAGGTTTTTTCTATGGTTATTGTTTTTTCTGTTCTAACTTTGGTCGCAAAGCTGTAAAATGTTCTTTAAGATCTAGATATTTGAAATAAAGATACTCAAGGAATAATTATCTGCCACAACAAAGATTGAGACAACCAAGAAACAAATGACCACATACTATAAATCATGTGATGGATGGAGGAAGGACGCAGGTGAAACATAACAATAGTTATGAGCATTAAAATCGTTATGATCTATTATTCAGTGAACCAGAATGTAAAATCTGTCATAACTATGGACATAAAGCTGCAGATTGTTGCTTAAGGAATTTTAAGCCAGATTCGAATCATATTGCTGAAAATTTCAAGATTTGGAAGAAAAAAGAAGATGAAAAGTGTAGGCTAGTGTTATCATCCCAAAGACAAAAGAATCCCTGGTATATTGATAGTGGATTTTCCAAACATATGACTGGAGACAAAAGAATCCCTGGTATATTGACAGTGGATGTTCCAAACATATGACTGGAGGCAAAAGTAATTTTCTAACTCAAAGTGAAAGCAAATCAGGGAATGTAACTTTTGCAAATGATGCACCAGGAAAAATAAAAGGTAAAGGAATGGTAAGTTTGAGTAATGGCAAAGGGAAAGCTCAAGATGTGTTGTTTGTATAAGGTTTGAAACATAATCTGCTTAGTGTCAGTCAAATCTGTGACCGAGGATGTGAAGTCATTTTTACTTCTAAAGGTTGTAGAATAAAATCTGTGAATTCAGGACATTTAGTTGCAAAAGAGATAAGAACAAAAAACAATGTCTATGTGTTAAAAGAAGAAAAAGAAGAATGCCACTTAAGCAAGTACAATGAAAGTTGGCTATGGCATAGGAGACTTGGACACTTAAATTTTGATCATATAATCAAGCTCAAAAATAGTGGGGCAGTAAAGGATCTTCCAAAGATATCAAAGCCATATGATTATGTTTGTAAACCATGCCAGATAGGAAAGCTTACTCGGACACAGTTCAAATCTAAAAACTTTCCTTCCACCAAAAAACCTCTCCAGTTAGTACATATGGATTTATGTCGATCATCAAGGAAAGAAGGTACAAGAAAATAAAATTATTTTATGTTGATTATTGATGATTATTCTAGACTAACATGGCTTGCCTTTTTGAAGGAAAAATCTGAAGCATTTGAAAAATTCAAAGTGTTTAAGGCTCTAAATGAGAATCATGTAGGAAAAAGATTGAAAGAAGTAAGGTCTGATAGAGGAGGAAAGCTTATCTCATGGAAATTCAAAGAGTTCTATGATAAACATGGAATCAAAAGAGAGTACACAATTCCAAGGACTGCACAACAAAATGGAATTGTTGAGAGGCGGAATAGATCAGTACAACAAATGGAAAGATCAATGATGAATGAAACGAACATACCTCAGACATATTGGGTGGAAGCAATTCATACAATTGTTCATATCCTTAACAAAGCACATCTTAGACCACACAGTGACAAGACTCCTTATGAACTATGGTTTGGAAGACCTGCTTCAATCAAGCATTTTAAAGTCTTTGGGAGTAAATGTTATATTAATAATAATGATGAAAATATTGGCAAATCTGATGAAAGGGTTGATGAAGGTATCTTCTTAGGTTATGGTACAAATAGTAAAGGGTAAAGATGTTACAATAAGAGGTTTCATAAACTGGTTGATTGTATAGACATAAAATTTGATGAAGAAATCCCGATCATAAATGTAAGCAGTGTTGAACCAAGCACGAAAGATATAGTTGTAGATGAAGATGAATAGGTCCAAGGATCAGAAAGAGAAGAATTTGAATCAGATGAAGACACAAATACTTAGGCTAACATAAATCAACATAAAGAAACAAACTCACCTCTCATAATTTTTAGAAAGAACCATCCTGAAAATCAAATAATTAGAGATATAAATAAAGGAGTTTAGACAAGAAGGAAATTGATTAAAGACTCAGAACAATCTCATGTTGTCTCTTTATCTATGAATGAACCTAAATTTTTTTATGAAACCAATCAACATGATGATTGGATTAGAGCTATGAATGAATATCTTGATTAGATTGAGAAGAACAATACTTGGGATCTTGTTCCTAGACCTGAAGACAAGAATGTAATGTTCCAAGTGGATGTACAAAAATAAAATGAATGAAAAAGGACAAGATGTTGAAAATAAAGCCAGATTGGTATGTAAAGGGTATGCACAAGTTGAAGGTTAGGACTTTGATGGAACTTTTGCACCAGTGGAAATATTGGAAGCCATCATAATGTTTATTGCATATTCATGTCATAATAACTTTAAAGTGTATCAAATGGATGTTAAATCAACATTTCTTAATGGAGATCTACAGGAAGAAGTATATATGGAGCAACCTCAAGGATTCTCATTGACAGATAACCCTGATTATTCCTGCAAGCTGAAGAAGGATTTATATGGACTGAAACAAGAACCACAAGCTTGGTATTATAGACTGGACAAATTTTTACAAGACAAAGGATTCAAGAAAGGTACCGTTGATAGCAATCTCTACATAAAAATTGAAGGTGATGATTTACTAGTTGTTTTGATTTATGTAGATGACATTATTTTTGGCTGTAATAATGATTCCTCTGTTCAATGGTTTTCTAACTCTATGAAAATAGAGTTTGAGATGTCCATGATAAGAGAATTGTCATATTTTCTTGCCTTACAAGTAAAACAGAGTTATGCAGGAATTTTTATCTCTCAAGAAAAATATTTGAAAGAGATGTTGAAGAAATTTTAGATGGAAAATTCTTCTCCTGTTAGTACACCTATGGTGGTTGGTTGCAAGCTCATTAAAGATGACATTTCACCCAATGTTGATAAAAGGACATACAGATCAATGATAGGCATCCTTCTGTACATCACACCATCTCGTCCTGATATAATGCAAGTTGTTGGAATGATAGGTCGTTATCAGTCAGCTCCTAAACAAAGTCACTTGGTAACTGTCACAAGGATATTCAAATACTTGAAGGGAACAATGACTTATGGTCTGTGGTATCCCATAAATCAGAATTTTCAGTTAACTGCTTATTCAGATGTAGATTGGGAAAATTGTGTGGATGAGAGAAAGAGCACCAGTGGAGGTGCCTTATTCCTGGGTGACTCGTTGGTAGCATGGATTAGTAAGAAGCAGGGATCTATTTCCTTATCAATTACAAACGCAGAGTACATTGATGTTGCTACTTGATGCACTCAAATTTTATGGATGATTCAAACTATTACAGATTTGAAGTTAAATTATACTGATCCAATTACAATTCACTATGATAACACTAGTGCCATTAGCGTCTCCAAGAATCCTATTATTCATTCCAAGACTAAGCATATCCCAATAAAATATCATTTTCTTAGAGAATAAGTTACAAATAGAGTCATTCAGCTGAATTATATTCCTTCCATAGAACATATAGTTGATATCTTTACTAAACCATTAGCAAAGACCCCTTTTGGATATCTTCATCAAAAGTTGGGGTTATAACTTATTTTGTCTAATCTTTTCACCTAGTAAGGGGGAGTACTTGTTGAATATCTGTTGTATTTCTAAGTTTCTCATAGTTGACAGGGGGAATATGTATTGCAACAGCTCAGGGGGAGCATGTTTCTTCTTTGAAATTGATGTCAAAGGGGGAGAAAGTGTTGGCATGTATTTTAAGTATGCTACAGTGGTATAATTGGATGTTCTTCAAGGGGTTTCAAGGGGTTTCCATCAATGCCAAAGGGGGATATAGTTGGCATGTTTTTCATAAAAAGGTAGAGTATGCATGTTTGTCATTGATGGCAAAGATCACGACCAACAGCACAACGACAATGACGGAATGGAAATATTAGTAGTGTAAGCTCAGAAGGAGGAGAAACATTGATCGTTGGATCCCATTAAGAATTATTGATGATCGTCAGAACCAAATTAAGATTGGAGGAGCACACATAAGAGGAGAATAGATCTCAAGTGTCAAATCTGAGTGCAAAGACCGACCATCATCAGATCCAGAAGAAGGAGCATGATATTTAAGTACAAGATGAAGAAAGCTTAGAAAGTCTCGAAAGTAGGAGGACTTTTGATTCAAGAAGGACACATGGAAAACAGTTAGAGAACGTCAAATTTTTCATTTCAAAGTTTTGCAGATCGGGAAATCCAAAGGAAAGAGGTTCTCTAACCACTTGAACTCATGATATGCGAAATCGTGATAACAATCCTGACTGTTGGAGTCATAGGACACATGGAAAGCGATTGGAATTTCGTTGACTTTCACATTGGAGGAGTCAATGGAGCATGGTGTGGGAACTCACGATATGCAATATCCTAAAATGATCTGAGCCATTGGATTGAGGGTTGATATGAACCATTGGATCGAGGTATGTTGTGGAAAATTGGATGCAGAGGACACATGGTGAGCGATTGGCATCTCGCTAACTGGAAATTCAAAGGAAGGAAATCCTATAACATTCCAATTCATGATAAGGACTGGTCTGTGGTCATAGACAAGGTCACATCGTCAAAGGCTTAAGGGAAGGAGCTAATTGATAAGCTCCATTTTGGGGATCGCAACTTGGAGTGTCGAGACCCTTCATCACAGGAATCCTGAAACGCAAGATCGTGATGAGATATGGACCATCAGATCATTGGAGATGTTGACCATTGATCAGGCTCGATGAATTTCATAAGTTCACGAAATGAGAAACACATTTTGGTGTAGGTTGTGGTCACCGCTAGTGGTCATGTGAGAGGCAAGAGCTAGTGGAGCCAAGATCCATTTAGGGGATCACAACTTGGACCGTCGAGACCCTTCGACACAGGATTGTCGAAAAGCGAAATGTGAAACGCATCTTGATTAGGCCCATGGTCACAAATAGTGGGCATATGGGATAAATGCAATACCTTGCAGATTTACTCCAACGGTGCTAGTTATTTGAGCATCTAATCAAAGGGATATTATTGATATTTATGATTAACTATTCAGTTACGATTCGATTAGCAGAACCGAATCATGTTTCTTAGACGGTTGGTGATTAAGTGGCTAAAGCATTGTTAGCCCAGGTATTTGAGCTGTAACTGAAATTGTGTGAATTACATAAAAAAAATATGGAGTGACTGTGAATAGTTGGTTGTTGTGAATGAAAAATGAGTTGAACTATAAGAAAGGGAAAATTACAGTATGCGTCATGTGAGACCGACAATATGCGCAATGTGAGATAAAAATCAGAGATGAGTAATAGATGAGGAATAGATAGAAGAAAGAGCAGAATTGCAGAACAACTTGAAGTAGAGAAGAATTGTAGAACAGATAGAAGCATAGAAGAATTGCATAACATAACAGAAGTGGTAATAATTGAAACACTTTTGCTGTTGGCTATTCAATAATTTTACTTATAATCAGGGAGGTAGGGTGGTTCTAGGGAGGATTGTGGTCCTCTGATATTCGATTTGGTGCTTGAATATTGGGAGTTGTAGCTTCCATCTAGTTGTGGCTAGAAAACAAGGTGGCAAGGTGGTGCTTAGGAAAACACAGAGTTTTCTGTATGCAAGTTGGTGCTTGTATAAGTGGAAGTAGGGGCTTCCATTCAGTTGGTGTTGTAACACTCAATGAGTTGGGGCTTCCTTCTAGTCGGTGCTAGAGAAAACAGAGAGTTGGTGCTCTCAACGAGTTGGAGCTTGTAAAATAGAGGTAGTATCCTCACTTTGATTTGGTGCTCAAACATAGATGATGTACAGAACTTAAAAGATTGCCTATCATTTCGAAGAAGAAGAGGTTTTCTCCCTTTATGGGTTTCCTCATGAAAATATGTCTTTGTGTATATCTTATGTGTGATTGATGCTCATTATTTATGTTGTTCATATGATGTATAATATTGATGGTCACTTGATGAAAGATTAAAAATTGTTTAATAGACTTAAAATTGTTTAAGCACAGTAACAAATGATTCACCCCCCCTCTCAGCTGTCTTAGTAATTTCAACAAGTAGAGCCATAGGAATGGGCGATAAGGATAAAAAAGATAGGTATTATGAACCTTTTTGATATTCCACATTTTGGTAGGAGTGCAAAGATAAATATTTGTGTCAAGTTATTAATTATTTGTGTGCACGGAGGATTCCTATGGTTATATAGACTGATATCCTTAGACACAAAGTTGATTGCGCGGATAACCAAGTTTCCATCAACTTCAGACCCATGACTATTATTCACATACAAGACAAAGGAGAAAACATTAGTATAAAGAATGAAGGACAAGTACAACAAATTCATAGGTGCACGTAGTATGGATGTTGCAAGCATCAAGAATGATAATGTTCAATTAATGATGTAGGTACCGTCATGCAATTTATTAAGGAAATATCGCAAGGATCAGGTACCAAAAGTTTTGATAGTGGTAGTTGAGAAGTGCATTGCAGGATTTCAAATGATCCAGACAACATTCCTGTTGAGCTATTTCTTGATATATTGCATGGAAGCTCAATAAAAAGGTATGGAATTTCATTATGCCTGGTTATTAATACTTATAACAATAGTGGCTTGGAGGGAACCAGAGGACACTCAATTTTTGGGAGTTGCAAAGAAGCCATGTTTAGCAATGGGATATGTAAACTTGTCGCATACTTCTCACAAGGAGAGGCATATTGATACAAATGTTACATTCTATGTATAAAAGGAAGTAATTCATGTCAGTATCCATAATACACCACACATACTACCGTAGGTAGTAAAATAATACAAGGGGATTGCACACTTCAAATACGAAAGACATCTTATGTACATTTGGGTCAAGAAGGACCCAAAGAAACAATGGCTAATGTGTGAATACAAGTTGAAATACTTTGATGTGGGACAGATCATAGAATAATCGAAGGACGAATGGAAAAACCTAGTACCGGAAACAGAGAAACCATATACACGACAACCATAAATAGAAGAAATAATAGATGAATGAAGAAGAAGAAGAATAAGGGGAAGGAAATAGAGCAGGAGAAACATAGAAGATAGTATTGCACCAAGGCGAGAAGTGGAAGGAATGGGATATAGAGAGATCAATACCACAATGAAAGAAGAGGAAAGTAATCAAGTGAGTGTCTAGCCACCTAGACCCTATCAGAGTATGACTTAGAAAATATTGTGGATCAAGTGAAAGATGTAACTGAGGAATATTTTGAGTGAGTGGTGCAAAAGAAATAATAAAGGCACTTGGACATGCAAGTGCATATTTCCACACTACGACAAATTTTAGAGACAACCAGGATTGCACAATTCAGAACAGGCGAACAAGATCAGATGGAAAGCATGAAAAATACAACAGAAGTGCAAAATATGAAATCTCACCCATCGATGACATTAATAGAGTGATGGGTGATGAAAATTGCAGTGTGACATTTAGAGTTCCCTATGACATAATTATAGGAGAATGCAATGGAACTTAGTCATAATGACTTGGTTCTATCTCAGTTGTTAGTAGAAGTGTTGCATGGTTTCAAGAAAAGTGTGATGTAGGAACTATAAGTGCGTGCAATGTCAACGTCAATGGAGTTGACAAAGGTAGTCACATATAATGATGTGTTTCAAGAAAAATATGATCAACTTAGGCTATATTAGGATGAGGCCACACAAAGGACAAAGAGAGTGAAACAAGTGGTCTAGTGGGTTTACAATATTATTCTAGAAATTCCTAGGGAGGAATAATCCCCGTTAGAAGTACATGTGAAAAAGATCAGTGAGTTAATTCAGGGATTTCACACAAATATTAATGATTTGGAAGCATTCCAGATGGCAACAACTCCACCGGAGGAGAGGAAACAAAGGGAGAATATGGAGACAAGAACTATCGAGAACACAAAAAGTTTGGAAATAGAGTGTGCTAATCTCTAACAAAAAAGCATGCGAGTATGGACACAACTAATAGAAGACATGGAATTGAAAGAAATTGGGAAGAAGCTACAGGATATGTAGGATAAGGTGCATAAGTTAAAATAGATAATGAGAACATTACCACCAACAGAGATGATGGTAGTAATGGCAGAGAATAGAAAATTATATTCAAAGATGAACCAAATGAGGGTGCAACAACATGCTTGCACATAGTATATTGAAACATTGTAGGAAGAAGAATACAAGGTGACAACATAAGTAGCAACTGTACAGGGAATGGTCAAGAAGGAAGTACAAGAAAGTGAAAAAAAAATGAAGGGCCATATTGTTAGAGAAATATTTTCCTCACCCCATGCAATCTTGCATAGAAGGCCTTTTTCCATTTACCTATGCATACTTGAAATTCCTTTTTGCAAATCCCAGAACTAAAAATACAATTTTTTCCACATATACACACCTTGCCTACTATACAACATGCGTATACACAGGTTGCACCACTACATCCCGTGTACATTAGGAAATGTGCCCAAAATTGAAAAATGGTGTCAGGTTTCCATGTCATATCACGAGATCAATGATCCTTGGCCTTCCATATATTGGAAATGTTCTGACTCAGCCCTTCAGTTCCAATTGAAGGCTATAAATGGGCCAAATCCGAGTTATGGAAAAGAGGAGAAAGATTTCATCTTTGAGAGAAAATTTACTCTGGAGGAATTATTCACTTCACATTGAGTCTGCATCCCTTTATCCTTTCAGTTTGAACACATTGTGCAGCCCCCAAGCTCTTCCCTTACTGATTGAGAAATTCATTGTCTCTCTTATATGAGATTGCCTTTGGTGGAGGATTGAAATGGTGGAGGCCTAGTTGGAAGGAACTTAGTTTATTGGTTCCGAACCATGCTGACACAGAAGTCTGTAACTCATTCACTTATGTTGATTATATCTTAATAGAAATACTCTTTTCTCGTTGAATTGATATCTTGAAAATATTTGAATTATTATTCCATGGGCATATTTGTTATGAATGTTGATGGATTATGCTATTGAATGTGCTAACATCATATATTATCATATATTATCACCATATGCTTGCATT
>JZKD02S0268971.1:244283-255866 GCA_000966675.3 Picea glauca
CCTGATGGTAAGGAGAGTGGTTGTAGAAATTGTGATTGAGGTAATTGATTTGGGAAGGGGGGTTGTTGTCCTCTCCAATTTGGATTCCATTGGTTCTGATATGGTTGTTGTTGTTTTGGAGGCCAACGAGTCCACATTGATGGATCAACAAAGGGTGGGTTAGTTTGTTGCATGGGTGGGTAATTCATTTGGTTTGGATATTGCATTTGATTATAGGGAGGGTAACTCATTTGATTGAAAGAAGGATAGTTATTCCAACGATTAGAAGATGTAAATGGCATGTTAGGATACCTTGTCCCCGCAGTTGCCATTACCTTCTTTGTGTCAACAGATAGACATCTTCAGCTTCTTCCTCAGTTGGTTGTAATGCTTCCTTGATCCCTGGTAAAGATGGACATTGTTGAGTTTCATGATATTTATCACAGATGGTGCAGATTGGCTTTTTGTCCAATGGACATTCCCTTTGTGGGTGCTTGTCTTTGCATTTAGAAAAAAAGATGGATAGGGTTGCTTCTACTTCTACTTGCTTCTTTTGAATAAGCAGGGTGTCAATTTGTGAGGCAAAAGATCTTAACATTTCAGTTTTAAAACCTTTAAGTAAATTACCTATTTCGGCTCTTGTTGCTCCCCCACTGGCTGATTTTTGGACTCTTGAAAATGTGGTGTCCCTGCTATTTGATCTATTTCTTGAAGCTCCTATTGAACATATTTTGCATAGGTTAACAATTTCATCGTATGATTTGTTATATATGTCCCCTTTTCCAAGCATATTCAACATATCTAGACAGTCATCCCTTACTCCTTTTAATAATATAGTTTTAAGAATGTCTTTACTTACATTGGGGTGACTGGATCTTTGTAGATTATATTGTAGCCTTTCTATAAAGTCCTCTAGATTTTCATCCTCTTTCTGCATCATCTTAAATAGTTCTTCCCTTTTTTCTCTTGTTCGACAATAGTCCTGGTATTTATTCAGGAGTTTCTGTTTCATTTGGTCCCATGTTGTGATTACATGGCCTCCAAGACTCATGAACCATCTTAGTGCATTTCCTTTTAATGTTGCTGGAAATAGCTTTAATTTTTGAGTATTGGAAACGTAATCATAACTTCTGCATAATATATCAAACTCAAAAAGGAATTCATTAGGATCTTCTGAAGACAAACCATGAAAATTAGGTAGTGTTGAGAGTGGAATGTTCTTCATGGGGGCTACCCCTCTAGGAAGATCACCAATAGGAAATCCTAATGTGGAGAAAGAGTTTTCGTCATTTACCTCTCCTTCAGGACTTGCCTGTTCTTCATGATGCAATTCTTCATTGGACTCATCCATGTCTTCTTTTGTATGCTCCCCTGCCGTGGTTGCTCTGTCCTCAATGTTTCCTGCTAGTTTCTTGACCGTCTCAGGACTCCAAACTTCTTTCCCTGTTTCAAAGTTTTCTTGAAATGAAGGTTGGGATTTTGGTTTCTGAGTATTTGGTCGTTGAGCAGCAGATTCAGACTTTGATATAATCTCGTCAATATATGTCTTTCTTCCTCCTCTTCCTTTTCCCCTGCCACCTGTAGGGTCAGTGTCTTTGGGGTCTCCGCGTCCTCTCATGCAATATTTGTATTTGAAAAATCATAAGTGCTTTTGAAATCTATAATTACCTTCCCCGGCAACGGCGCCAAAATGTTGGTCACTATAATTGCTTATTTAACTAAACAATCAAGTGCTACATAAATTGTCAACCTAGGGAAGTCTGTTTATTTCAAAGGTAACCACGCACTATATATGCTCAATATCAAAAGCAACCTAGAGTTTTAGTAAAAACATATTAATCACACTTTTCCTTGAACAGACTGAAGTTCTAACTTGAATTACAGGAAAACAATCTACCTATTGCAGAGTTCAATGTTTAAAGAAATAATTGTCCAAAGAATCCTGGATTACATTAAAGAAATAACAAGATGGAAAAGAAATCCTTCAAGAAACTACAAAAGGAAAGACCACTATTCTATAACCAGAAAATAGGACCCTATTCCCAAAGCAGGAATCTTCAGCACCTATTTCCGATCACCACACTTTTATGAACTCATTGCTAATTGAAATGATTGACACACACTGAAGACTAACTACCTCTAACAAAGAACAAGACCCTAATTCCCAAGCAGGAATCTTCAACACCTGCTTCGGATTAGCACACTTTCATGAACTCATTACTAATTGAAATAATTGACATGCACTGAAGGCTAACTATGTCTAATAGAGAACAGGACCCTAATTCCCAAGCAGGAATCTTCAGCACCTGTCCCTGATTATCAAGCTTTAATAAATTCACCAAACATAATTGCTAACTAGAATGATTAACAGTTACCTAAGCATGAATCATATGAAAACAATGTAACAGAGTTCAGTAAAGTAGTGTCTCAGCAAAACAGAGTTCAATAAAGTAGTGTTTCAGAAAAAACAGAAACAACACTAACACACTATAAAGCTAATGGGTGAATCTTTTGAAGAAGGTGGGCCCTCCCATCTCAAAAGATTCCCTTGAAACAAAAGGAACTAGAGAGAAATGTTCAGAACAGTCTTTTATTCATCTGTCAACTGTATCATATTACAATCTGAAGTAAAACATGTCCTTCTCTGTAAAATCCTTTCTTAGCTAAAACATAAGATCCTCTCTAATGGTGATTTCCTCTTATTTAAAGAGGATAATCCCTTTGATACAATTTGATCAACAATTTACAGGTGTACATCGGAGTCCTATTCTTAGTCAAATCGACTTTCTAAAGTGGAATAGGATATCCTAGTTTCTCCCAACAGAATGCTATTACAAATGCTAAGTGAGGTGTTGTTGTTGCAGCTGGAGTAACAACTTCTTTATTTTTCTTCTTGTTACTGTTGTTGTATGTTGTTTCAGCATTGCAAGTTGCGGGCTGTTCCAGCCACGGGATTTGCATTCTGACTGTTTCAGCAACTTGGTCTCAAGCAACAGCGATGGTTGATTCTAGCTCAAGGTGCGGCTGTCGTGGTCAATGTAACAGTTTTGTGTTGTTGTTTCAACATCGTAGACTGCAGAGAGTGTAGCAGTTGTTGTTTCAGCATCACAAACCACGGAGAGTGTAACAACTTCTTTTGTGTGAGTTGTTGTTTCAGCATCGTGGTCCACAGACTGTTTCAGCAATAGGCCTCAATGCTAATCTGCAGTTTGAACTGTTTCATCACTTATACATTTCTGATCAATCGTTAAGTACGAGAGTAATGTAAAATTATATGCAAAACTGATTAAACATATAGTAAAGAGAAGAGACGTTGTATACCTTTGGAAAGATAGGGTAAAGTGATAATGTGAGTTTAAATGTGAGTGAAACAAGAGTGTAATGGTGGAAAAAAGTGTGAGCAAAAAGGTACATTGTGTGGTCCTAATAGGCACTATGTAGGTCAATGTTGAAATAGGGAAAAGGGTGGAAAATAAATGCTACCAGAGGTAGCTGCATCGAAAAAGAATCAATTGGATGAGTTTTGAAAGAAGTTTGAACAAATGAAGTTCTTACTTGTTTCCCAGACTTTCTTGGGCACCATATCAGTTGATTCATGGTTGATAGATAGTGGAGCCACATGTCATATGGCATGAACATGAGATGTGTTCGAGAGCTTCATAGATTCTGACTTAAAGATGCATGTGGAACTTGGTATGGGGAACAAGCATGCATTGAAGGAATCTAGAACAGTTCCATCTCAGATGGAGTCAAGAGGCACATTGATAGTGATGAATGTGTTATGCATGCTAAAAATCAAGAGAAGTGTGATCCCAGTCTCTGTGATTGAGAATAAAGGATATGAGGTATTATTATAAGATCGACAAGTGATCATCATGCCCAAATTATCTAGCTTAGAAAAAACAACTTTCTTCGGAGTTAGAGAGAGCAACTTGTATAGGCTAAAGGGCCAACCTATGCAAGCAGTGTCAAGTAGTAGAATGACAGACAACAAGGACTGGGTAGCTTCGAAGGTTGAGAATCTCAAAGGGAGTCAAACTTCACGTTCAGGTGGGAATGAGTAGCCTTCCAAGTTTGTTGAGAAGGATTCATGGTACGAGATGGCCATGTGGGATACTCAAGAGTAGGAGGATTCTAGGAGCATGATCATAGTGAAGTATTCAAAGATAGGCCAGAGCATGATGGAAGGGATAGTTTCTGTATCAGAGGGAGAAACCAATGAGGTGCATTGGAGAGAAGGCATGGTATCATATCTGGTAGTGAAGATAGATCCAACTCTAGGTGGGAGAATTAACTTCCTCAATAAGAGGGAATGTTCATGTTAGTGGTAGAATCAAACATGTACTTCAACATTGGCATGTTTCTAACATGTGGAAGTCGTCAAAAGCACTCTATCCTTGAGTTTACTTTAGTTAAAGGAATTAATTAAAGTAAAAGTATTTTTTTAGTTAATTGTGTTATCTAAGGAAAGTGCTAAAAGTAATTAACATGTGATCTAAGCATGTAAATCTTAAGTGAGTGTGAGAATTAATATCAACCGTCAATCACTTTGGAGATTATAAATAGATTGTAACTCATGATGATAAAATCAAGGCTAGGGTGAAGGATGAAGACACTTTTGTGAGATACAATTGTGAGAGACTTTGATAAGAGATCGAGGTCAAAGAATTTAGTGAGAGATCAAGGTCGAGACTTTGGTGAGAGATCAATTTCAAGCATAGAAACGAAGGGATTTTTCTAGTGTGAGGAGTGTAGAAGATAATAATAAATTTTATCACACAAGAGTGAGGAGATCTCATTGGTTTTGTTAAGATATTTCATCCAAGTGTTGATGCAGAGAGGTTTGAATTGTGAAGGAATGTGATACAATATCTTATATAGGTGGATAATGACTTCCATCTAGAGGTCATGCAGGTCAAGGAGAAGAGAGTGTATACGCAGGCACAGGTGGGTTTCAACTGATAGAAGCTAGAGGAAAGTGTAGCACCATACAAAAGTTTTCATACAGAGTTTTCGTACACGTACGTGAGTTTCAATGAATATAGTCTCATATGCATGTGGGTTTACTGAAGGAAAGGTGCATACACCTCAGGAAACATGTTGGTACAAGGTTGTATAGTAGCACAAGCATTTCCAAGTTTTTTTGTAGTGTATATTCTCTTAGTGGGCCATTTTCCCTATTATAGGAGCCTTGATTTGACCTTAATAAAAGCATCTTAGGACTAGTTTTCCCTATGATGTTTTTATCAGGGTAGTTTAATTGAAAATATTGGTGTCTTGTGTGTGAGAATTTTTGGTTTCGTAGTTTATGATTTTGTTGTATGTTTAGTTTATTACTCAGTTTTTCTTTTAGTAGAAAAAGTGATTTTATTTTGAGTTAACTACCGAGTGTTGGGTTGAAGTGATAAAATATAAACAATGTGACATCCCATTTTTAATTCTCGTAAATTATAACGTAATTGTGTAATTATAATTTAGGTTGGTCCGTCTATATGTTGAGGTGAAGAGCCCATATTGATTAATATGGCCAATGGCCAAAATATGTATTATGCATATTGAAATGATTAATAAAAATATAATCACTAGCTATGATATGCGAGGAACATTAATGATGGGGGGATACAATTCCATGGGAGAGGGGGATAAAGAGAGTTTTATTCATGGGTATTAATCAAAACTCACATTCTTGAATTTTATTAACATTGTGTATAAACCTTCTATTTTGTTGTTGAGTAATCACAAATCTAATCATTGAATTCATCTAATAGGTTGGGTGAGGAAGGTATCCCACTCAATTATCACATGGGTTGAGTGTAATCATCCTTTTGGGGAAGAGTGAGAATCAAGTAAGAAAGGAAGAATAAGGAAATTCATACGGAAAAGGGGGACAATTTTTACATGTATATTTTGGGGAAACAAGAGAGGCGATAAGTGTTGGGAAGAGAACTAACCATGTTGTGCTTGAAGGAAGCCATTAATGGGTTGTTTTTGTGTTGGAAATGTGTTCTATGTCCTGTAAAAATGGGTTGTAAGCATGTAGTGAATTTTCCTATTGAGGAAATGGATCTAGAGTCTTTTGAAGGCTACCGTGAGCACTCCTAGAGAAACTTAGAGTTCATGGAGTCCCCAACTGGGATAGTTTTGGCCAACATAGTGCACTAAAATCCCAAATAAATGAATGGTACAACCTGATGGAATAAGAACAATGAAGGGGGTACATTCCTTGGGTTGTGCAGGTTGTGGGGAAGAGAGCTAGTGGATTGGGAATTGTTGTGGGAGAAGAACCTAATTTTTGGGCTGCTTATTGTGGAGAGTGGACAACCAAGAGGGCCAAATGTCCTTGTGGACTCATAGCCTCAGCTAGGGGGTGGATTTTTATTGAGAGAAAAGGAAAAACAAGCCTATAGATGGGAGGAATGTCCGTTGTAAGAAGTTGGTTGGTTATTTTATAAAACATACAAGTTCTCTATTGTTTTTATTATGATTATTCCGTTATGTAAATATTAATGTGAATGTTTTTATGTTTTTGGGTATGCATGCATTTATGTTTTATTTATTATGTTGTTAGTTGCATGAGAAAAGTAAAATGTTAATTTTCTATAATTTTTATGGGATTGTTACCCCTTGGTTTATTTTGTATGTATGGGTCATTTTAATTTTTTGTTTTAGCAGGAAGGTACATTACAATATGGTATTAGAGCTCAAGGTTCAACATCGAGCTTGTATGGGCCAAGACCATGTGAATTTCGTGGAGATTCATTGTTATAGAGTCTCACCTATGATGAATTTGGGGAAAAATTGTGAAAATGGAGTGGGATCTGCAGATTTATGAGACGATTTGAGTTTATTTTTCCTCAAAACTGGGGAAGAAAGGTTTAATGGTGTCAATCTGTAGGTTGTAGAGTTGAATTTGGCCTAGAATGTCGAATTTTATGTTTTAACAGTGATTAAAGAGTTGGAGAATCAATGGCCCAGATCAAATTTGACTTGGTGATCAACGACTGAGATCCATTCTAAATGGTCAAGAATTTCAAGTTCACTGAAGAATTTCAGATAAATTATAAAAATTCTCAAAAATTTATAATTTTTGAATTTTTTTAGAAAAATTTCATACAATGATGATGTGGAGCCACATGGTGGTGGCATGGCAGTTTCATCTTGGCAGTTTACCTATGGAATGGTGAAAATAACAAGTCGATATGGCATAAACTATAAGTTCAATGTTGAATTAGACTAAGTCTCAGGGGGTAATCCTAACCACTCTTTGGACAAAAATATTAAATATCAATTGTTGATTGGGGATCATTTGTTGGGATGTAAAATTCTTGAGAGAAGGCTCACGGATGGGAAAATCCTCACAAATAAATCCTAAGAATAATTCTTGAGGTGAAGTTTCCAACCAGGGAAATTTTTCGTGAAGGGTTGCAGGATCAAACTTGCAGGAAGAGTTAGAGTTGGGCAGGGTTGGTTGAGTGTCGGGTTTAAATATCAACCATTCGATGTGTAGCGGAGTACATCTCAACCATCCGTTGGATAAGTGGATGGGAGGGTTCATGGGATTAGTCCACATAAGAGGAGTTCACGAAGTTATTCCAAATAGACTTGTGGGCCATAGATGAAAATCAATGGCATGCTACATGAAAAAGGTCATGAGAAAATGACCATGCAAAAAGGTCCATGGGAAAAGGGCTCACATGAATAAGTTCATGGGAGAAAGTTCATGAGAGGAGGTTTGTGGGAGAAGGTCCTTGGGAGAAATTCCACAGAAGAAATTCCACAAAGTTAAGATGTCATGAAGGTGTTAGTACTGCATTTGATCCATTCATTAGTGTGCACATTGATTGAGATTAAAGGGGATGAAATTCAAGTTCAAGAGCTCGAAATGGAACTTACAAAGATGAAGGATTACAGATGCAAGGCACATGGTCGGAAGCCAAATAATGTTTATAGAAAATGATCCATCCCTAAGGGTCCAAGGATAAATTTTGAGTACTTGGGTGCTTATCGAGAGAATAAAGGAACTTATCATGTCCAAGATAAGCTAATTCCATCACTTAAATGGAACCATATCATACAACCAAGGCTTAAATAATAAGCAGGGGAGAAGGTGCGCGACCAATCATCCGATGTCTATGAGTGATCTTGATCAACGATCGATGTTGGATAGGAATTTGGATAAGTTTTGGGATCTACGCCAAAATAATTCAAAGAATAAAAGGAAGTTAGAAGATGGACCAAAGCGTGTGACAAGAGAAAAATTTAAGGATCCAGAGCACACAATAGAAGGAAGTGCGATGGAGTGGTGTGCAGAAGGTGAAAAGTAGTTATGATTTTGGGACATTTTGTCCGCATTGTAATAGTCTTAGCCCTATTTTGATGTATAAATATGTAATGGGTTTTGGGTAGAAGGGGTTAGAAGAATACGAGGTTATGGTGAATTGTGCATGAGTTGAGTTTTTGGCTAAGTGTTTGAATGCTATGACTGAGGAGTGAGGCTCGCACTACAGAAGAATGGCTAGGACAGTTTGGGTAATGTTACTGTTGCATATTTTGTAGCACATTGCGCAAATGTAAGCATATTATCAATGACTAATATAAGAATCCATCCATTGTGGATGTATCCCATGTTGGGTGAACCATGCTAAATCCTTGCGTCATGATGTGTTTTCTTTGCATGTTATTATGTTTAATGTTATGGTGTAATGATGATAAATGCTTAAGTATGTTGAATGTGTTATTCATATATGATGTTATAATGTCACGCATTGGAGTAGCTGGTAAATGAATGAATGTTAAGTGGGATAATGCCACACATAGAATATATTGAGTGTTAAGTAACTTTTAACAAATGGAAATTGTTCACATAAGTAGATGGTTAGTAAAGACATGTTGAATGCCTAACTTCCCATCATCATTGAAGAGACTTAGTTTTTGCATCCCCTCTAGATGCCTCATGTGAGACTTTAATTTCTCTGTAGGTGATGCCGAAAGGTCCGGTGTCTAAGGGTTTTGTTGGTATATTCATGATTAACCCTAGGTCTACCCAATGTGCTCCAACAAATGGTTATGTTGCCAAGAATGGGAACTTTAACTAAGGGGAATGTTTTAGAGTCTGAATAAGGAGGAGATCACTGAATGGCTAGAAAGGAAGCAATGATAATTTTCTAGAGAACAAAATAGGAACCCATGGCTCAACGAAGAACAATGGTTGCAAAGGTGTGTATTCATAGATATTCATGAAACATTATTTGGTGAATTTTTTATTATTTGGACTGAATGGTTACAAAGGATAGTGGAGAATGTTGGCAGATATATAGTTGAAGCTTCGAGAAACTGGACCCCTGAATTGATCAGATAGTTGAATACAGTAAGCAATAAAGTTTCTCGTGTGGTTGATTTTTGGTTGAATACTATACTGGGGGGTTACATTACATATTTTGTAGTAGATTGTACCCAGTCTTATAGTGTCGCAGAGAGGGAATTTTTCAAGGGCCCATGCGAAATATATCTGAATGTAGTGTCTACCTAGATAAAAATGTTGTTGTGTGAAAATAATGTTATGAAGATGGATTTTGACTGCTAGTTGCCTTTGCACACATAGGGGGACTGGGGGATGACTAGAGGATGATCCGAGAGAGATGAAAAGGATGAATGAGGAATAGATAGATTGAGGATTCTGAGATAGGAAGACATTGAATCAAACAAAGATATTGGAATATTTTGTTGTGGGAAAAAGTTAATATATAGTAAGAAGGATACAATGGTTGAGAGAGAAGAGAAACACAAAGCCTTTGAGAAAAAAAACACCTTCGTATTAATTTAGATCACACCTTTCAAAGAAAGGAAAGAGAAGGAAATGGATACTCATTGCATTCCAAAAGAAGAAATAATTCCATCTCATATCATAATTTGTGTCCAACATCACTGAAGGTAAGAACTATGCAAAATAGAATGGTACGAATAGATCATATGTTGAGAATTCCTGAGTTTCAGGGAGTGGGGTTGGAAGACCCAGAGCAACATTTGTTTGTATGCGACATAATATGGAATGCGAAGAATCTCTAGGATGAGGCAATGGAGATTGTGTAGTTAGCTAGGATGTTTAGAGTTCACACACTGTTATGGTACACGAAGTACTAGACTACTACACTGGCCAGTCAATCAAGAACTTTGGCAGATATTAGATAGGCGTTGTTAAAGGAATTTTAGAAGATGAAATTCGAGTCGTAGTATATCACAGAACTGAAGGAAATTAAGAAAGTACATAATGAGATAGTTTGGGATTACAATAAGAGATTTAAAGATGTGATAGGTAGATTAAAATTTCATATTCTTGACAAAAAGCATCGAGAATGGTTTACTGCAGGTATTTTTTCACACATTCACTGCTCGTTAACATAGAACAAGGTCACATCGCAACCAAAATCACTATAAATTGCAATGAAGTTAGAAGCATCTCCTATAGGAGATGGCATAGGAATGACACATGTATAGTCACAGTGATCCATATTTTATGAGAAGAACGAAATGAATAGATATTATTATTATTATTAACACCGGGACAAAATGAAAAATAATATAGATACAATAAAACTGGCTTCTATTGAATAAATAAATATGTTGAAGCTGTAAAATGCAGAATCAAAACAAGCTTGCTAGAATGGTGGCAGCTTATCTCTAAGAAGAGATGTGACAACTCCACTCATTCAAAAGAAGATTAGTATAATGAGGCTCTGAAAGCATTTTTTATTTATAATAAACATGAATTCCAAAACCATAGACATCCAAAAACCTAACCCTAGGAGATTAAGCACCAAATGTTATGTGGGCCCCGTTGGGGTAAGTTGGTACATCAACTTACCAGGGTCATAACTTTTTCATATGATCTTTGTTTTAGGAACACGATAGACCGTTAGAAAGGTCTATCCGAGGAATACACATTATCCATAAAAATTTGAATCCATATATAAATTGGTTGTGGCAAGCCATAAAAACATTGGTTAGGGCCTCAAAATGACCCTGGAAGTTCAGGACCCAAAAACTAGGGAAAAAATGCTAAAATGAAAAAAATGCCATGATGAGCTAGTTGGAATAGGTGGGTAGCTATTGATATTCACATGGATGAATTCTCCCCCCTTAGGAAGCAATGGTATCCATTACACTGATTTCCCCCATATGATGAGGAAATTTCTACTGAATTTGGCCCCACGTGAGACACTTTCATTGGTGCGGGAGTTGCCCTGCTTTGACCTCCCAATAAAGCTGGATCCTCTATTGGCGAGTTCCCTTGACCTAGTTTTCCATGATCTAATTAGTGGATTCCTATTCCATGTAGTCATGGTTGAGCTTTGTTGGTTTCAACTGTTCTTCTATCTCTGAAGTGGTGGAAAATATGGTCGAAGGAGATCCACATTAAAGACTAGGTGTAAGCCAAGGAAAGGGGGAATGTTGAGGTCAAAACATTTATCGCCCACAACCTTGGTGATGGTTTAAGTGTTGAAATAATGTAACTGCGAAGAGCATTCTTATTATTTTGTTATTGGATTAAATCCCCATTGTGGATTAATCATGTCATTATTATTATTTTTATTATTAGGTTAATCC
>JZKD02S0268971.1:261256-285381 GCA_000966675.3 Picea glauca
GTGGCGCATCTCTTAGAGGAGGATTTTCTGTATTGGTTGAGTTATCTCTTGAACTCTTGATAAGCTATTTATGATAAGGAAGTTTTTGCTGGGTTTTCTTCCCCTAGAGGGTTTCTCAGAATAAATACTGTGTCTATTGTGGATGTGTATTTCTCAGTGATCTTGTTTATTTTATGCTCTTATCTTATGAAATGCAAAGAACTATAATGTCAGCATAAAACATTAACATTAAGGACCATAGTTGAGTGGAAGAAGATTTTGATGGGGCCTTGTAAGGTGTTATATCTAGAATTACAAAAAAAAAATTTCTCCCACCAAAAATTTATGTGGCACTCGGTTTTGATCATGGCGTTGCTTGTACTTGGAATTGGACTTCTGTAAAATATCCTGAATCTATTGGTGGATGTGCTAGATATTCTCAATGAACCAGGTGGATTTTTCAAATTCAATTTGAGCATGAGATGAGTGTTCCTAGGTGGTTGCAAGGGGTAGTGAAACATCCATGGGAAACAATGGTTGAAATCCCAACCCCACCTGAAAGGGGTTGTGGTTGGTTGAGCTATGTATGGATCTGTTTTAGCTATGATAAACATAGGGAAGAATTGCATCCCATGTACAGGGGTTCTTGGAATTGTACATGTGTAGGATATGCACGATCATCTGGTTGATGACCTCGGTTTTTCCATCCATTTAGGGGTGGAAGGTAGTGGATTTGGTGAGCTTGGTGTCCAACTATGACCAAAGGCTTGAAAATAATGTACTGAGGAACAAATTGTCCCGATCTGAGATAATGGTTTGTGGTATCCCAAAATGTACCCACACTCTTTCAAAGAAGAGCTTGGCAGTGACTTCCACTGTGATGCTATTATTGCAAGCAACTAGAATTTCCATCTTGAAAAAGCGATAAACAACCACAAGAACACAATAATTTTTATTCTTGGTAGATGGAAGGACCGACATGTAGTCCATTAAGATGTATTCCTAGGTCCTATAAAGAGTAGTCAGAGGGGTGTACATGCCTTATTTCTTAGTGGCCAGTTTGGCAATAGTACAGGTAGTGTAGGACCTAATATACTTACTCACATCATGTCGAAGTTTTGACTAGTAGAAATGTTGCTGCAACACTACCACTGTCTTTTCTATGCCTAAGTCTCTTGCTGCCCAACTGTAGTGGGCTTCCAAAATAATCTTTTCTCACTCATTTTATGGAACATAGATATGGCCTAGATGGCACAACATCCTATCCTGAAGATGAAAATTAGTGATAATTGTGTTTGAGCCCAACATTTGGTAGGTGGTTGTGAAGTTGAGATCTTTCTCATAGAGTTGGGGCCATCCATAGGTCTCGTGGCTACAAGAGTCTAGCATAGTGGTGAGTGTTGCAATTGGAGGTTGGTTGAGGAAATCAACAACGTGATTTGTACTTCATTTCTTATACTTTATGTTGAGGTGGAAATGTTACAAGTATGTGGACCACTTCTGATGGTGGTCATTCTACAATTTTCCTTATGATTGGATGAACTGCAGAGACTTATGATTAGTGTGGATGACTTTATCCTTCCCAAGAATATAATGCCTCCACTAGCAGTAGGCTTGCACAATTGAGTGCATTTATTTGTCGTAAGTAGGGTACTTACGGATGAATTCTGATAGTGTCTCATTATGATAGGCCATGGGTGTGGGGTGAAAACATTGATGTATTAATTACATTGTAGTACTTTCCCAACCATTTAATTTGTCAATCTGAGGTTCGTAGGCTTACGAAGCACATGCACTATATGTTTAGGACTGAAGTAGAACTAATCTAATCTAATTTGCCGAAATAAAATTAATATAGGAAATCATTGAAACACTAACTAGGAAAACAAGAAATTGTATAAGGGAAAAACAATAAAACATGTGAAGAGTTGAACAACAATTGACATATGTGAGCTCACACAATAAATCAATCTCAAATTATATTACAAGAATCAAATGACAAAGCATGAAAGAATAACAATGAAAGAATCACAACTAAGAATCCCCTTCTCCTAATTACAAGACTAAATTATGAATTATGTTGGCACAGGGGCAGACCCAGGGTTCAATGCTCAAGAGAACACCAACAAATCCCTAATTATCGACCCTTTAGGAAACAACTATGAAGCAGATGAAATCTCACCCGAGGTAGAGGCAGGGGTGGTTTCAAGACTCAGGTGTCTGCAACCTTAGCTAGGATATAGATCTATGATTATATCATTTACAAAGAACTTAGCATCGATCATTCATGAATATTCAACCCTTATTTTACTTCACAAACAATACAGAGAATCGTGGTGTACACTCAGATCTACAATATTTTATCACTTAACCATAGTAACCTAGATTAGATCTAGTAGATCAGCACTAAGCATCCTCATACACATCAGATCTAACAATCATATATATTTAAGAAGCATAGAAAATAAGTGGATATATCAAAGCACATAGCATAAGAAAATATAAACACATTGAACAAAAGCACAGAGCATAACACACCGATTTACATGGTTCACCCCCACCTTGGGGATACGTCCACAAGATCTTCTTCTTTATTATCTTCTTCAATCTGTTACAAGCACAAAGCCTCCAAAACCCTTCTTCACATAGGAAAGAAGATCTGCACAGCTCAATAGATCCTTCTTCCTTGTGTTATAACACTTAGCTTCCTATAGAACCCTCACAGTAACTTGCACTTAGCCTTGCAATCCTTATAGAGTTTGCACATAGAACTTATCCAACATCACATAGATGCACTACCAATTGCATTAATGAATCACATATACTACTTCCTACATTTCCTATCCTTCTATTTATACATTACAAAATTGGGCCTAAGCATGGGTAAACCCACGGGCCGACATCCCTTTCCCATTACTTATTCCCAAAAACCCAAAAAGGACACAAAAGGGGGCCTAACTTCCACAATCTTTGCTTCTCTTCACGCTTTGTCTTTGATGGGCTGTTGAAGTCCCAAAAATGGACAATTATGACCAAGTGTTCCTCAAAACTTGGTGAAGGGCCAATAGGCCCCCAACACTCACATGTGACCCATCCCGAGTCACTCTAGTCTGATCAATTCCACCTCGAATGCTTCGAGCTTGGATCAAACTGCTTCGACCTCCTGCAGTGCGACAACCTCTTGCTCAATGAACTCCTGGATCACTGCGTCGTTCACTGGCCCTTCTAAGTGTTGTTCCGTGGTGATGAAAACCTGTTCAAGCTCGTCTCCTTGGATTTCAACTTCAGTGAATAGTTGGCATGCCTTTTCTTGGATTGGTTGAATTTGTTGGGAGACTTCCATCACTTTACTTTGTAGCGTGTGTACCTGTTGTTGGGTGGTGCATTTTTCTGGAAATATTTTCATTCTTTCAACTGGGGTCAAGGCCTTTAGGTGTGCCTATAGTGTATCTATGTGTTTCTTTGCTTCTTGGAGCTATGCCTCTAATGCCTACAATTATGGATTCTCTGTGAGGTTCTCATAAGTCTGGGTGCTTCTAACGCTCAACTGCTTGCATTCCAAGTCAAGGGTTTTTAATCGACCAACTGCGCTGTAGGAAGTTACCTCCCTTAGATCTTTTATTTCTTGAGGAGTCTCAGGTAGGGTATGAATTTCTAGATCTGCGATGCACTGTTGAAGTTGTTGGATTACTTCTTCAAGTTGTGCCACTTTCTATGGGAAACGTTCTTCAATCTTCACTTCTATGACCGTCACAGAGAAAAGTTCTTTTTGAACCCTTTCCTGTACTTGAAGTTGCTCTGCTAGAAACTGGTCCTTTCTCTATTATAACTATGCTTTTTCCTCATCCCACTTCACTTGCAGAGAAATATTTTCCCATTCTTCCTTACTCTGTTGTTCTACAAGTGCACTCTATACTTGTTTCAAATCCTGGGTGGCTTTCATTGTGTCTTCTTGAGCTCATCGAAGGTGAGCTTCGACTTTATCAATGATCTTGTGTAATCGGGTGGGCTCATCGCCTATTTCTGTTGTTCCAATTGTCAAGGGCATAGTAGAAACTGCTCGACTAGATTGGAGTGCCTGCTGCACTTCTTGAAGTTCAACCTTGATTTGGCTAAATACCGCCTCATGCTTTGCTTCTTTCTTTTCTGTGATCTCTAGTGAAGCATCATTCAACGCAGCGATTAAGAAGTCAAAGTCATCCCGTGTGAGGGTAGTATTAAACGTAATCCAGGTGGCCTTATTTTTCTTTCAAGATGAGGGATTTGGTTGGGTAATCTTCCTTTTCTTAGAGGGATCCTCCTCCTCTCTAGGTGGAGTAACCTCACTTTTGTTTTTCTCAAATTCGGTGACACCTAGTTCTTCACCACCACCTCCCTGTGCAGGTGAGATTGAAGTAGTCTTCGTGGATGTGTTGTGGACATCTTGAACTTAATAATCCTTCTTAGTCTTGCTTGGTCCAGGTGTATCTAGCATATCTTTAGGGCTATCCATGTCGGACATTTCTGTGGGTTCCGCTGCAACAAGGAGGTTCATCGACCATTGCTTGGTAATCTGTTCCAAGTCTTCTTCTGTCAACTTGTAGTATGACTAGAGTTTCTATTTGTGCTCATCAGCGCAAGCTATGATATAGGTGAAGTGGTGGTCCGTGTTGAATTTGATCAAAGTTCTAAACCTGTGAAGTGTGCTTGAGGTGAGGCGTGGTGTAGAATGGATCACATTCTTCAATTGGTAGTAATAGGTGTGGAAGATGATATTGGACTACCACTGCTTGTTCATGTCGCTAGAGTACCACAACGTACAAAACTTCATGGCCAAAGGTTCAAAGGGTTCGATCTCTAGAAAAGTGGAACCTTTAGGTATCTCCCAGGCAATGAAAGAAATTAGTATGAGCAACCAACTAAAGTGGAACTCATACCCTTGGTATTGCACTTCTCTGCAATCAATCTCTAGCTGGTTTACAAGGTACTACACCCAATTCATCTGTAGTCCCTTGGCACACTTCCCTGTGAGGTCAACTATGAATCCATTCACTTGTGTTGGTCTGTTCTTGCGAACTAGCTTGCCCTCAATTAGTTGACAAGCAAGGTGCATTGTGCCACTCTGGATAGAGCTACCTTGTAGCTTTGTGTGCCTTTTTTGACATTGACATAATTTTCTTTTATCTTCTGCACTAGTGCTCAGTCTACGATCTTTCCAGGGTAAAACTCTTATGGGTCAGGGCCTTGCATACTAATTCCTATTATCTGATTGATCAAGGTAGGATCCTTAGTTATTCAATGGTCCAACCATATGTATCCTCCATGGTAGCAGGACAACAACAACTTGACGCATGCGTTGACTTCCTGGTGTCTGTCGAAGTGCAGAATCTTCATTACATTAAGTAGTGTGGATTGCGTGAGGTTCTGGGTCCATGACTCTAGGACAATATTAGAATTATTTCCTTTGGTCCTGGTTAAGTACTTATGGGGGTCTAACATTCTCTAAAATTTACGATCTCCAAGGTTAAAATCACTAAATTTCAATGCTCCGAGCTTATCCTGGTTAGAACAAACTGCGTACACCCCTTTTGGAAGGTACGCGGTGATCAAAGTGTACTCGAAGTCTCAAGGTACACTGTCATAGTTGATGGCACCGCTTAGAGGTGGTAAGTATGTAGGTAGAATGCATGGGATAATCTTGGAATTTGTGATGTCATCCCTGTGCTTGGTCCGTTTCTCATCGGTCGGTCGAGATGAACCAGTGCAAGTAGTCGAAGGGAAGGCATGGAGTCCTCTCATTGATGATGCTCAGACCCCTGTAGATAATCCTCGCTCTGACATGACTCTCTCAGTCATTAATTCAATCAAAACTTCTTCAACTACTTTCTCAGCAGCACTGATCTCGTCCGACATACAAGATTGGGTTAACTAGCTCAGGTGTGAAATGAATTCAGAGACTATAGTGAATGGTATGGGAACAAGGAAATGATCACAGGGTGAAGTAATCTCAGGTTTCAAGCTGAAGTTCTCACTTATCAAAAAGTATTCTTGGTGCATGGAACTAAGGACTAAGTAGGGAAACTTAGCAATAGTCTTGTTGCAATAGGTATGAGGTTGCATTAACTTATGTTCTTTCCATTATGGCGCAGTCTAACAGTCTAGTGGCGAGACATAAATTCTTTCCGACCCATTCAAAGTGGCATTCAAATGGTTATATTAGCTTCCAATGCCTATATTACTTTGCCTTGATGAAGTGGCATATGTCGTTCTGATATCTCGACGAAGCTTCAATTTTGCAAAGTGTCTTACTATGAGGTACCCTCTGGTATTTTCTATAATTTTTCAATCTTAGCCTTCTTCTTACTTATATTTCTAGCCTTCTTTCCAGTGAGCTTCGTCTCAATGATTCTCTTCCCATTTTGATTCTAATTTTCCTTGGACATAGTCACTTCATGCTGGTGAGATTCTCTCCTAGGGTTTAGGTATATCACTTCTTCATTGTCTGGGGTAGAAATTTCAACCTTTTGTGTAGCTTTGGCCTCGACATCTGGGCTTCTAGAGTCATATGGCTTCGAGTGGTTATGCTATTCTTCTATCAACTGTGTGATCCTTTTAGTCATGAAATATTTTAACTCTTGTCTATGTTGTTCTAAAACCTCTTGTTCTTCCTTCTTTCTGGCTTGATCTCTTTCAATCCAAGGTTTGCCGAGTAGCATAGTAAACAGGGCGTTGTCCTCAATGAATTTGATAATCTCAAAATCTTCTTCTGTTGAATTTCCATTGACTGTCATAGGTATCTGAGCGATTTGTTCACATAACATCATCATTTTTCCTCTGAATAGTCCTATTCCTCCCAATGAAGGAATCATGGAAGGCTTCCCTATAGCTTCCCAATTTCTTTCTGGCATAATTTTCACTTGTGTTTCTTCATCAAGAATACAGTCAATGTCGAAGTCCCCTATTCTTTCTTCGACTTGCTCCTTTTCTTTTAATATCTATGATAATTGGACATCTTTATGTTCCTTCAGGGTTTCTTTCATATTTATTAATAACTTTTCTAATTCTTGCTGGGTTTCTGCCTTTTCTGGATCTGCCTTATGGTATTCTTGATTCAGATTTATCCTTTCAAGATTAGCGATCATTCTAGGGAAATCCAATACCTCATGGTCCATAGCTTTGCAACAAAGACAACTAGGTCTTATACCAGGGCATTCCTTAGCTAGATGGCCTGGTTTTCTACAATTGTAACATAGGATTAATCCTTGCTTTCTTTTAAATGATCCCCAACCTCTTCTGTACTACGCACTAGAATCATGATAGCTAACCTACAAAAAATTGTTTCTAGGATCCTTCATCCATTTTTTAGTCCAGACATTCTTTTTATGCATCGATATAACATATCTATCATTATACTTATCAGATCTATTTATATCTATTTATGCCCTAGTTTTTAAGCTAGGACATAATCTATCAAACATACCTAGATCCATGCTCTAGAAACAAAAAATTTCACTTATCTTACTTCTATAGAGCACAAATCTTCCATATCTAAGAAATTTTAACTATTCTTACCTTTATTAGAGCACAAAGCTTACATATCTTACCTCTTTTCTGCAAATCTGACCTCTTTCTTTCAGAAATTTCCACTTTTACTTTTCTTAGAGAACAGAGCGTTCAGATCTCACTTCTTTTCTTCAGATCTGATCTCCCTTTCTTTAGATATGACCTTATTCCTAGCACAAATCTTCACAGGTCGAGTAAACAGTCGTGCACTAGGGAAGTAGATCTATGCACAAAGTTTCTTCTTCCTCAGTTCCCCAAAATCATAGTTTTAGGTCCCGAAAACATAACCATTTGTTGGCATAAGGGCAGACCTAGGGTTCAATGCTCAAGAGCACACGAACAAATCCCTAACTACCGACCCTTTCAGCAACATCTGCAAAGCAGATGAAGTCTCACCTAAGGTATAGGTAGGGGTGGTTGCAAGACTTAGGTGTCTACAACCTTAGTTGGGACACAAATATGTGATTATATCATTTACAAAGAACTTAGAATCGATCATTCATGAATATTCAACCCATATAATACTTCACAGACAACAAAGAGCAACGTGATGTACACTCAGATCTACAGTATTTCAACACTTAACCATAGTAACCCAGATCGGATCCAGTATATCAACACTAAGAATCCTCATACACATCAAATCTAACAATCATATATATTTAAGAAGAACAAAGCATAATTGGATATATCAAAGCACATAACATAAGTAAAGATAAACACACTGAATCAAAGCACATAGCATAACACACAAATTTATGTGGTTCACCCCCACCCTGGGGCTACGTCCACAAGATCTTCTTCTTTATTATTGTCTTCAATCTGTTACAAGAACAAAGCCTCCAAAACCCTTCTTCGCATAGGACATAAGATCTGCGCAGCTCGCTAGATTCTTCTTCCTTGCATTACATCACTTAGCTTCCTATAGAAACCTCATAGTAACTTTCACTTATCCTTGCAATCCTTACATAGTTCACATAGAGCACTTATCTAACATCACATATATGCACTACTATTAGGTTATGAAAAAGGTATAAATATCTTCCTTTTTCCCACATTTCATGATATTATTTTGATTGACTTTTCGGTTATTTAGAAGTAAATAGAATAGAAAATAAACAACATACCCTTTAGTGTTGATTGTTGGAGATTAGACTACATAGATTCTAAATATGATTGGAATTGTCTGGTTTTATTGTAGGATTTGTTAAATATTGTCGAACCCAATATAGCAAGAGGAATCTTGAAGATGTGCAAGCTATTGGGGGTTGAACACTTTATGGCTCAAAGCAATTTTAAAGATAATTGAGTTACTCATTGTAATAGTAAAGCAATCCCGAGGATCTCTCGATCCTCAGGATAGCTTAATTTACCCAGATTATTGTAACATATAAGGGGTAAATAAATCTTGAAGAAAGGAGAGATTTTGCACTCAAGAATAGAGAATATAGAATTGCTATGTGTTAGCATTTTTTTGTAGAAATGTTGTACCAGCTATGAAATTAATAAAAGCCTCGAGAAATTTTTCCATTTTTATATACTGATTTTTCAATAACAGTGCTTTTAAGAACCAAGGGCCCAGTCTAAAGGATGTACTATTCAATCTATAATTGTATCAACTCAATTTATGTCTTGTGATTCAATTCTCTTTTATAGTAGTTAACAAATTGATAAGTGTGTTGATGATTTCATGTCAGTTGCAAGAAATCGATATTCCCTGAAGTATTGAATGATTGTTGCTCCAATTTCCATTACTGAGATTCGATGCATGAAGGTTCATCATAAGTTCACATTTGTTGTTCCTTTCATAAGTTTACATTTTTTGTTCCTTTCAGAAGTTTACATTTGTTGTTCCTTTCATTAGTTTACATTTGCTGTTCCTTTCCGCTAGAATATAGTTGTTGTTCCTTTCAATAGAAATATGCTTTTCATCTCTTTTCAGTTAGATTATAGTCTCTGTTCCTTTCCATATATGGAGTAATTCGCCTTTTTCTTTTCAGCAATTCTGATTCATAATGATATCAATTCCTACAAGTCTTTATCTAGATTCAATTACTGCTCTTAGAATGAATTCAATATATTAGCTAGTTCCTTTCCTTTTGCATAGCTTTAGATTTCAATCCCTAGAATATTTAATGAATGTTTGAGGAACTTGATTGTTGATAAACTCAGATCTTCTTTTGCTACATGATTTTAGCCTCTATAATCTATCTGCATAGACTTTGCTGATATTCTTTGAGATAAAAGACAAATCCTCGGGTTGATAAATTAATGTTAAACTAAGGTTGTTTTTAGACATCTTTAGAGGCCAACATTTTGGCATCGTTGTTGGGGAAGAAGGTCAAAGGTAGTATAGATTGTGCCTCTGGAGGATGAGGTATTGAATATGGAAGGTAACAACCTATGTAGGCAATAAGTAAGATGCTTATACCAGTGCCTACCTCCAGCTAACTCATTAAGAGGTTACATAGGTGTTTTTTTCCTTTTCTATTTTTTTCCTTTTTGTTGTGTGAAGTGTGTATGACTAAGAAGAAGGATATTGAAAAACAAAAACCTCCACCAAAAATTACCAAACCCTAGGGCTTGGTGCTCCCTGGAAGAAGTACTTTCATAGACGACATCATCCAAAAAGAATAATCTCAACCCTTGGTTGGACCTAGAAAAGGATCCACCTGAATGCCTCAGGTGGCAGCTTCACCAACTACAGCCCACGCTGAGATTCATAGCAAAACTGAAGGGGCTAAGCAAAGTTTTTAGATCACAAATATTATACCCCTCAACCCTTTAGGAGAGGGAAACTCTTGTAACCTGGAGGAAGGAGAAGGAGAAACTAGTGGGATAACTAAGACAAACCCACCACCCAATCCTGAATCTCCTGCAAAAGAAGAAGGCATACCTGAAATTCTAGACAGAGGGAGTGAAATCAGATCCCCTAGAATATCGAACAACCAATCAATTCAAATAAAATATCCGGATCAAGAAATCCCTAAAGATTTCTGGCATATTTTCGATCAAATGGCACAAGCAAATCCACAACATCCCCAGACTTCCACTTTGGAATGTCCGATAGTTGATCCAATTGCCAATGCCCCCATGAAGGCTATTCCCCTACAAAACATGCCAACCTTTCATGGATTAATCTCAGAAGATCCGGACACATTATTATTTGAATTTGATGTCCTATGTAGAGGATATGATTACACCTCTAAACCCCCAAAATTAAAATTGTTCCCCTCCACTTTGAAAGGAGTAGCTCTACACTGGTTCATGGGATTAGGGGGAGGAATTGTAAACTCATGGGATGAAATGAAACAAGCCTTCTTGGAAAAATATCAGGATTATTGTAGAACCAGAGAGTTAAAAGATGAAATCTTTCAAATGATTGCAAAAGAAAATGAATCATTAGAAGAATATGTAGAGAGATTTTAATATAATTTACAAAGATCACCCTATGGCATGCTACCAAGGGAAGTACTTAAGGCAACTTTGATTAAAGGTATGAAAGATGAATGGGTAGAAACGTTGAATTTAATGGGGAAAGGTGATATTTATCAAGAAACTTATGATGACATTGTTCTATTGTGCATCAGGTGCTCAAGAGGAAGTTCATGGACCAGATTGAGGATACATACCCCCTTCACTAGAAATAGCAATATTACGAGTGGGGGTGTTACTCGAGCTGAAGTTGGTAATCTCTTAGAAAACTTTAAAACAAACATTTTGAGCACTTTTACTACACAATTGGATGTATTGTAGGCCAAACAAAAAAAAATAGAAGAAGAACAAACGTTAACCATATTTTTCCATGGGTGCAGAAGGAAACATGGCCCAAGGGATTTCCCTTTGGACGTAGTCCAAGCTTGCACTATCTAGGCCAAGGATCATGACACGGAACAATGCCCATCACTTCCTGGACTGAAAGCTATCTTTAGGGAAGCAAAAGAAGAAAAAGAACCATTATATCTAATGGCTCAACGTCGTCAATGACAGAATCAGCCCCAAAAATACATTGCAGGATCCTTTCTCTTCCTTCCCCGGGCAGTATAACCAACAATATCCTGGTATCACATGGTAGGTTCAGCCATTTACTAATCAAAACTAGAAACCCTAGCAATATCCACCTGCAAATCCCACTTGGAAAAACCAGCCCACTGCAACCCCTGTTTGGCAGAATCAACCAACTACAAATTCTACCTGGCCTAACTCACAATATCTCACCTCATCCTGGAAAAACTTCAATAACAACATTTTCCCTTCATAGTGACCCAACATGACTGCCCAAAACCCAAATTGGAATCAGAATTGGCAGCGCCCCATGGGGATAAACACTCAACCCATGGGCATGGCCCCTCAAACTCATCCTACGTTACAAGCCCCACTTCAATTGTCCCAAAATCCACAATCCCAAATGTTCCCTCAACTACCAGCCCAAACTCACCCAAATCCAAATAACATACCGGCTCAGCTTGTCCATATTATGGAAAATGGAGAAGGAGATATCAACTCGGTAGGGTGCAATGAAATACAATTAAGGTCAGGACGAACAATCTCCCCTGAAGAAAATGATGTTTTTCAAGGGCAGGATAAACAATCAACAATAACACCTCTGACTGTGGAAATAGCAGAAGAAATCAAGCGGGGGGAAGACATAGTCAAATCAAAAGATCTTGATAAGGATACAACACCCTCCCCTCCATTCCCCGAAAGATTGATGATAGAAAAATCAACCGTATATCCCAACTTCGACCTTGTAGGGGAGCTCAAGAATTTATATATCAAGATTCCACTCCTGCAAGCTCTTCAGGACATCCCCATATACACAAAAAAAATCAAAGAGCTATGTGGGAGAAAACCCGTTAGAAAAATTAAAAATCCATCATCAACAGTGTGTGTGGTAGCAGCCTTATCTGATCTAATTTTAGGTAGAAAAGAACTAGTTAAATATGCAGATCTGGGGAATCCCATAATAACAGTTTAGATCCAAGGCTTCTCTTTTCCCTATACACTATTTCATTTGGGAGCAACCATCAACATATTGACTATGGAAACTTGCAATACCCTAGGTTTTAATTCATTTGAACCCATAACAATAATGCTGCAGTTGGCAGACCCATTGGTAGTTCGACCAATTGGCACATTACATGATACAACCATCTCCATCGACTCTTGGGAATATCTGGTGGACTTCCTTATCATCAATCCAAAAGGTGGACTTGAAGGGAATCCAATGATATTGGGCAGGCCATGGCTTGCAACAACAGATGCATACATAGGATGTCGAACAAGAAATATGAAAATCACTAGAGGGGGTATCACAAAGAAACTCATTTTATATCCTCCACAATTTACACCACCACGATACCCAGAGAGGGATTTATGAGCCCCTCTTACATAGGAAGAATCCATCAAACTTAAAAATTAGTTAGAGGATGATGTAATCAGTGGGTTTATAAATAATTCGGCCACCATGAGAAACCCGACCTGCCAGATGCTCCAAGTTGTTCTAGACTGTGAATCACAGGGGGACCTGCTGGAAGATTTAATGGAACAAAAAATTCCAACTACATCCATTCATAATAGCAAATCCGTCAAGATCACACCTGGGAGGCCTCTAAACATCAATGAAAATTTAGATGAACAACAACAACAAAAGATAATTCATGTCCTCTCCAAATACCAATAAACTTTTTCATGGGAATATTCTGATATGAAAGGTATTAATCCAAAACTTTGTACACACCACATTTATGTTGAAAAAGAAGCCCGACCTATCCACCAGCCATAGAGAAGATTAAATCCTCACTTCAGGGATATTGTTAAGAAGAATTACAAAAATTGTTGGATGTAAATTTTATATATCCCATCTCAGATAGTCGATGGGTTTCCCCACTAGTGATCGTCCCAAAGAAAAATGGGAAATGGTGCATTTGTGTTGACTACAGGGAACTTAACAAAGCCACTCAAAAAGACCACTTCCCTTTGCCTTTCATTGACCAGGTCCTAGATTCTTTCAGGAAATAAATTATTTTCTTTCCTAGATGGTTTTAGCGGGTACAATCAGATTCAGATCGCCCCAGAAGATCAAGATAAAACCACATTCACATGTCCCTGGGGCACTTTTGCATACATAGAATTACCATTCGAACTTTATAATGCTCCAGCCACCTTTCAAAGGGCCATCCTGAGCATATTCAATGATCTAATCAGTGAAGGACTTGAAGTCTATATGGATGATTTCACTCCTTATGGTGACGACTTCGATCAAGCACTAAATAACCTAGAGCAAATACTAGAATGATGTATCGCGACTAGGTTATGTTTAAGCCAACAACTCCAACAAATCCAACAACTCCAACACTTCATGCATTGAGCTCTCTCTCTCTCCCTGTGGCCATATACCACACCTACTACGGGTTCTATAATACCACTACACCTCCTGATCTTTGCAACACAACCAAGTGACTCCTTAGCACTCAGGAACATTCAAAGGTCCAAAAATTAGTTCTTCCAAACATGATTCCCACCTAAAATTCGGGTCCAATGACCATTTATCTATCCCATTCAGGTTCAGTGTTGTAAACCGTGCTTTGATACCATACTGTAACGCCCTCAGCCATCAACCCCATGGTCGGGCCAATGCTACTATGCATCAAAAACACTTCTGAAACATATTATGCATTCTAATGAATTTAAAATGATTAATTACAGCTAAGCATAGAATTACTGCTAGCATTTCAGAGTTAATGGAAATAACAATAATTCATATGCACAACAGAATATGTGATAACATTGCAAGAATCACAGGTATGCAATTTAGTTAATTACAGAATTACAAAACATAGTGACACTTATCTTTGAAACTGTCACATACATCCAACTGCATGTAGACCTTCCACAAACCTCCCAGCCTTAGACCATGTTTCTCATCACTCTCAGTAGTAGGTCACCCTCGAGCCGAGACTAAGCTCCATCAGGTAAGGAATCCTAGGCTAGGTAAGGTTTACAAGAAGAATACACATAAAAGAAGGAGGATTCTCTCCCAGGAACCACTTATGCCCATTGCCCACAGACTCTCCTTCCCCACATGCCTGTCCCACCCCAGGAGCATACACCTTCACTGTCACCTCGACAGTCCTTTAGCTGCTAACCTCCCTTGCCTTGGGCTTCAACAAAAGACCAGACCAGAAATCTCTGAGCTCTGTGGCAGCTACAGGGTTCCTTCCAGGAGCTCTCTCCTTCCTTCGTGCACTCTCTCACCTCGAGAGAGTCACTCACAGGCTTGGTAAAACCTACCTCTTCAACAACAATCACCTCCCTCACCTAGAGAGAGGTTACACACAGGCGAGACAATCGGTTTCCTTAATCTCGTTCTTGTACAAAGCAAACAAAACAACAAGCCTCAAAAACGAACATACAACAATAGAAAACCACACCCAACCAAGAAATGTGTGGCCGCCAAAGTCAATTAGGACAACAAACATGGGTTTCCCAAAACAGGTGACAGGCAGATGCTTCATCATAACAAGGCTCAACAATTATGAGACACTTTGGTTTTCTCAACCGACAACACAGGATGGCTTCTTGGTTCTGGTTTTGGGAATGCATAAGGGTAACAGAGATTCAAATAGAGACTTCACATGGTTCAGGTGATGGATCTGAGTATGAAAACTAGACAGAGGTCGCTCATGGACACCTGCCAATTCCGACGGAGGATCAAGAACAGACTCCCCGACTTAGGTGATGGATGGAGGAATTCTCGACAAACCCACTCAGACGCAACCGTGCATGGAATGGAAAGTGAACCCCCAACACGGATCACTTCTTGGATTAAATTGCATGCTCTTGGGCCAACACATGTTTCCCATGAGGATGCATGTGCTTCATCAACTGGTGTGCACTTTTAGGCACACATTACCCCTTCCAGGGATTTGGGATCAAGGAAACACGTTTCACACATCATTTTTAGAAAAATAATTTAATATTATTCTCAAGGGTTTAAGACCCCTCATCTTAGCCCCTCTTCCTACCTCTCAACCCCCTCTCCCTTACCTAGTCTTTGTGGATGCCTATTCCCCCATCACTCATTCGTTGTGGTTGGTCCACACGCAGAGATGTTTTGTATTAATACTGTGCATAATTACATGTACAAAAATCAGGCTCCTGGCCTTCAACACTTAGGCTCCCTGGCCTAATAATACATAAGCCCACCAGCTTATATAAACTTGGCTCACCAGCCTATAAAACATAATTACAATTCATAATGCAAGATTTATACTTCATAGACATGATTTACAACAGGGCTCAGCCTTGGGGACATTACAGGTTGACACATTGTATTCCTACCTTATATAGTTTCCCAAGTGTTTAATAGTTTCATGTGGATGTAAGGATTGATGATCTAGTACATGTCTTGAATGAGTGTTATGTAGGTTATTAATCATTTCCCTAGATGACTTATTCAAAGTTTGCTAGCATATGGTGCTTAACATCTTCATCTTTATATTCTCATATATTGGTCAACTCTTAACTTGATTCGTAAGGTCACTAATGCTTTCTATGTGATGGATATTAGATGCATGCAACTATCATGATAGTTATTTAATCCATATCATAGATGATTTTATTCGATAAACATCTCCTCTTCATGCTCTTAAAAATATAGAATTATTCATGAGTTTTCTTAAAATAAATGAAATATAATGTTTCTGATATATTGGCAAATGTCCTCTTAAGCACATAACTAATTTTGACTCATTCTGTGGTTGTAGGAACAGGCTAGCATGATATATTTTCTTCACGATTTCTCTAGCCTTGAGATGCATGTGGGGGAATCCTTTGATCTTCTTCCCCTTTTACTCTCCCCTTTATTTATTGAGATTTACCTTTATTTTTTTCTATTATTTTATTTAACTAAACCTCATAGTTGGATTATTCTAGTCAACAACTTTCCGACGGCTATAACCATACTTAAATCCAATTTCCGACTCAAAAGTTATGGCTTCCTGAACTTTCCAAGTCTTCACTCACTTTTCCTCACACCATTGACACGTGGCTCCCTCTCACTTGCACCACTTGACATGGAACTAATGTGGCACCTACCACACGTCCTCCTTTTTCATACGGTTTTATCATGGTTCTTCTATCCATACTACACTACTTCCCTCGACGATGATGCCCTATACCTTATCGTTTTTGGAACTCCGTTGTTCCCCAGTTATTGGATGCTCTGATACAATCCTTCGATGATGACACCACCAATTCTCCTTTATTGTCAGCGATCCCACATCATTGGAAATCCTCTAACTTGGCGTTCCCACGTCGTCGGGGATCCCTTGTCATCGGCACTCCTTCCAACCTTTCTCTCATTCTCCAGACCTCTGATTAACAACAACCTCACTCTAACGAATGACCAAGATCTCTCTTCTGTAAGATCTGACAACTAACATTACCTTGGATCTTCTCACCCAAACCTAGGGGGGGTGGAACCTCGGCTTGTCTAAATTACTCTAAATTTTTCTAATTTCTAATTATTTTATTTTATTAATTTTTTGTAAATATTTTATTTTAATTATTTACATATATTTTATGTTATTTTTATTTTTATTTTTATTTTTAATTTATTTAAATTTAAATTTAAATTTTATTTTGTTGTGTTATTTTGTAAATATTTATATTTTATGTATTTTATTTAAATGTATTTCTATTGTATTTTTAATTAAATTTTTTAACTATATATGTTTGATAAACTAACCTAATTAACATGTACATATTTTTTTTGTCAAAATAAAAAATAAAAAAATGAAAAAAAAAATCAAATTTCTAATTTTAATTCAATTTTTACGTTTTTATTTTAACTTTTCATTTTATTTATTTAAAAAAAAAAAACCTAAGTTGTATATAGTTTAACCTTATTATTTTACCCTTAAACCTAAACGTATTCCCAGGTCCTATTTTAGGCCTCCCTATAATATAGGGATTTTCTATTTTCTAGGGATTTCCTAGAAAATAGAGATTTCCTATATTATAGGGATTTCACAAAATTTTAACTTATATTTGAAATTCCCACTAATCCCAAAATACATTGAAAATTATAATATTTTTGGGGAATTTTAAATAATGATTAAAAAAAAATGCAAAAAGAGGAGCTTAATCCAATGTTTTATGCATTAGGTGATTAAATAATAAATAATAAATAAATAAATACAAATTAAAAAAAATAATAAAACATTGACCCCCATTGCACATCGATGGTTGAAGTTCAATCCCTATGCTTTACCCTTCCCCTTTGACCACTGCACGTGAGCTAGTCCATTGGAGTGGACTCATCAGAGTTCACTGAGCTCCCTTCGCCTTTGTCACTCTGACCACCCACTCCGAACAAGCTAACCTTGACAAACCTATCAACATGCACTTCAATGCATAAATTTTGCCCTTAGTTTATGTTGAAAGGATGTATTATATAGTGTTTTATTTATTTATTTTATTTTAATTTTATTCATTTATCTTATTTAATTTAATTTTTGTTTATTTAATATTATTTTTATTATTTATTATTTTATTAATTTTATTATTAGTTAATTAATTATTAATATTTTTTTTTGTAGTGGTGGAATTGACAACTTGGGAGGTTCTTGTACTTGCATGACACGAGGTCGATTCTCGTCTGCTACCAATATAAACTCCAAGTGCATCCACACAACCCACAAACATGGGGCATAGGTAAATTAGGGTGATAAACAAACTTGAGACCTCCTTTACATATTTCCTTCCATTTACACAAGAGTTGTGAGTCGGTCTACACCTGTAGACAATTAATTAATTTTATTTATTATTAATTAATTTTTTATTTAATTTCAATTTTTATTTTTATTTTTTTGTGTATTAATAGTTTCTCGTAAAATAAATAAGCAAACAACATTAATTGGCCTAATAGTTAAAAATTTATGTTTCTTCTTTAGATGTCATTGGTTCAAATCTAGTGGGGGGTAGGATAATTGTTTTTATTTTATTGGTTTTAACCTTGGTAGTTTTTATACTTCATTAATGGGGGGGGGGTGATTAGTTTTTGTTAATCTTGTTAATAATTGTAAATAAATGTAAAATAATGTAAATAATTTTCGTAGTTTTTATTTTAATTTCATTTTAATTTTATTTTGTTTTATTTTTAATTATTCTCCTATTGTTTAAAATGCATCCCAAAGGGGTTGGATCCAATGGTGGAAAGCAAAGAGTTTTTTAGCATTGGGAAATGTTCAATTCCTATGAGGGATTTACTTGGAGCCATGGGAGCACCTTGAGGTAGTGGTCGAACGTGTGGTTGCACCTAGAGATACTATATTAAATGGTATCATGACACATGCACACATAGTGGATCAAATCCCATCCCCATGTCCTTTAAATTTAGAGTCCCCGAGGTGTAGGACAGTCTGTAATGGAGTGTGTTGTTAAGGCACTCCATGATGTTAAAGTCACCGGTTCAAAATTGCAGGGAAAAAAAATCAAACCATGTTAAGGGTTGGTGTGGCTCTTTTTGGGTGTCAACCCCAGGTGATTTTAATGGCTTAGATGCCCCTAATTTGTGGTTTCTCAGCCACAGGATAGTCCCGCATGTGATGGACAAACTAGCAAACAAAAAAAAATGCAAAAAATAAATAAAAAGGGAAAATTAGAGAAAATTATTTTGCAAGTCATTGGTCCCATGCTGCCTCAGTGCTGAATCAAAATATACATAGAGATATAATCAATTTCATTTCTAAGTATGGATCTATTATGCAGGTGGAATTTTTCTTTTGCAGGCTCAAGAATCAATGGTCTAGATTAAGCCATGGGCTTGATCAATGGCTATCGAGTGAGAGTTTTTAAACGACCATAACTTTTGCTACAAGTGTCATAATGAGGTGCATGATACCTCATTGGAAAGGTATTAGACAAATGAATGTAGTGGTGTAAGCCTCTTAGCATAGAAGCTAACAAAAGGCATCATAAAAAAAAAAAAAAAAAACCATAGATTTAAGGGGAAAATTACTCACACGAACTTCAAAAAATCGTATTTGGAGATACGGGAGAATAAATCAGGCCCAACAGGGCTCAATGGAAATATAGAGGAGAGAAGAATATGTTGGGATAGAAGGTTATATCATATTGAGAGTAGAAAAAATCCAAAAATGCAAAACAAAGATAGAACTAAAATCTGATTGAAGAACTTATGTAAACTTCAATAAGTCATATCTCAAGCCACAAGTAACGAAATTGAGGTAGAAATAGCTCAATGGAAAGATGAGACACAGGACTAGAATAAAAAAGAATCTTAATCAAAATGTGGAATCTAGAAATTCCCAGAAAATTTAGAGGAACAAAAGATAATGTAAATGGATAGAGTCTGTTAGTCCCTAAAGTTGCACTTGGTTGTGAGAGGGCAAGCTAGGGCATCATCAGTTTATTGCAAAGTGTTTAGAAGGTTTTTATAATTTGGTTTTTTGAATAAGGTGGTTGAAAAATGGATCAAGGTTATAACATAACATGAAAACCAAGATCAAAATATAGCATATTCCATTGACTGAATAAAAGGTAGACACATAGATGGCTTAAACCAATTAAGAAAAAGGGAAGATGAAGCCTTCAATTTGTCAACTTCACATAAATTCTTGTCTCAGAATGTCATAAAGAAACACGACTATCAGCTTGATATCAAAACTTGAAAAATAATTTCCATAGTAAAATTTTCACTGTATTAATTAACAGTCAAGAATAAAAAAAAAACATTGCAATTTGAATAATGATTTCAAGCATGAAGAAAGAAATAACAGAGTATAAAAGAGGGTCTAACCATCCATATGCCTTTTCTATTAAGTGTGAAATTGAATATAAATGCCTTTACAAGGATTTTCACAAAAAGGTCCCAAGGATCTCCAATTTTTCGACCAAAAAATAGTCTTTCCTTTGTCTATTTAAACTATCCATAAAACCCCCAGATCCTTTCATCTAGTGTAGCTTTAATGACTAGATTCAAATAGTATCTATCTACTATTGTAGTTCACTCAAAAAGAGCTTCTACAATTCAAAAATAGATCACATCTCAACAACTTGATATTGTATGATCTTGCCAGCATTACATTTGATTCTACAAAACAAGAATTAGTTTGATTTAGTCAAACAATTCGAGGTCTTAGCATCTCACTCACCAAAAACGAGTAGACATTGCCATTTTTCCTGGAAAACATTAAAATTATGATTGTATCAATCTTCATGGAACCTTTAGGATATAATCACAGCAGTAGCTTTAGCATTTTTCTGTTTGAGCTTCGTGGTAAGCACAACATTGTGCCAATAAAGTCTGAAGTTTATTTCTCTGAGTTCTATGAGAAATTCCCTTTTCTCTTTTTTCTTCTTTTTAAAACCTCGAATCCTTTCTTGTTGATGAGCATTCCATTGTTCTATTTGTTCCTTTTCTTTCTTTAACTATCTCACCGTTTTCTGAAATTCCTTGATTCTTTCTTTATCAGTTCTGATTTTAACCATGAATCCTGAGCATTCTTCAAAAGGTGCAGGCTCATTCAAGTTTAAGGAAACTTTGGGTTCTTTTTCTTTAACTTGGTACTTAGAGACTAATATCGAGCTATGTTTTTCATCAGAACTTTTTGAATCTATGGCTTTAGGCACATATGATATGTGATTTGAGTCTACAAGGTAATCCTGTTTATTCTCAGGGATTTCACTGATACCTTTAGCCATTTCTTTAGCTTTTGCTAATCTAGTTGTAGCTCTCGTTATAGATCCTGTATATGATGAAAACATTTGTTTACCTTTGTTTATCGGTTTCTTGAGCAATGAAGTTCTTTTTGCCCTTTTCTTGGTATCTGCTTCAGCATTTTCAGAGTCATCTTCTATAACTATGTCATTTTCTTCTTTGATTGATGGATTAAACATGGCCTTTAACTTCAGTCTGCACTTGTTGGTAACCCTAGTAGAATTCCTTCTAGGTTTTTGAGATGCAGACACACCTTTAACCATTGTCCTTTTGACTGCAGCACCCCTTTTACTGGTTGATGGCGATTCATGCTTGACTGTAGTTTGAGTATTAAAATCTTTATCTGAATCATCTTCCCCTTTAACATCTTCTTCAGAGAAAATTTTGATTTCTAGATCCAACTTAGGTATTTTACTTCTGCTATTCCTCATCACCCTGATGTTAGGCATTTCTTCTTTAATAGGGGTTTCATCAATTGAAATATTTTGGCTCTGTGTAACAATCCTTTTCCCTTTGCCTTTCTTCTATTTGTTGGATTGTGTGTTAAGGTTTAAATATTGCATGAGCCATCTCTAGGGCTTCTGTGATTCTCTCAAAGAAGACATAACTAAAGTCTTAATTAGGACTTGATGAAACATACTGCTCTTAGCATTGGTGGAAAGTGACTACACTCTCTTTGACATCTTTGTCAAGCTTTTGAGTAGAAAATAAGGCAGATTTAAGGGGTAATCACCATTTAAATGCATTAATATCCTAATGTGGTAGATATATACTAGTGAAAATCTACCTTCATAGGTGATATACCTGTGGATAATGATTAGAGAAGTGTGCCATTCAGGTCTAATCCAGCTGGGAGGTACTCCCCTTTTCCAATTCAGATTTTTCTTATCTGGAAGCAGGAATTGGTTTACAAACTTTGTAACCACATGATCTTTCATCCACCATCTTTCTCCTCCAACCACCAATATGAAAGCTTTAGCAATTGTCTGTTCTATCACTATCATCATCATCTTACCGGTATCCACCTCTTGACCATCAAAGTTTAGTGCGAACTCCATGGATATCTGCTCATCGTAACCTTGAAAAGTGGTAAGGAATTCGAACGACCTGACATCTCTGAACCTTTGAGCCATTTGAGGATAATCTTCGAGAATTTCAGCACCCTCGGGTTCTATTTTGACTACCTGTTTTTTCCTCGTTGGCACCATCAAAACAAAATGATGTAACTAGCATCCTCGGGTTCTGAATTTTCCACCTACAATCTGTTAGTGTATAACGTTCCTCTAAGAAAATACCTGAGCCTAAATTCAACAAAATCAAACATAGAATGATAGTTTTAATATAATGATCATTGAAAATTGGATGATTTAAAATGAGTCCTTCATGGGTACAAAGCAATCTGATTATGAAACAGTTTGAATCAGTAAATGATTCCAAGATATTGTGGGACACATGCGAACTCTCAAACCACAATTCATGTGATCATAATGAAATCTGGATGACAGGCGCATATCAAGGCATGATTATCTTGGCACTACAGGAATAGCCTTATTCCTGTAGCGCTATTAATGACTTAGCAAAATTTGAATTTGTGAAGTTCAAAAAGGAACATAAGGTGACACCTCATTTAAAACCATGTCTTTCAATTTCAAACTTAAATAAATTATTCAAAAACTGAAATGCAAACCATAAGACACTAAAAACAAAGATAGAAATCAACTGAAAGCAAAAAATGAAGTGTAGGTAATAAGGGTTTCTCACTAAATCAAGACAAAATTAGAGACTAACAGAGTCAATCATTGTTTTTATATGAATATCATTTGTAAAATATCTGAGGACAAAAATAATGACTCATGAGTCTATTCAACTTCTCTTTGTAACACTCACATGTTCATTTTTGAAATGTGAGAAAATAAATGGAAAGAAAATGAAATGAACAGTCATGAGAATTGAATAGTCTCTCTCTTGTCTCATAAAAGAGAACTCATAGCATAGAGAGTGGACTTTTTCCATTTGTAACAAAAAATGATATTATTGTTTCTAAGTAATAAAGAGCAGGAGGCATTTTAGAAATTGGTGATGTTGATGGATGTATTGGAGACTATTCTTTGTTCATTTTTCTTCTACTTGAGTAGATAAGATTTTGTTGTATGAATTATTTTTTCCCTTTGTTTTGTCTGCTCATGATGTCACATGTTTCCATGTGGGTACAAAAATGATGTTATAGATGCATCGTACAACCAATTGTCTATGTATTTAAAACATTGTTTCTATCACATATCATTAGTATGAATGCTTTTTTTTTTCTGATTGTAATGATATTATCTCTCATTGTACTCACTTTTCTAGTTTTTCTCCTGGGATAGGTTAGAATTGGTTAAATTAGATTAGTTTTCATTTAGTTTAATTAGCCTTAGGATTAATTAGAATTATTTGGGGGGCAGTCTAGTGTCTTTCCCTTTTTTTGTATTTTAATTCTGAGTGAAAACAAGGCCCATATACTCACAGGAAACACTACACCAAATGAGAGTAGGTCTAATTGGGACCTTCCATTGGGCGTTTTCCCTCCTTTATCGATCTGGATTATTTTCAACACGAAATGAGAGTGGAGATATAATAAAGAAATGCATAGAGATATCCCAAATATCCAATAATATAACATAAATGTATCAGATATGCAACCATAAACACAGAGATACAGTAATACACAATTTCTATTAATGAAGGAAATGTACAGAGACTTGTTGATGGGCGAAACAGTCCATCCGTCAACTGGGAGAGTGGAACCGGTCCGAGGTTGTCTAAATAACCCAAGCCGTTTGGTATGGACCACCCTGACGAGTTTAACGGCTCCGTT
>JZKD02S0268971.1:297357-316990 GCA_000966675.3 Picea glauca
CTTGATCACATGTATAGACTAAATATTGAATAGATTAATGCTTTTGTTGTGATTGGTTTGTGTTGTTGTGATTGGAACAATGCAAGAGCATCGGAACAGAGCGAGGAACAACAAATATTAAAGGAGAGCGTTCATAAGGTATGTACTTCATCCATTTCTCTTAGTTCCATTCAATAATTAGGTCTAGGGAAAGAGTAGTATTCTGTCACGTTTTGTTCCAGATCCAGGTGGATCTTGGGGAGATTGGTTAGTGTCCGCACCTACGAATTTATCCATAACATGCATATTGTATGTGTTTGTACTCCAAAGTCTTAGAACCAAACAATCAAAATTTCTTCATATAATAATCGAGTGATAGTCCAAAGCAAGGATAAAAAAATACGGCCAAATCCATTACACAATTTTCATAAGATCAGAACAAGACCAATAACTTTCATGCCCAAAGATTTAAAAATGAAATATATCCAAATGCACAATCAAGGTAAGATAATGCTCAAGAACATAAGTCTGATACAACATTTAGTAATCATGTGATAAACCAGTGATCAAGGATCAACCAAAGACGACGGCAATCTAATCAACGAAAAAAGTGTTTTCACACTTGCAGTTGTGAAAACTGGGTCGAAATTGAATTGTAATGGTCGTAAAGATGAGACGAATGTCCATTAGCACAATGCGACAGTGATTTTTTGTAATACGACAAGGGGTGTAGGCAGCTTTTGAGAGCAATCGAAAAAAATTGAGTTGGCTGCCAACAAGACTGTAAAAATAGAGAGTGAAAGACTCGCTAAAATGGTGGCAGCTTATCTTTGAGAAGAGATGTGATGGATACTCGCATTCGCAAGAGGATGATTTTAAAATTTGTCTCTAAAGGCCTTTTTATCATAAATAAAATCCAAAACCCTAACCCCAGAAGATGAAAATCCAACAGTTTTGCAGACCTCGTTTTGGGTAGTTTGGTGTATCAACTTCCCAGGGGCGTAACTTTTGCATACGATCTTTGTTTGGGGTGCACAATAGCTCATTGGAAAGGTATCATCGAGGAGATTAATTTAGGGGGATCAATTAGAGCCTTAAGATATGATTTAGAATCTCGATCCCCCGAAAAACCTTCATTTAGGCCCTCAAAATGGCCCTAGAAGTTAAAAACTACTAAAAATAGTAAATTACCAAAATTGCCAGAAAACTATTTTGATCAAGTTGGAAAAGGTGGGTGGCCATCGATATCCACTTGGATCAATCCTCCCTTCTTAGGAAACAATGGTATCCATTACGTTAAGTGCCCAGGGGAGAGGGTAAAGCATTTGCTGAATCTGTGTCTTGATGAGCTTCTTTCCTTGTTGGAGAAATTGCCTTGCTTAGCTTGTTGAAGGTTGTCATGAACACGTGGATGGAAGGGTTGGGCCTTTTTAACCAGTATGGCTTCAGGAGATTCTTGTGTGCATAAGGAAACTTTACACTTTGTTGCAATCTTGTTGACCTGCTTCTATTGGATAAAAGGTGCTTGGGCCGAGGCTATAGTGGTTGCAGTATCCTTTTGTTCACCTTTTGAATGGATTGTGAAGAAGCTGAATTTTGTAGTATGAGATACTACCTTGCGAAACTGTTTAGGTGGAATAGTAGTTGGAACTACCTTTGGTATTCTGTAGAGATTACCCCCAGAGAAACAATGACACTGCGAGGTTGAGACTCATAAACAACATGGCGCTTCCACATATATGGTTGGCCCAAGAAAATATCATAGACATCAAGTGGGGAAACATCACATAATACCTCATCATTGAAGGGATGGATGCCGTATGAAAATCGACACTGTTGGATGACACAAAGATCTCATCCCTGGCGAAGCCACCTGATGTTGTATGGCTACGGGTGTGGTGTTGTCGACAATCCCAACTGTTTGATGACCTCTACTGATTTGGATTTTATGAGAAGAAAAAAATGAATATAGATTATTAACAGGTTCTTGACAAAAAATAATAGATATATAATAAAACTTGTTTTCTATTCAATAAGGAAATAAGATGAAACTGTAAAATGCAGCGAAAACAAGCTTGTTGGAATGGTGGTGGCTTATCTCTGAGAAGTGATGTGATGATTGTGCTCATTCAGAAGAATATGATTATAATGAGGCTTTGAAGGCCTTTTTACAATAAACAGGAATTCCAAAAATCCTAGACATCCAAAAACCTAGCCCTAGGAGATGAAGCGCCAAAAGTCGCGTGGGCCCCGTTTGGGTAAGTTAGTACATCAACTTCCTGGGGTCGTAACTTTTTCATATGATCTCCGTTTTAGGCGTATGATAGCCCGTTGGAAAGGTATCATCGAGGATATTAATTTTGGGGGCTCAATAATTCCTTATATTATCATTGGGAATCTCTATCCTGAAAAACCTTCATTTAGGCCCTCAAAATGGCGTCGAAAGTTAAAACTGCCAAAAATAGTAAATTGCCAAAATTGTTAAAAAACTGTTTTGAGCCAGTTGGAAGAGGTGGGTGGCCACCGATATCCACTTGGATCAATCCTCCCTCCTTAGGAATAAATGTTATCCATTTCACTGAGTTCCCCCATCAGATGAGGAAATTTATGCTGAATTTGGCCCTGGGTGAGCCACTTGCCTTGGTAAAAGAGTTGCCTTGCTTTGACAACTCGATAAAGCTGGATCCTTTGTTGTCGAGTTCCCTTGATATGTGTGTCCTCAATATGAACATTGGATTCCTATTGTATGTATTCAAGGTTGAGCTATGTTGGTTTCAGTTGCTCTACCACGTCTAAGGTGTCCAATAATGGTGGGAAATAAGGGCGAAGGAGATCCACGTTGAACACTAGGTGCAGGCCAAGGAAAGGAGGAATGTTGAGCTCAAAATAATTATACCCCATGGCCTTGGTGATGGTGTATGACCCATAATGGAGTGGGAAGATCTTCTGATGGGGTCTTGTAAGGCATTTTTTCTGCAAGTGCAACCAAACTTTGTCACCCACCTGAAACTTATGTGGCACCTAATGTTGATCATGGCGCTACTTGCACTTGTCATTGGACTTCTGTAGGATATCCTAAACCTGTTGGTGGATGTGCTAGATCCGCTCAATGAACAAGGTGGATTTTTCAGCTTCATTTGGAGTAGGATATGAGTCAGTCAAGGTGACCACAAGGGGAAGTGCAACATCTATGGGACCCAATGGTTGGAATCCCAACCCCACCTAAAAGGGGTTGTGGTCAGTTGAGCTATGCAGGGATCGGTTGTAGCTATGTTGGACATAGGGAAATCTCTCATCCCATGTGCGAGGGTGCTTTGAATTATACATGTGAAGGATATGCACAATCATTTGATTAACGACCTCAGTTTGGCCATCTTTCTGGGGGTGGAAGGCCATGAATTTTGTGAGCTTGGTATCCAACAATGACTAGAGGCTCGACCGGAATGTGCTGAGAAATTGACTGTCCTGATCTGAGACAATGGTTTGTGGGATTACAAAATGTACCCATAATCATTCAAAGAAGATATTGGCAGTGGCCTCTGTTGTGATGTTATTCATGTAGGAAACCAAAATCGCCATCTTAGAAAAGTGATCAACAACCACAAAAACACGGTCATTTCCCCACTTGGTGGACGATAGGCCCGACATGTAGGCCATTGAGATGGATTCCCATGGTCTATCAGGAGTATGAAGAGGGGTGTACATGCCCTATTTCTTAGTGGTTGGTTTGGAAATAGCGCAAGTAGTGCAGGACCTGATATACTTGCTGACCTCATGTCAAAGTTTCGACCAGTAGAAATGTTTTTGTAGCATCGCCACTATCTTTTCAACGCCAAAGTGTCCTGCCAACCGACTGTAGTGGGATTCCTAGATCAACTTCGCTCTCTCGCTTGATGGAACATAGATATGGCCTAGATGACACAACAACCCATCTGAAGATGGAAATTATCGACAACTGTGTTTGCACCCTGTTATCCTTACTTTTTTGGGATAACTAGGAGATCATGTCTCGTGGCCCACAAGTCCTATACATGGAGTACCAAGAGAAGGATTGACATGAGAATGGCCCTGGAGGGCCCATATTTTTCTCCCATCATATTTTGTCTTGACAACAATAACATCATCCATCACCACCTGATTGGTCCTATGTTAGAAGAGGTTCTTTCTCCATGAGGTAATTGGTCCAGCTATCATGGTATGTTTCACTTTTGATCATTGAAACCTTTAAATATATGCATATGGTTCCTCTTATCTCTAATGACGGCTTGGATATTACATTTTCTCACTTGACCATGTTTGGGGGGATTGATAGGGTGCCCTAGCAAGCCTGTGTCTGTAGGTTTTGGTTTGCCACTAGGGGATTTCTGAAAAGCCATCATCTGCTCCCATCATAGCACCACTCTTACATCATGTTTCCCGCTCACCTATCTCATTCCCCTTGTACAGGCATTGGGCTGACCTATTTCAAGACTGCACCTTACCTCATGGGAAGAAGGGGCTAAAGGCCCAGAAGGTAAAAACAAGCTGGAAAAATATAAAAGCCTAAAAATGAACCTCGAGATGCTTCACCACGGGATCCCCGAGAAAGCAATAAAAATCTTCTCAGCAAGAAACAAGAGGAACCCGAAGAAATAATAAAACAAGACCTAATGAGAGGATAGGGGGTCTCATCATGAGCCAACCTATTAGGTCCATGGGTACCTAGTAGTATGACAGTGCCACTAGTTGGTTACCACGCTAGGGTAGTGACTCTTGGTTGCATGGCCAAGGGAAAGGGGGTCTCATACAGAGCCAACCTTATCATCTCTACAAAATTATTGGTGGGTAACATTGTTGGCTCTAGTCACCATGCCAAGGAAGTGTCCCCTGATTATCTTTTGAACAAAAAGCAAATAAAAGAATAAAAAAAGAATAAAAAGAATAAAGGAAAGAATGGGCTTGGAAAAAATGCATCCATGACAGTGACAACTCACATTCTACAAAGGCACCCACAGGTAACATCCTTTCACCCTTGAACATCCTTGCACCCACATGCTTGGATGTCCCCTGACCATACCACCCACTTGCATGGCTTAGAAGAGGTCTTTTTGGGAACTTTCCCTTTTCTATGGACACTAACCCAATAGGAAGCCTTGTCCTTTTCCCTAGACTTGTAGTGCAAGCTTGTGTAACATCTTTGAGCTATTGATTGATGTATTAGGGATTTTGTGAATGTGTTTAATAATATTAATGATGAAATGTGATTGACATTTCCATGATCCCTGTGACTGATGAGCCCATGGAGGGCATAGCCTTTGATGTGCAGGACCATACCCAATGGATAGGTACCATTTGGACCAGTACACATGGGGAGATGATCAGTTCGGACCTCCATGGGGCTGAAGAGCCCACCAGATGGATGTTGAGACCCCATTAAGGGGTATAAATAGGACAAAGGTTGATCAGAGTCTTTTCACCAGAGAAGAAGAGGACGCTCTACTAGAGGCACTCTGACATAGCTTAGCCTAGGGGGTTGAGCCCTTTTCACTGAGACGTTAGCCTTGGAAGGCCTAGGACATTACCTTTTATGACCATGATGCCATCCATCCTATTGGACATCTTTGTAGGCAAACTGAGTAGCAGTGGCACATGTGGCATGTTGGAGAATCCCCTAGAGGTCTAATTTTTTGCTCTAGGATGTTTCATTTTCCCTAGAAAGGGATAGCGCCACCCTTAGAGGGGATTTTACTCTCTTTTTTTTCTTATTTAGGGTTTTTATTTGACAATTTAATGTAAAACAATATGATTTTGATAATTTGGCCTTGTCGTCCTTTTACCTGACCTAAAATGTAAACTTAGGTCAAGGTTTTGTATAAATGAGAGATTTTCACTCTCATTTTATCATCACAACTCACTCACTCATTAGTGAGGTCTAAAATTAGCACCCTATCTTGGGTTATTGGATAATTGGGTAATGCGCACTTGTTGAAGGAAGGCTATTTTGTCATATTTTGGTTTCTCTCTTGAAGGAAGGTGTTACAACTTAGGGTCATTTTATTCTAGGGTTTGATGATAGAGCCTTTCTATAGCAATACTCTCCCTCATTTGACTCTCTTGTCTTGAATTTATCTTTCATGATAGTTGTTTTTTCCATCTAAGGAAGGAGGAGAGAGCACGAGGCCTTGCCATAGAAACACCGGAGTGAGCCTCTCTCCCCTAGGGTTTTGTCTCTGAGGCCCTACCATAGCAACACTTGAGAGCTCTTCCCTCTAGTCCTTAGCTGTCCTCCTTCAACCTATGCGTCCTTCACTTATGACTCCATTAAGCCCTAAGGAACTGATCTAAGACCTCAAAAGTTGAAGTAGAACTTGATCTAAACTCTCTCAAATCTTTTGAATTGAAACCCTAACTACACTAACCCTAACTCTAGCTAACCCTACTAACCCTAAGTGGTTGATGTCATTATTGGATATTTCATCTTTATTGTAGCAATGTTTCATCTTGTGAGAAATTGAATGTAGTTTTAGGCATAAATTGAGTAAAGCATTGGTTTATTACATTGAAATCCACATCATTCTAATAATTATTGATGAAGTGATATGATTTTACTGCTATTGATAAACATTGGCTCCATCAATATTTATATTTGGGTTGCTTATATTGAATATCATATAGTCTTTGATATATATGAAGTACTAACCAAAGCCTGCATATATCAGTTTATTGTTTCTTTATTCTTGGGCAGGGATTCTACTTGGTTATCTTTGTTGGCTATGAGTCGGACTATCTGTTTTGGTGGTGATCTATGAAGGGGGGAACTTGTCATTGTCTGATTATACTTTAGCCTCTTCAAAACCATAGGTCACCGAGGACGTCTCCTCTGGGCCTCACCTCCCTAAAGAGAAAAAACCTTCCCATCGTGGTGACATTGGGTGGGATAGGTACCCATTATGCTAGTTTGGCCTTCTATATTATAGCTACTACTACTAGCTACAAACTATGCGATAACACACCCAACATTTGGTAGGTGGTGGTGAATTCTGAGTTTGTCTCATAGAGTTGGGGCCATATAGAGGTCTCATGGCTGTAAGAGTCTAGCACCATGGTGATTTCCATGACTGGCGGTTTGTTGAGGCAATCAGTGACACAATTGGTGCTTCATGTTTTATACTTGATGTTGAGGTGGAATTACTGCAAGTATGTGGACCACTTTTGATGGCGATCATTCTGCGATTTTTCTTATGTCTACATGAACTGAAATGGCTTATGATTAGTGTGGATGATTGTCTCCTTCCCAAGAATGTAATGTCTCCATTGGCTACAGGCTTGCACAATGGAGTACATTTCTTTGTCATAATTAGGGTACTTATGTACAATATCTGATAGTGTCTCACTATGATAGGCCACGAGGTGGCCGTGTCGAGTGAGAATGACGCCCACTGCATATTCTGAAGCATCTGTCTCAATCTCAAAGGGTTTCTCCATGTTTGGTAGTGAAAGTACTGGGGTTGAGCACAAGAACTACTTTAAATCGTCGAATGCTTGTTGTTGGGACCGGCCCCACACAAATTTCACCTTACCACCACCCCTAGTTATTTGGCTAAGGGCCCATGTAATATGGGAGAATCCCAACATGAACTTGCGGTAGAAATTGGCAAGACCCATAAAGCTCTGAAGCTCAGTGAGTGTGGTTGGGGCTGGCCAGTCATGGATGACTTGGATCTTGGATGGATCCACATGTACGCCATGCTGATCAATTATGTAGCACAGGTAATGGACCTTGTCCATGCCGAAGGATCATTTTTCCAAGTTGGAATATATCTTATGTTGTCATAGGGTGTGTAGAACCTGCTAAATATGTTGCAAGTGTTGAACCCAAGTGTTGCTGTAAATGAGAATGTCATCTAGATACACCACTACAAAAGTATTGGTGAAGGGTTTTAGGATATCATCCATCATCCTCATGAAAGTGTCTGGAGCATTTTTCAAACCAAAGGGCATGACCAACCATTCAGAAAGGCATTCCTTTGACTTGAAGGAGGTTTTTCATACATCTATTTGTTCTATTGGGACCTGGTGGTAGCCAGACTTTAGATCAGTCTTGCTAAAGTATTTTGCCCCCATGAGTTGATCAAGGAGGTCGTCAATTCAGGGAATCAGGTATTGGTTTCTGATTGTGATTTTATTCAGAGTCCAGTAATCAATGCAGAGTGACCAAGTTCCATCTTTCTTTTGTACCAACATGATTGGGCTCCCACAAGGTGCTGAGATGGGATGGATGTGCCCCTTGTGGAGTAGTTCTTGGATCTATCGCTTGATCTCCTCATTCTCTAACAGAGAGTGATGATATACTGGCCCATTAGGTAATGATGCATCGGGGGTTAGATCAATGGGGTTCTTGACCTGGCAGTGCAGAGGTACCCTAGTAGGTGAGGAGAAGATATTTCAGTATTCTTCGATGACCTTATCTACTTGCTTCTGTTGTGTGGAGATGTCAGCCATAGAGACCCTATATGTGGATGTGATATTTCACTTATTTTGAGAGTGAATCATGAAGAAGACAAACTTTCTCATCTGAGAGATGACCTTCCTGCATTGCTTAGAAGAGATCAAGGAAATAGCACTAGGTGGGACTGCCTCGGGTATCCTGTACAATTTCTTGTTCAAAGTAATAATAACACTACAAGGCCTAGACTCATATACAACATGACATTTCCATAAATAAGGTTGGCCCAAAAGAACATCACAAAATTTGAGAGGAGAAACTTCACACAATACTTCGTCTTTGAAGGGCTTGATGTCATAGGACAATCGAAACTATTGGCTGACGCGGAGATCACTTCCTTGGCGAAGCCATCCAATGGTGTAGAGTTGTGGGTGCGGTGTTGTCAGAAGGGCTAGATGCTTGATGACCTTTATTGAGATGAGGTTCTTTTGGCTACTGCTATCCATGATGAAGTGCAATGAGGTGCCTTTTACCCACATCTATGAATGGAAGAGGCATTCTCCTTCTTCTGGCTCATCTAGTTCACTAGGCTAGAGCTTGGTGGTAGAAACAGTGGCAATGGGTTACACGTCAATGATCTGTCTTCCCCTTTCTAGTTATGGCTCATATTCTGAACCTACATCTAAGTCAAAGGATTTCACTTCAGCCACTAGCAACTGCTTTGAGCAGTAGTCAACAGTGTTATGCCAAGGGCTCTTATGGAAGTCACACCACTTCCCAGTATCTTTCTTTGTCTTTCCAATGTCCTTCTTTGCTTGCAGGTTGGACTGGTTGTATTGATACTGTCCATATTTTCTCTGTCCTTTGTTCTATGGGTTGGGTCTACCCTTTCCTAGCTTTTTTTTTAGGGGTTCCCAAGCCCAAATTTCCGCATCTTTTGTTTGAGCTTCTTCTCGATTTTGACGGCATATCGGTAGGCCGCACTCAAGGATGAGATGTCCAAAATTTCCATTTCGGTCTGGATGTATCTATGAAGAGCATTGCGATACTTGAGAACCAAATGTCGCTCCAAATCTTTGATACCCATATTGGTGCATAAGGTATGAAAGATATTCGTGAAATATGGCATTGCTTGGTCTCTTTCTTGCCGCAGTGTGGTCCATTTGGTATATAGGTCGTCATAACTTCCGACAGGGTAGTATTTTTCCTTAATAAAATGCCTGAAGGAATCCTAGGTGGCCATGATTGTAAATAATGAAGGTTCCTCTATTTCCTTTTGCTCACAAAAAGTTTCCCACCAATATTTGGCATGGGGAACAACTTTGAGGAGCGCAAAAGTAATCTTTTCTCTGTTTGAAAAGTTGTGGACAGGAAAATACCCTTCTAGTAGATTCAACCACTTGTCTACAACATCTGTGTCTATATGGCTTTCAAATATAGGAATATCTAAGTTTATTTGTACCTTGAAGGGGGTGGCACCTCCGCTCGAAGAAGATGTGTCACCTGTTGGGAGCCGTCGAAGGATTTGCGCAAAACTATCCATCATCTTATTCCTTTGTTGCATGAGGGCTTCCTCAATCAAAAGTTTGAAAGGATCTCCTTTCCCTTCATATTTATTTTCTCCTACCATGAGAGGTCACTTCGGTGTGTGAGAGATTTTGTCTTCAAGAGAAACAAGCTCAAGACCCAACTCTTTATACTCCGACCTCTTTGGGGACATGCATTAAGACGACAAGGAGAAAAGCACTCTGATACCACTGATATGGATTTTATGAGAAGAATGAAATGAATATAGATTATTAGCAGGTTCTTAACAGAAAATAACAGAGATACAATAAAACTGGTTTTCTATTCAATAAGGAAATAAGCTAAAACTGTAAAATGCAGTGGAAACAATCTTGCTGGAATGATGTGGCTTATCTCTGAGAAGAGATGTGATGAATGCGCTCATTCACAAGAAGATGGTTACAATGAGGTTTTGAAGACATTTTTACAATAAAAAGAATTCCAAAAACCCTATAAATCCAAAAACCTAATCCTAGGAGATGAAGCGACAAAAGTCATGTGGGCCCTGTTTGGGTAAGTTAGTACATCAACTTCTCGGGGTCGTAACTTTTGCATACGATCTTCGTTTTAGGCATATGATAGCTCGTTGGAAAGGTATCATCAAGGATAATAATTTTGGGGGATAAATGATGGATTCAGGTATCATTAAGAATCTCTATCCCAAAAAACATTCATTTAGGCCCTCAAAATGGCCTCGGAAGTTAAAACTACTAAAAATAGTAAATTGCCAAAATTGTCAAAAAACTGTTTTGAGCTAGTTGGAAGAGGTGGGTGGCCACTGATATTCACTTGGATCATCTAATGATATGATTTTATTTTTTATTATGATATCAACAATAAAATGCAGTGGGGTCCCCTTCACCCACATCTGTGAATGAAAAAGGTGCTCCCCCTCTTCATGCTTTGTTGGTTCTTCTAGTTGAATTGTTGTGGTTGTGACAATAGCAGTGGGGTCTGCGTCGATGATCTGTATTTTACTAGTATTTTCAAAATCAGATTTTGAGTCAAGTTTCAACTCCTTGTCTTTGATCTGAGCCACCAATGACTTTTTTGAGCGACATTCCTTGGTGTTGTGCCAGGGGATTTTGTGGAAATCGCACCATTTTCCAGTGTCCTTTGTCTTCCCATGACCCTTATTTTCTTATGGCTTGGACTAGTTTTCGAGAGACTTCTTGTTGGGGCCATATTTATCATACTTTGGTTGTTGCAAATTTGCTGACCCAAAATCCCATTTTTTATGGTGCTTAAATTTTTTCTCAATTTTAACAACATATCGATAAGAAACATCGAGTGATGAGATGTCCAGAAAATCCATTTCAGTTTGGATGTATCTGTGTAGATCCCCATGGTATTTCAGAACCAAATGTCATTCAGAGTCTTTGATACCTAGCTTGGTGCGCAAGGTATGGAAGGTATTGGTGAACTCTGGAACTTCTTGGCCCCTCTCTTTTCATAGTGTGGTCCATCTCATGTACTGGTCCTCATAGTTGCCAACATGGTAATACTGTTCCTTTACCGCATCCACAAAAAAATCCCAAGTGGGCTTAGTCCCATATATTCCAGAATCCTCTATGGAACTTTTCTCCCAGTAAGTTTCCCACCAATATTTGACATGGGGGAGAGATTTAAGGAGTGAGAAGGTGATCATTTCCCTGTCGAAAAAATTATGAACAGAGAAATAACCTTCTAACATATTTAACCATTTTTCTAGGGCATCTGCATCTATCTGACCTTCAAATATGAGAATATCAAAATTAAAATGTACCTTGAAAGGAGAGGTTATTCCAAAGTGGTTGTTTGATGAAGATGCGTCTGTTTCTATCGCCAGGCATTGAAGGATGTGGGAAAAATTCTCCATCATTTTGTCCCTTTGTCGCGTGAGAGATTGCTCAAGCAATAGATTGATAGAATCGTCTGCTCCATCGTTTTTATTTTATTCCTCCATGGAGGGTTTTTTGGGAACGTGAGAGGGATTTTATTCAATAAAGACAATATTGAGACCCAAATTTCTATATTTGGACCTCATCGGGGACATGCACTGAAAAAAACGATCAAGAACAACCTGCTCTGATACCACTGATCCAGATTATTTTCAGCAAAAAATGAGAGCTGAGATATAATAAATAAATGCATAGAGATATCATGGATATCCAATAACATAATGGAAATGTATCAAATATGCAACTGTAAATACATAGATACGATAATACACGATTTCTATTAATGAAGGAAATGTACAGAGACTGTAAAAATATAGAGTGAAAGACTCGCTAGAATGGTGGCAGCTTATCTCTGAGAAGAGATGTGATGGATACTCGCATTTGCAAGAAGATGATTTTACACTGAGGCTCTAAATGATTTTTTATCATAAATAAAATCCAAAACCCTAACCCTGGAATATGAAAAACCAATTGTTTTGTGGACCCCGTTTTGGGTAGTTTGGTGTATCAACTTCCCGGGGGCGTAACTTTGGCATACGATCTTCGTTTGGGGCACACGATAGCTCATTGGAAAGGTATCATCAAGGATATTAATTTAGGGGGCTCAATTAGAGCCTTTGGATATCATCGAGAATATTGATCCCCCAAAAAACCTTCATTTAGGCCCTCAAAATGGCCCCGGAAGTTAAAAACTGCTAAAAATAGTAAATTACCAAATATGCCAGAAAATTGTTTTGAGCTAGATGGAAAAGGTGGGTGGCCATTGATATCAACCTGGATCATCTACTTGACAAGCCATTCATACCCATCAACACTATCCAAGGGATTATGTACCACCAAGGAAGCTAACAACAAAGCAGGTGAAGTTACAGAAAGAGCCAAAGTATGAACTCGTAGAGCCCAAAAATCCACAATGTGTGATCATTGAGGAAGATATTGTTGGTGCATTAGGAATCCTAAGGTATATAGAACATGCCTTGATAGATATCAATAAGTTTCCATAATTGGCTCCAGAAAATTACACGTGTAAGACTCACACCATATTCTCAAGCAATCATAGTAGTGTTGGCATGTTTTTCAGACAAAGGCAGAGTATGCACGTTTGTCATTGATGGAAAAGATCATGATCAAAAGCACAATGAAAATTGTGGAATCTAAAGATCAACAGTGTAAGATTAGAAGGAGGAGCAATAGTGAATGTTGGATCCCATTCAGAATTCTCGATGACCGTCAGATCCGAATTAAGACTGGAGGAGCGCACAGAAGAGGAGAACAGCTCTCAGGTGTCAGATCTGAGTGTGAAGACCGACCATTGTCAGATAAAAAAGAAGGAAAATGATCTTTAAGTACAATATGAAGCAGTCTTAGAAATTCCTCAAAGCAGGAGGACCATTGATCCAAGGATACGTGGAAAACAGTTAGAGCATGTCAAAGGTTTCGTTTCAAAGTTTCACAGATCGGGAAATCCAAAGGAAAGAGGTTCTCTAACCACTCGAACTCGCGATAAAAATCCTAACCGTTGGAGTCATAGGACACGTGGTAAGCGATTGGAATTTTGCTAACTTGCACATTGGAGGAGTCAACGAAGCATGGTGTGGGAACTTGCGATATGCGATATCCCGAAGTGATCCAAGCCATTGGATTGAGGGTTGATTTGAACCCTTGGATTGAGGTATACTATGGAACGTTGGATGTAGAGGACACATGGTGAGTGATTGGCATCTCGCTGACTAGAAATTCAAAGGAAGGAAATCCTATAACCTTCCAACTTGTGATAAGGAATCGACCATGGTCATAGACAAGGTCACATTGTCGAAGGATTAAGGGAAGGAGCCAATTGCTAATATCCATTTCGGGGATCACAACTTGGAGTGTCGAGAATCTTCATCACAGGAATCCTGAAATGCTTGATCGTGATGAGATCTAGACCATCAGATCATTAGATATCTCGATCGTTGATCAGGCTCGATGAAGTTCATAAGTTCACGAAATATGAAATGCCTTTTGGTGTAGGTTGTGGTCACCGCCACTGGTCATGTGAGAGGGAGGAGCTAGCGGAGCTAAGCTCCATTTTAGGGATCACAACTTGGACCGTTGAGACCCTTCGACACAGGATTTCCGAAATGTGAAATGTGAAATGCATCTTGATTAGGCCCATGGTCACAACCAGTTTGCATATGGGATAAATGCAAGACCCTGGGGATTTACTCCAATAGTGCTGGTTATTTGAGCATCTGATAAAAGGGCTACTATTGATCTTTACGATTAACTATTCAATTACGATTCAGTTAGCAAAACCATATCATGGTTCTTGGACGGTTGGTGATTAAGTGGATGAAGCATTGTTGGCCTAGGTATTTGAGGTGTAACTGAAGTTGTGTGAAGTGCATAAAATAAAGATGGAGTGACTGTGAATAGTTGGTTGTTGTGAATGAAATATGAGTTGAACTGTAAGAAAGGGAAAATTACCGAATGCGCAGTGTGAGACCGATAGTATGCACAGTGTGAGACCGACAATATGTGCAGTGTGAGATAAAAGTTAGAGATGAGTAACAGATGCGGAATAGACAGAAGCAAGAGCAGAATTGCAGAACAATTTGAAGCAGAGAAGAATTACATAACAAATAGAAGCATAGAAGAATTGTAGGATAGAAGAGAAGTGGTAATAATTGAAACACCTGCATTGTTGGTTATTCAATCATTTTACTTATAATCAGGGAGGTAGGGTGGTGCTAGGGAGGACTTTGGTCCTCTGATATTTGAGTTGGTGCTTGAATATTTGGAGTTGTAGCTTGCATCTAGTCGTGGTTAGAAAACAGGGTGGTAGGGTGGTGCTTGGGAAAGCATAGAGTTTTATGTATGCAAATTGGTGCTTGTATAAGTGGAAGTAGGTGCTTCCATTTAGTCAGTGTTGGAACACTCAGGGAGTTGGTGCTTCCTTCTAGTCGGTGCTAGAGAAACGAGAGAGTTGGCGCTCTCAACAAGTTGGATCTTGTGAAACAGAGGTAGTAGCCTCACTTTGAGTTGGTGCTCAAACATAGATGACGTACATAACTTAAGAGATTGCCTATCATTTTGAAGAAGAAGAGGTTTTCTCCCTTTATGGGTTTCCTCGTGAAAATCTGTCTTTGTGTATATCTTATGTGTGATTGATGCTCATTATTTATGTTTTTCATGTGATGTATAATATTGACGGTCACTTGATGAAATATTAAAAATGGTTTAATAGACTTAAAATTGTTTAAGCATAGTAACAACTGATTCACCCCCCTCTCAGTTTTCTTAGTAATTTCAACAATTGGTATCAAAGAAGGTTCCTTTTATTTAAAGGTAGATATGTAATCTTAAACATGACAAGTCATGAAGGGACTTCAGCTAGTAAGCCTCCTTTGTTTGATGGAACAAATTTTGCCTTTTGGAAGGTTAGAATGAGAACATACCCAATGGCCTTAGGTGCTCATGTTTGGGATGTAGTAGAGATTGGATATACAAAGCCTGTTGTGCTAGCTTCCAAGGATGATAAGTTAGAATTTAGGTTTAATTCTAAGGGAATTAATGTTACCTTGAATGGACTTGTTGAAGATGAGTTTGTAAAGGTGATGCATATTGAAACTGCTAAAGTTATGTGGGATAAACTTATTAACAATTATGAGGGAAATTAGAAAGTAAAAGATGCCAAACTCGAAACATATAGGTTGAAGTTTGAACAAATAAAGATGATTGAAGATGAAACAATTAGCAAGTACTCTTTAAGATTTGAAGAACTTGTGAATGCCATGAAGGGTCTTGGTGAGAAGATTGAAGAATCATTTTTAGTTCAAAATATTCTAAGATATTTTCTTGATAAATTTAATCCAAAAGTCTCTGTAATAGAAGAATTAAATGATCTTAAAACTTTGTCCATTGATCAACTCCTAGGAATTCTAACTACATTTGAAATGAGAATCAACAAAGATAAATCCATTACTAGAGAAGCATATTTTAAAGAAGACAAGAATACTGATTTAGATTTAGATGATGTTGAGGAAAAATTTGTAAGAAGGTTAAAGAAAGGATCAGGAAAATATCAAGGCAAGCTTCCCTTCAAATTTTTTAACTGTGGTAAGATAGGTCATTTTGCATCTAAGTGTCCCCACCAGAAAAATGACCATAAATCTGATGATGAAAAGAAGTACAAATTCAAGAAATATAGTAAAAATAAAAGTTTGTGTGCAAACAATGACAATTCCTCAGAAGACATAGAGAGTGATTCATCATGTGAAAACAAAGTGAATGATTTTATGCTTATGGATATGGGAGATCTTGATGATGAAAACACAAGAGGTGAAATGGATGATGAAGAAGTTGTGGTGGATATGGAAGCTGAATTAATCAGTTCCTTGGAATAAATTGACAGACTCAGATTTAAGAAGAGAAAACAAAAACAATTGTTGATGCAATCAATGGTGAAAAATTTGATGAAAACTTTTCTTTACTAAAAGTGGAGTTAAAAGAGGCAAAGAAAATAGAAGACATATTGAAACAACATTTGTCAGAGAAGAAAGTGAGGTGTGAATTCTTAGAAGAAGAGATAGTACAAACTAGAAAAGAAATGGAGAAGTTTAAGGCATTGTATCACCAAAATCTACCAAGTATTAAAGCTTCAGAAGAATTAACTTCCGTTATAAATCAACAAAGGAATCTAAAGGTGAAAACTGGCTTGGGATATGAAGAAGGATCAAGTAGTGATCATTCAAGTAATACAGAACCCATCAAGTTTTTCAAAACTACAATCATTGACAACAACCACTTTGCAGAAACAAAGAAAGAAAATCAACCACCAAGAAGGAAAGAAATAAAAAGTACCAAAACCCAATCCTTATATCAAAGAAATAACACAAACACATTTTCTGATCAAAGAAATCATCAGCATGGAAGAAATCGACTACAATCTTTTTCCAGGTACAAAGGTTTTTTCTATGGTTATTGTTTTTTCTGTTCTAACTTTGGTCACAAAGATGTAAAATGTTCTTTAAGATCTAGATATTTGAAATCAAGATACTCAAGGAATAATTATCTGCCACAACAAAGATTGAGACAACCAAGAAACAAATGACCACATACTATAAATCATGTGATGGATGGAGGAAGGATGCAGGTGAAACATAACAACAATTATGAGCATAAAAATCGTTATGATCTGTTATTCAGTGAACCAGAATGTAACATCTGTCATAACTATGGACATAAAGTTGCAGATTGTCACTTAAGGAATTTTAAGCCATATTCAAATCCTACTGCTGAAAATTTCAAGATTTGGAAGAAAAAAGAAGATGAAAAGTGTAGGTTAGTGTTATCAGCCCAAAGACAAAAGAATCCATGGTATATTGATAGTGGATGTTTCAAACATATGACTGGAGACAAAAGTAAGTTTCTAGCTCTAAGTGAAAGCAAATCAAGGAATGCAACTTTTGGAAATGATGCACCAGGAAAAATAAAAGGTAAAGGAATGGTAAGCTTGAGTAATGGAAAAGGGAAAGCTCAAGATGTGTTGTTTGTATAAGGTTTGAAACATAATCTTCTTAGTTTCAGTCAAATCTGTGACCGAGGATGTGAAGTCATTTTTACTTCTAAAGGTTGTAGAATAAAATCTGTGAATTCAAGACAGCTAGTTGCAAAAGGGATAAGAACAAGAAACAATGTCTATGTGTTAAAAGAAGAAAAAGAAGAATGCCACTTAAGAAAGTACAATGAAATTTGGATATGGCATAGGAGACTTGGACACTTAAATTTTGATCATATAATCAAGCTCAAAAATAGTGGGGCAGTAAAGGATCTTCCAAAGATATCAAAGCCATATGCTTATGTTTGTAAACCATGCCATATAGGAAAGCTTACTCAGACACAGTTCAATTCTAAAAACTTTCCTTCAACAGAAAAACCTCTCCAGTTAGTACATATGGATTTATGTGGACCATCAAGGAAAGAAGGTACAGGAAAATAAAATTATTTTATGTTGATTATTGATGATTATTCTAGACTAACATGGGTTTCCTTTTTGAAGGAAAAATCTGAAGCATTTGAAAAATTCAAAGTGTTTAAGGCTCTAACTAAGAATCAAACAGGAAAAAGATTGAAAGAAGTAAGGTATGATAGAGGAGGAGAGTTGATCTCATGGAACTTCAAAGAGTTATGTGATAAACATGGAATCAAAAGAGAGTACACAATTCCAAGGACTCCACAACAAAATGGAGTTGTTGAGAAGCAGAATAGATCAGTACAACAAATGGAAAGATCAATGATGAATGAAAGGAACATACCTCAGACATATTGGGTGGAAGCAATTCATACAGCTGTTCATATCCTTAACAAAGCACATCTTAGAACACACAATGACAAGACTCCTTATGAACTATGGTTTGGAAGACCTTCTTCAATCAAGCATTTTAAAGTCTTTGGGAGTAAATGTTATATTAAGAATAATGATGAAAATATTGGCAAATATGATGAAAGGGTTGATGAAGGTATCTTCTTAGGTTATACTATAAATAGTAAAGGGTACAAATGTTACAATAAGAGACTGCATAAACTAGTTGATTGTATAGACATAAAATTTGATGAGGAAATCCCGGTCATAAATGTAAGCAGTTTTGAACCAAGCACGGAAGATATAGTTGTAGATGAAGATGAATAGGTCCAAGGATCAAAAAGAGAAGAATTTGAATCAGATGAAGATACAAATGCTCAGGCTAACATAAATCAACAGAAAGAAACAAACTCACCTCTTAGAATTGTTAGAAAGAACCATCCTAAAAATCAGATAATTAGAGATATAAATAAAGGAGTTTAGACAAGAAGGAAATTGATTAAAGACTCAGAACAATCTCATGTTGTCTTTTTATCTATGAATGAACCTAATTTTTTTTATGAATCCAACCAACATGATGATTGTATTAGAGCTATGAATGAATATCTTGATTAGATTGAGAAGAACAATACTTGGGAGCTTGTTCCTAGACCTAAAGACAAGAATGTAATAGGTTCCAAGTGGGTATTCAAAAATAAAATGAATGAAAAAGGACAAGTTGTTGGAAATAAAGCTAGATTGGTCTATACACGGTATGCACAAGTTGAAGGTTAGGACTTTGATGAAACTTTTGCACCAGTGGCAAGATTGGAAGCCATCATAATGTTTCTTTCATATTCATGTCATAAGAAATTTAAAGTGTATCAGATGGATGTTAAATCAACATTTCTTAATGGAGATCTAGAGGAAGAAGTATATATGGAGCAAACTCAAGGATTCTCATTGACAGATAACCCTGATTATGCTTGCAAGTTGAATAATGATTTATATGGACTGAAACAAGAACCACAAGCTTGGTATTATAGACTGGACACATTTTTACAAGACAAAGGATTCAAGAAAGGTAATGTTGATAGCAATCTCTACATAAAAATTGAAGGTGATGATTTACTAGTTGTTTTGATTTATGTAGATGACATTATTTTTGGCTGTAATAATGATTCCTCTGTTCAATGGTTTTATAACTCTATGCAAATAGAGTTTTAGATGTCCATGATAAGAGAATTGTCATATTTTCTTGGCTTACAAGTAAAACAGAGTTTTGCAGGAATTTTTATCTCTCAAGAAAAATATTTGAAAGAGATGTTGAAGAAATTTTAGATGGAAAATTCTTCTCCTGTTAGTACACCTATGGTGGTTGGTTGCAAGCTCATTAAA
>JZKD02S0268971.1:325208-337557 GCA_000966675.3 Picea glauca
TTTTCTAATATTTAATCATAAATTCACTTTTAATACTAAAATGAATAAAGTGGAAAATGATGATGTGAAACCCAAATGTATTTATGAAAATGATATGACGAAGGTTTAATTGGGCGATGAAATGTATGGAATAGTGAAGGGAAAGGTGGATGAAAATACGACATTTCTGAGTCCCAACAGGTGTGGGAACTCATGATATGCAATATCCTGAAATGATCTGAGCCATTGGATTGAGGGTTGATCTGAACCATTGGATCAAGGTATGTTGTGGAAAATTGGATGCAGAGGACACATGGTGAGCGATTGGCATCTCGCTGACTGGAAATTCAAAGGAAGGAAATCCTATAACCTTCCAACTCGCGATAAGGACTGGTCTGTGGTCATAGACAAGGTCACATTGTCGAAGGCTTGAGGGAAGGAGCTAATTGATAAGCTCCATTTTGGGGATCACAACTTGGAGTGTCGAGACCCTTCTTCACAGGAATCCTAAAATGCAAGATCGTGATGAGATTTGGACCATCATATCATTGGAGATGTCGACCATTGATCAGGCTTGAGGAATTTCATAAGTTCGTGAAATGAGAAACACCTTTTGGTGTAGGTTGTGGTCACCGCCAGTGGTCATGTGAGAGGGAGGAGCTAGTGGAGCTAAGATCCATTTAGGGGATCGCAACTTGGACCATAGAGACCCTTCAACATAGGATTGTCGAAATGAAAAATATGAAATGCATCTTGATTAGGCCCATGATCACAACTAGTGGGCATATGGGATAAACGCAAGACCCTGTAGATTTAATCCAACGATACTAGTTATTTGAGCATCTAATCAAAGGGCTACTATTGATCTTTATGATTAACTATTCAGTTACGATTCAGTTAGCAGAACCAAATCATGGTCCTTATATGGTTGGTGATTAAGTGACTAAAGCATTGTTGGCCCAGGTATTTGAGCTGTAACTAAAGTTGTGTGAAGTGCATAAAAGAAAGATGGAGTGACTGTGAATAGTTGGTTGTTGTGAATGAAAAATGAGTTGACCTATAAGAAAGGGAAAATTACAGTATGCATAGTGTGAGATCGACAATATGCACAGTGTGAGATAAAAATCAGAGATGAGTAATAGATGTGGAATAGATAGAAGCAAGACCAGAATTGCAGAACAACTTGAAGTAGAGAAGAATTGCAGAACAGATAGAAGCATAGAAGAATTGCTTAACATAAGAGAAGTGGTAATAATTGAAACACTTGTGTTGTTGGTTATTCAATAATTTTACTTATAATCAGGGAGGTAGGGTGGTGCTAGGTAGGACTGTGGTCCTCTGATATTTGAGTTGGTGCTTGAATATTGGGTGTTGTAGCTTCCATCTATTTGTGGCTAGAAAACAAGGTGGCAGGGTGGTGCTTGGGAAAACACAGAGTTTTATGTATGCAAGTTGGTTCTTGTATAAGTGGAATTAGGTTCTTCCATTCAGTTGGTGTTGTAACACTCAATGAGTTGGTGCTTCCTTCTAGTCGGTGCTAGAGAAAACAGAGAGTTGGTGCTCTCAACAAGTTGGAGCTTGTAAAATAGAGGTAGTAGCCTCACTTTGAGTTGGTGCTCAAACATAGATGATGTACAGAACTTAAAAGACTGCCTATCATTTCGAAGAAGAGGAGGTTTTCTCCCTTTATGGGTTTCCTCATGAAAACATGTCTTTGTGTATATCTTATGTGTGATTGATGCTCATTATTTATGTTGTTCATATGATGTATAATATTGATGGTTACTGGATGAAATATTAAAAATTGTTTAATAGACCTAAAATTGTTTAAGCACAATAACAAATGATTCACCCCCCCTCTTAGTTGTCTTAGTAATTTCAACAAGTAGAGCTACAAGAATGGGTGATAAGGATCGAAAAGATAGGCATTATGAACCTTTTTGATATTCCACATTTTGGTAGGAGCGCAAAGATAGATATTTGTGTCAAGTTATTAATTATTTGTGTGCACGGAGGATTCCTATGGTTATATAGACTGATATCCTTAGACACAAAGTTGATTGCATGGATAACCAGGTTGCCATCAAATTTAGACCCATGACTATTATTCACATACAAGACAAAGGAGAAAACATTGGTATAAAGAATGAAGGACAAGTACAACAAATTCATAGGTGCACGTAGTATGGACGTTGCAAGCATCAAGAATGATAATGTTCAATTAATGATGCAGGTACCGTCATGCACTTTATTAAGGAAATGTCACAAGGATCAGGTACCAAAAGGTTTAATAGTGGTAGTTGACAAGAGCGTTGCAGGATTTCAAATGATCTGGACAACGTTCATGTTGAGCTATTTCTTGATAGATTGCATGGAAGCTCAATAAAAAGGTATGGAATTTCATTATGCCTGGTTATTAATACTTATAACAATAGTGGCTTGGAGAGAACCGGAGGACACTCAATTTTTGGGAGTTGCGAAGAAGCCATGTTTAGCAACGGGATATGTAAACTTGTCACATACTGCTCACAAGGAGAGGCATATCGATACAAATGTTACATTCTATGTATAAAAGGAAGTAATTCATGTGAGTATCCATAATACACCACACATACTACTGTAGGTAGTAAAATCATACAAGGGGATTGTGTGCTTCAAATACGAAAGACATCTTATGTACATTCAGGCCAAGAAGGACCCAGAGCAACAATGTATAATGTGTGTTGAAATAGGTTGACGTGGGACAGATCATAAAATACTCGAAGGACGAATGGAAAAACCTAGTACCAAAAACAAAGAAACCATATACACAACAACCATAAATAGAAGAAATAATAGATGATGAAGAAGAAGAAGAACAATAAGGGGAAGGAAATAGAGCAGGAGAAACACAGAAGATAGTATCGTGCCATGGGGAGAAGTGGAAGGAATGGGATACAGAGAGATCAGTACCACAATGAAAGAAGAGGAAAGTAATCAAGCGAGTGGCTAGCCACCTAGACCCTGTCAGAGGATGACTTAGAAAATATTGTGGATCAAGTGAAAGAGGTAACTGAGGAATATTTTGAGTGAGTGGTGCAAAAGAAATAATAAAGGCACTTGGAAATGCAAGTGCATATTTCCACACTACGACAAATTTTAGAGACAACCAGGATTGCACAATTCAGAATAGGCGAACAAGATCAGATGGAAAGCATGAAAAATACAACAGAGGTGCAAAATATGAAATCTCACCCATCGATGACATCAATAGAGCGATGGGTGATGAAAATTGTAGTGTGATATTTAGAGTTCCCTATGACATAATTATAGGATAATGCAAAGGAAGTTAGTCATATTGACTTGGTTCTATCTCAGTTGTTAGTAGAAGTGTTGCATGGTTTCAAGAAAAGTGTGATGTAGGAACTATAAGTGCGTGCAATGTCAATGTCAATGGAGTTGACAAAGGTAGTCACATATAATGATGTGTTGCAAGAAAAATATGATCAACTTAGGCTAGATTAGGATGACGCCACACAAAGGACAAATAGAGTGAAACAGGCGGTCCAGTGGGTTTACAATATTATTCTAGAAATTCCTAGGGAGGAATAATCTCCGTTAGAAGTACATGTGAAAAAGATCAATGAGTTAATTCAGGGATTTCACACAAATATTAATGATTTGGAAGCATTCCATATGGAAAGAACTCCACCGGAGGAGAGGAAACAAAGGGAGAAGATGGAGACAAGAACTGTCAAGAACATAAAAAGTTTGGAAATAGAGTGTGCTAATCTCTAACAAAAACACACGGGAGTATGGACACAACTAATAGAAGACATGGAATTGAAAGAAATTGGGAAGAAGCTACAAGATATGTAGGATAAGGTGCATAAGTTAAAATAGATAATGAGAACATTACCACCAACAAAGATGATGGCAGTAATGGCAGAGAATAGAAAATTATATTCAGAGATAAACCAAATGAGGGTGCAACAACATGCTTGCACATAGTATATTGAAACATTGTAGGAAGAAGCATACAAGGTGACAACATAAGTAGCAACTGTACAGGGAATGGTCCAGCAGGAAGTACAAGAAAGTGAAAAAAAAATGAAGGGCCATATTGTTAGAGAAATATCTTCCTCACCCCATGCAATCTTGCATAGAAGGATTTTTTCCATTTACCTATGCATACTTGAAATCCCTTTTTGCAAATCCCGGAACTAAAAATACAATTTTTTCCACATATATGCACCTTGCCTACTATACAACATGTGTATACACAGGTTGCACCACTACATCCCGCGTACATAAGGAAATGTGGCCAAAATTGAAAAATGGTGTCAGGTTTCCATGTCACGTCACGAGATCAATGATCCTTGGCCTTCCATATATTGGAAATGTTCTGACTCGGCCCTTCAGTTCCAATTGAAGTCTATAAATGGGCCAAATTCAAGTTATGGAAAAGAGGAGAAAGATTTCATCTTTGAGAGCAAAGTTACTCTGGAGGAATTATTCACTTCACGTTGAGTCTACATCCCTTTATCCTTTCAGTTTGAACACATTGTGCAGCCCCCAAGATCTTCCCTTATTGATTGAGAACTTCATTGTCTCTCTTATATGATATTTCCTTTGGTGGAGGATTGAAATGGTGGAGGCCTAGCTAGAAGGAACTTAGTTTCTTGGTTCCGAACCATGCTGACACATAATTTTGTAACTCATTCACTTATGTTGATTATATCTTAATAGAAATACTCTTTTCTCATCGAATTGATATCTTGAAAATATTTGAATTATTATTCCATGGGCGTATTTGTTATGAATGTTGATGGATTATGCTATTGAATGTGCTAACATCATATATTATCATATATTATCATATATTATCATATATTATCACCATATGCTTGCATTGCTTGGTTGTTGAGGACCAGTTGCAGGTATATTTATTTGGGTCAAGTGCTCAATGTTAGACTTCATTGAACATCTGGATGAGGTAGGACTTTTATCTTGTCTTGCTAGAATATTTGTTTATATAGCATACTTGAGAGTAGAGTTGATTTCTGCAGCCATTTAGCTTTGTTGTGGTTTACCCCTAGCCATAGATAGATTTTCCTCATAACACATATTACTGTAGAGACGACTGATGGAATTTTGTAGCAAGAAACACAAGCAAGAGAAAATATTATAGATGAAAGTTAGACATTCCAAAAGTTCATAGAGACTTGGAATAAATCTTGAAGTGGCTTGGGATGAGCCACATGTGAGATTTGGGGGCCTATTGGAGTAGGTAATTTTGGGTAAGTTTTGGGAATGATGCAGGAACAAACAACGTGATAATTCAACAAAGGATAAACCCACATGGAATATAGTTAGATCATATTTAGGAGCCAACACGTAGAAGGAGAAAGTTAGTTAGTAGTGGTTAGACCATTTGGTCCATGTTGTAATGGGATAAGCCCTAATATCAATGTATAAATATGTATGGGTTTTGGGTAGATAGTAGTTAGTGGGAAAAGAAGAGTGAATTGGTCAGGTAATGAGCTATTGTTGGAGTTAGAGATGAGAGTAAAGTTATGGATTAGAAAAAGAGCTAAGTGTGCACTATATGTGAGAACAATTAGGGAATATTGAGTAGAACTAATGTATCTTTTATGAGCACAGTGTGTAAAAACTATAAGGATTGAATATGGATGACTAATATAAGAATCCAATCGTTGTGGATGTATCCCAGTTGGGGTGAACCATGTTAAATGTCTGTGTCATGATGTATGTCATGATGTCTTTATTTTATGTTTTTTTTTTGTCACACATTTAATGCATGAATGGTTAATATGAATATGTATCTTTGGTTCTGAGCATGCATTAAATGGTTAATTAAGATGAATATGTCATAGTTTATTATATTTTTATGATTTTACACATAGGGTATATTGCATGTTGAATTAATGTTAGAATGGTCCCCATTCCCTTCATGATTGTAGAAGCCTGGTTCTTGCAGTCCCCATAGGTACCTCAGGTTAGACTTCACTTTCTTGTAGGTGATGTCGAAAGGGATGGTATCTTGGGATTTTTTGGTGAATTAATGTTGAACCTTTTGTCTTCTCAGTGTACACCAACATTGAAACAAGAATGATGAGAACTTTTCTTAGAAGGGAAAGTTCAAGAATATTTCTAGTGGGGAGTCTACCTCTCAATATGGAAAGAAGAAGGAAATGATCATATTAAAGTGATATGCATGTTGCAAGTTTAGGCACTATGTAGGTCAATGTTCAAATAGGGAAAATGGTGGAAAATAAATGCAACCAGAGGTAGCCGCATCGACAAAGAATCAATTGGATGAGTTTTGCAAGAAGTTTGAACAGCTGAAGTTCTTACTTGTTTCCCAGACTTTCTTGGGCACCATATCAGTTGATTCATGGTTGATAGATAGTGGAGCCACATGTAATATGACATGAGCATGAGAGGTGTTCGAGAGCTTCATAGATTCTGAATTAAAGATGCATGTGGAACTTGGTATGGGGAACAAGCATCCAGTGAAGGAATCTAGAACAGTTCCATCCCGGATGGAGTCAGTAGGCACATTGATAGTGAGGAATGTGCTATGCATGTCAAAAATCAAGAGGAGTGTGATCCCAATCTCAGTGATTGAGAATAAAGGATATGAGGTATTATTCTGAGATCGACAAGTGCTCATCATGCCCAAATTATCTAGATTAGAAAAAACAACTTTCTTTGGAGTTAGAGAGAGCAACTTGTATAGGCTAAAGGGCCAACCTCTGCAAGTAGTGTCAAGTAGTAGAATGATAGACAACAAGGACTGGGTAGCTTCAAAGGTTGAGAATCTCAAAGGGATTCAAACTTCACGTTTAGGTGGGAATGAGTAGCCTTCCAACTTTGTTGAGAAGGATTCATGGTACGAGATGGCCATGTGGGATACTCAGGAGTAGGAGGATTCTAGGAACATGATCATAGTGAAGTATTCAAAGATAGGCCAGAGCATGATGGAAGGGATAGTTTTTTTTTCATAGGGAGAAACCAATGAGGTGCATTGGAGAGCAGGCATGGTATCATATCTGGTAGTGAAGATAGATCCAACTCTACGTGGAAGAATTAACTTCCTCGATAAGAGGGAATGTTGATATTAGTGGTAGCATCAAACATGTACTTCCACATTGGCATGTTTCTAACATGTGGAAGTCGTCAAAAGCACTCTATCCTTGAGTTTACTTTAGTTAAAGGAATTAATTAAAGTAAAAGTATTTTTTTAGTTAATTGTGTTATCTAAGGAGAGTGCTAAAAGTAATTAACATGTGATCTAAGCATGTAAATCTTGAGTGTGAGAATTAATATCAATTGTCAATCACTTTGGAGATTATAAATAGATTGTAACTCATGATGATAAAAGAAAGGCTAGGGTGAAGGATGAAGACACTTGTGTCAGATACAATTGTGAGAGACTTTGATAAGAGATCGAGGTCAAAGAATTTGGTGAGAGATCAAGGTCAAGACTTTGGTGAGAGATCAAGTTCAAGGATAGAAACAAAGGGCTTTTTCTAGTGTGAGGAGTGTAGAAGATAATAAGCAATTTTATCACACAAGAGTGAGGAGATCTCACTGGTTGTGTTAAGATATTTCATCCAACTGTTGATGCAGAGAGGGTTGAATCGTGAAGGAATGTGATTCAATATCTTATATAGGTGGAGAATGACTTCCATCTAGAGGTCATGCAGGTCAAGGAGAAGAGAGTGTATACGCAGGCACAGGTGGGCTTCAACTGATAGAAGCTAGAGGAAAGTGTAGCACCATACAAAAGTTTTCATACAGAGTTTTCATACACCTACGTGAGTTTCAATGAATATAGTCGCATATGCATGTGGGTTTACTGAAGGAAAGGTGCATACACCTCAGGAAACATGTTGGTACAAGGTTGTATAGTAGCACAAGCATTTCCAAGTTTTTCTGCAGTGTATATTCTCTTAGTGGGCCATTTTCCCTATTACAGGAGCCTTGATTTGACCTTAATAAAAGCATCTTAGGACTATTTTTCCCTCCAAATTTTTTCTCGGGGTAGTTTAATTGAAAATATTGGTGTCTTGTGCGTGAGAATTTTTGGTTTCGTAGTTTATACTTTTGTTGTATGTTTAGTTTATTACTCAGTTTTTCTTTTAGTAGAAAAAGTTATTTTATTTTGAGTTAACTACCGAGTGTTGGGTTGAAGTGTTAAAATATAAACAATGTGACATCCCATTTTTAATTCTCGTAAATTATAATGTAATTGTGTAACTATAATTTAGGTTGGTCTGTCGATATGTTGGGGTGAAGAGCCCATATTGATTAATATGGCCAATGGCCAAAATATGTATTATGCATATTGAAATGATTAATAAAAATAATAATCACTAGCTATGATATGAGAGGAACATTAATGATGGGGGGCTACGATTCCATGGGAGAGGGGGATAAAGGGAGTTTTATTCATGGGTATTAATCAAAACTCACATTCTTGAATTTTATTAACATTGTGTATAAACCTTCTATTTTGTTGTTGAGTAATCGCAAATCTAATCATTGAATTCATCTAATAGGTTGGGTGAGGAAGGTATCCCACTCAATTATTACATGGGTTGAGTGTAATCATCCTTTTGGAGAAGAGTGAGAATCAAGTAAGCAAGGTAGAATAAGGAAATTCATATGGAAAAGGGGGACAATTTTTACATGTATATTTTGGGGAAACAAGAGAGGAGATAAGTGTTGGGAAGAGCACTAGCCATGTTGTGCTTGAAGGAAGCCATTAATGGGTTGTTTTTGTGTTGGAAATGTGTTCTATGTCCTGTAAAAATGGGTTGTAAGCATGTAGTGCATTTTACTATTGAGGAAATGGATCTAGAGTCTTTTGAAGGCTACTGTGAGCACTCCTAGAGAAACTCAGAGTTCATGGAGTTCCCAACTGGGATATTTTTTGCCAACAGAGTGCACTAAAATTCCAAATAAATGAATGGTACAACCTGATGGACTAAGAACAATGAAGGGGGTACATTCCTTGGGTTGTGAAGGTTGTGGGGAAGAGAGCTGGTGGATTGGGAACTGTTGTGGGAGAAGAACCTAATTTTTGGGTTTCTTATTGTGGGGAGTGGACAACTAAGAGGGCCAAATGTCCTTATGGACTCATAGCCTCAACTAGGGGGTGGATTGTTATTGAGAGAAAAGGAAAAGCAAGCCTATAGATGGGAGGAATGTCCTTTGTAAGAAGTTGGTTGGTTATTTTATAAAACATAAAAGTTATCTATTGTTTTTATTATGATTATTCTGTTGTGTAAATATTAATGTGAATATTTTTATGTTTTTGGGTATGCATGCATTCATGTTTTATTTATTATGTTGTTAGTTGCATGAGAAAAATAACATGTTAATTTTCTATAATTTTTATGGGATTGTTACCCCTTGGTTTATTTTGTATGTATGGGTCATTTTAATTTTTTGTTTTAGCAGGAAGGTACGTTACAATATGGTATTAGAGCTCAAGGTTCAACATCGAGCTTGTATGGGCCAAGACCATGTGAATTTGGTGGAGATTAATTGTTATAGAGTCTCACCTATGATGAATTTGGGGGAAAATGGTGAAAATGGAGCGAGATCTCCAGATTTATGAGACGATTTGAGTTTATTTTTCCTCAAAACTGGGGAAGAAAGGTTTAATGGTGTCAATCTATAGGTTGTAGAGTTGATTTTGGCCTAGAATGTCGAATTTTATGTTTTAATAGTGGTTAAAGAGTTGGAGAATCAATGGCCCAGTTCAAATTTGACTTGGTGATCAACGACTGAGATCCATTCTGAATGGTCAAGAATTTCAAGTTCACTGAAGAATTTCAGATAAATTATAAAAATTCTCAAAAATTTATAATTTTTGAATTTTTTTAGAAAAATTTCATACAATGATGATGTGGAGCCATGTGGTGGTGGCATGGTAGTTTCATCTTGGCAATTTACCTATGGAATGGCAAAAATAATAGGTCACTATGGCATAAGCTATAAGTTCAATGTTGAATTAGACTAAGTGTCAGGGGGTAATCCTAACCACTATTTGGACAAAAAGATTAAATATCAATTGTTGATTGGGGATCATTGGTTGGGACGTAAAAGTATTGAGAGAAGGCTCACGGATGGGAAAATCCTCACGAAGAAATCCTAAGAATCATTCTTGAGGTAAAGTTTCCAACCATGGAAATTTTTCATGAAGGGTTGCGGGATCAAACTTGCGGGAAGAGTTAGAGTTGGGCAGGGTTGGTTGAGTGTCGGGTTTAAATATCAACCATTCGATGTGTAGCGGAGTACGTCTCAACCATCCATTGGATAAGTGGATGGGAGGGTTCATGGGATTAGTCCACACAAGAGGAGTTCACGAAGTTATTCCCAATAGACTTGTGGGCCATAGATGAAAATCAATGGCATGCTACATGAAAAAGGTCATGAGAAAAGGACCATGAAAAAAGGTCCATGGGAAAAGGGCTCACATGAATAAGTTCATGGGAGAAAGTCCATGAGAGGAGGTTTGTGGGAGAAGGTCCTTGGGAGAAATTCCATAGAAGAAATTCCACAAAGTTAAGATGTCATGAAGGTGTTAGTACTGCATTTGATCCATTCATTAGTGTGCACATTGATTGAGATTAAATGGGATGAAATTCAAGTTCAAGAGCTTGAAATGGAACTTACAGAGATGAAGGATTACAGATGCAATGCACATGGTCAGAAGCCAAATAATGTTTATAGAAAACGATCCATCTCTAAGGGTCCAAGGATAAATTTCAAGTACTTGGGTGCTTATCGAGAGAATAAAGGAACTTATCATGTCCAAGATAAGCTAATTCCCTCACTTAAATAGAACCATATCATACAACCAAGGCTTAAATAATAAGCAGGGGCGAAGGTGCGAGACCGATCATCCAATGGCTATGAGTGATCTTGATCAACGATCGATGTTGGATAGGAATTTGGATAAGTTTTGGGATCTATGCCAAAATAATTCAAAGAATAAAAGGATGTTAGAAGATGGAACAAAGCGTGTGATAAGAGAAAAATTTAAGGATCCAGAGCACACAATAGAAGGAAGTGCGATAGAGTGGTGTGCAGAAGGTGGAACGTAGTTAGGATTTTGGGATATTTTGTCCGCATTGTAATAGGCTTAGCCCTATTTTGATATATAAATATGTAATGGTTTTTGGGTAGAAGGGATTAGAAGAATACGAGGTTATGGTGAATTGTGCATGAGTTGAGTTTTTGGCTAAGTGTTTGAATGCTATGACTGAGGAGTGAGGCTCGCACTACAAAAGAATGGCTAGGACGGTTTGGGTAATGTTACTATTGCATATTTTTTAGCGCATTGCACAAATGTAAGCATATTATCAATGACTAATATACGAATCCATCCATTGTGGATGTATCCCATGTTGGGTGAACCATGCTAAATCCTTGTGTCATGATGTGTTTTCTTTGCATGTTATTATGTTTAATGTTATGGTGTAATGATGATAAATGCTTAAGTATGTTGAATGTGTTAATCATATATGATGTTATAATGTCATGCATTGGAGTAGTTGGTAAATGAATGAATGTTAAGTGGGATAATGTCACACATATAATATATTGAGTGTTAAGTAACTTTTAACAAATGGAAATTGTGCACATGAGTAGATGGTTAGTAAAGACATGTTGAATGCCTAACTTCCCATCATCATTGCAGAGACTTAGTTCTTGCAGCCCCTCTATATGCCTCATGCGAGACTTCAATTTCTCTATAGGTGATGCTGAAAGGTCCGGTGTCTAAGGGTTTCGTTGGTATATTCATGATTAACCCGAGGTATACCCAATGTGCTCCAACAAATGGTTATTGTTAGGACCACATATTGCACCTTTTTGCCCACACTTTTTGTCATTATTATACCCTACATCACTAGTGTTTAGACTCATAATATCACTACATCTGATCATTCCAAGGTATACAATGTCCTTTCTCATTATTATATGCTTAATTTGTTTTGCATAATACTTTACATTACTTTTTGACCTAACCAGTGATTAGAAGCGCATAAGTGTCCATATTTGCAGAATAGTATTCAAGGCCGATGCTGAAACACAGAACTATCTAAAGTCACTGTTGAAACACGGAAGCTGCTACATAGTCCGAAGATGCAGATGCTGAAACACGGAGCTGCTACACAATTTGAGGACGCACAAGCCGAAACACGAAGCAATTACATATTTTGGGGATGCAGATGTTGAACACGGAACTGTCACTCAGTTCAGAAGTGCAGATGCTGAGACACAGAGGAGGCCACCACGATGCTGAAACACGAGTCCTGACAGCTAGCAGTCAAACCGACACAGTCAAGAG
>JZKD02S0268994.1:0-20635 GCA_000966675.3 Picea glauca
GCCTCAGGTACTGTATCCACATTTGGTTCGAGCTCGGATTCTGGACGAGTTGCTTCTAGAGACATGTCGCCTAGCCCTGAAGGAGGAGCCTCTTCCATAACTGAGCAGCTTCCAGTCCCCCCCAAGACTAGGGTAGGAGAAACACCTTCCTCTCGAGGGGAAATGAAATTAGAATTTTGTATAGTTGAAGACACAATCAATTGGGAATATAGAGGAGACCTGGGGGGGCACTAGAGGGAATTCCTCTTCAACGAAAACCAGATCATTGTCTTCCATATCCCTGTTTTGAATTGTATAAGGAAAATCCCTAGAAGGCAGACTTGTGAGGACTAGGTTGGTGTGAGGAGGCAGAGTTGACGATGGAGCCAGACTCGGTCGAAGCCGACGAGCGGAAAAGCTATAGTAAGTTGGACCATGCTTCGGCTTACCCCTCTCACGTGGCATGGAGAAAGGAAGATGATCAAAAGGACAACAGATACAGGACAAATAAGACATGGAACCACGAGCAAAGAGAGCCTCTCAGAGAGAGGAGGAAACCATCCACAATGCCCAAGTAAACAATGGAGAACAAAACCCATGCTTTACCTCCAATAAGCGATCCATTTCAGTCATGGAGAGTGCCATTAAGCTTGAGATGATGGCCTCCATCCTCCTCGTACCAACACTGAAACAAATCAGCTCCCCATCTAATCCACTCATTAAGTTTCCCACACAGTGTAGGCACACCTCCATCCTTGCACCATCAATGCTCTGCATTGGCATGAATGAAAGGAGGAGAGCGATGGTTGGCCGCATTAACATCATCTAGTGCATGTGCTCCAGTTGTCACCCCATCCAAGGGTGGATTACAATTGTTTTTCTAATATATTAGATATCTTTTTATTTTCCAAATGGAAACCTCCTCATAATAAATTCTTGAGGATTAATTTTTTTTAATGATGAAAATAAAAAAAACACTATCTTTAAGATTATTTTAATTATTTTAATATTTTTTTAATGATAAGAATAAAAAGAAAAGCAGTGTATTTAAGATTATTTTAATTAAAGTAATAGGATTAAGTAAATATTAAAAACAAAAATTTTAATCTTTCATTTTCTTTTTGGTTTTTGAAATTGTTTTTTTTTTAATAATTTTGTAAAATTGTATAAGTAGAAAGATCATTTTCTTGACATTAAGAATTTTGAGTATCTTATAAGTAATTCTTAATAAATAAAAAAATTAATGTATTTATTTAGAAATTTATAACTTTTACTTTAAAATTATTTTTATATTTCTAACAAAAAGATGATAATAATAATAATAATCTATTTTTAAGGTCACAGCCAAGCCAGCACACCAAATTAATGTATGAGATCCTCTTGTTTGTGGGACAAGGGACTCCCCTCCGCTCAGCGATTTGACTGGTAAAGTCTACGAAGGTATACATACCCTACCCCCCTCTGGATTTGAAATTGTAACCTCTTAAGAGGAAACACATGTTCTTAACCATTAGACCCACTCAAACTGTATTATTTATATAAATAATAATTTTTTTATATATTATTTAGAATATCATCGTATTCAAAACATTTTTTTCTAAATCATTGATAGATATTCAATATCATCGTATTCAAAAACATCTTTCCTAAATCATTAATAGAGATTCAATATCATCGTATTCAAAACATTTTTTCCTAAATAATTGATAGAGATTCAATATACTCTACTCTATAATAAAGAAAGCTATCATTAAATGAAGGTCATCGTAAGGCCACTTCATTACAACAAAGTCAAATTTTAGAAGGAATATTAATATATAATCTTAAGGGTGTTGAGAGGTGATCTATAAAGAGATGTTGTCACATTAAAAAATAAAAGATAAGTTCTATATAGTTTTTCTCTATATTTTTCTTGAAGAATTATTCTAGTTTTTTCTAAAGGAAATTTTGTATATTTATATTTCTTTATTATGTATATTTATATTTATTTTTTGAAGTAATGTAAATATCGAAATTTACGAGTCGTGATTTATTTTTGTGATTCGTTTGTGTGTTTCTTCATCAGTTTATACAATTGTTTATTCATGTGTTTATTTATGTCTTCAATTTTTTGGGGTTGAAGTGCTTGTTTTATGGGTTTGTCGTAGCTTTTAAGGGTCAACTTTTACCTGCTCACACTAAGTAAAAGAGACAACTTTTACCCACTCACATTGTCTCATTAATATAATGAGACAATGTGACACATCGAGGGTTATTCTTCAACCCTTTACATTTTGAACAACCACATACCACTGGATTGTCATAATTTAAGAGATCTAATTTATGGTGTAATATCATTGACCTAGGTTGTAGGTTACTGGAAGATGGCATGTTACAATTGGAAGGGTAAAGAGCTTGTGGCATTTTTGCACAAGTGGAATATCTTGTTCATCCGAACTCGATCCTAATTTATGATCCTACAAAACTCAATGAACAATTATTCAAATGCACATCCATAAATTCAATCATATAAATTAATTATATATAAAATCTAGACTTACTTCAAATAGTCTAGGAGAAGTTGACAAACTTGCAACGATATGGAATGAGCTGGAATCTGAAGTGTTGGCCATTTCATAGTATAACCTTATTTTACCTGCATTTGAGCCAAAACCATCGTTAATACATGCATGAATCATATATTAAAATTTATCAGTGTCTTAATACGTGTATAATTCACTGGTGTGTAATATACAAAATGCATCGATGTGACAAACTATGCAACACATCAAACCATCACATCCATTACAACCTCTGCAAACCAAAAAATTCGTAAATTTTAATAACAGAGATTTGCATTTCTATTTTGTCAATAAAATTGATATCGGTGCACTTTTTACTATATACACACCAGGGCGCACTATTCGGTGAGGCGCACCGATTTGACGAGAAACTTAATTTTTAAAATATATAGTTTAATAAGTGTTTTTACATACTAGTTGGAAATACACAACGAAAAAAAGAGGGAATTTCATTTTTCAAAACGTATTTGTTTATAAATGAAAACATTATTCATTAGTTCATTTTTTTGGTAGAATTTAGAGGCAAGATTTGTGGAAGAGAGATTTACCATGAAAGACTTTGGAGTGGCTGAATTTTTTTGAAGAGACAAAATTGGAAGGGCTATGTAGGGCACATACAAATCTGCAGATAAGAAATTCCATGTATGTGATTTCATTCTATTAATCATTTCAATATTTCCCTATTTGATTCAAACTATTTTCAATGCATGTTAAAAATATATAAGGGTTTCATAGTTACCTTCGATATTGGTTGTTGTAGCTTTCTTGTTGTTTTTTCTTGTTCCCCTCTTTTTTTAAGTAATAGATTTTTATAGAGTTTATTTTTATAAGCAATAGTTTTTTATAGGGTTTATTTTTATAAGCAATAATTTTTTTAGGGTTTATTTTTTAACCAATATATTTTTATGGGGTTTATTTAGTTGCATGTGGGGCATATGGTATCTATTGCAATGGTACCACTTGTTGCATTGGATCCCAAACCCTTTCAAATATGTCGTTGTCAATGGTTTCTTTTTTTTTTAATTTGTGGTATGTCGCGAGTACTGTACAGAAAAGACACTCTAGTGTGCCATGTACAAGAAATTCGCCCCGGTTCTCACTATATAGATAATCACACAGGGTGCATATATCCGTGTAAAGCACCAAGTAGTCAAAAAAATAAATATTATTGATTTTGTATCATATGCATATGGGCTAGTGATGCACAATGACTAATAGTACATGTCAGTGTGAGTATATTCTTGGCGCCTAGGTGTGTTTTGTTTAATGAACTCAATGCACCGAAAATAGATTGTATAAAAAAAAATATAATTTCTATTTCCGATGATTCCTGGGTTTTTTTTATACAAGATGGTTGATAGAAGTTCAAAGAAATCATCTTGTTGCAGCGAGCGCAATGGTAGCTCATCCCACGAAGATAGGTAGGTAAGTTCTTTAAGTTTTATTTAAAAGTTAATATATAATTTGAAATATTTGTAAGTTTAAACCAATGATCTGTATTGGTTAATGTGTGTCATGCAGAGGAAAAAAAATGATAAGATTGTTTGCAATATGAATGAAAAATAGCATAAAAGCTTTATGGAAATGTTGCAAAGAGAGAAAACAGGTGGATCGAAAGGTAATCAACATTAAGTTTTTCTTTGACTTTTACTAAAAATGAATTTCTTAAAATGTTTAAAAATGTTTAAAGTATAGAGAGGAGCCAACATAAAAATGTTTCTTCTTGTTCCATTCATTATAAAATAAAAGAAGCCAACAAAGTATGGAGAGGAGCCAACATAAAATCTTATGATAATCAACATGAGGTGAGCCTTCGAAACGATGTGTATGGTTTATGAATCAATCATTGATCTAATATATTTTTTGATTTACGCAATCATGTATATTCTACTATATTATAAAAGTAGATTTACTTATCATGTTTTATTTCTATGTTTGTACATCGAACAAGAGCAGTTGGAACGTCAACGAGAAGTTGAGTAAGAAAACATTTGTTTAGATAACCAAAGTACAATATCACGTAAAATCGATTAAGAAATGAGGGATGCACACAACTCAAGCAATCACAACAATTCAAGTGATGAATGACAATCAATATAATTGAATGTTACTGCAAGTTGTATGCATTTTTGTAATGTCAGTCTGTAAAAATCAGGGATATTTTTGCTTAATGTAGTGGACATAATATCTCAATTGCACGAGGACATGTTACCAGTACTTGTAACAATTGCGTATTGATTCCATTTTGATTATTGTGGACCTTTACGTTGTCCCATTTGGTATAACCATGGGTCTCTTATTCATATATAATAAAATGGGTTTGTTATTTTATTGCATTGTCAAATGTTGTAAAATGTTGCATTGTTGATTAATTAATATGTGAATGATTTACAATGTTGCAAGTAATATAGGTGTAATCTCTTGGATAAGGAATTAATGTTTTCATTATATCAAAATGCAATAACAAAAATAATTAATTAAAATATATACATATCGGTGCATTCTTATAAAAAGACAAAATGGTGCTTGAAAGAATATAGACATCGATGTTTTTTAAGGGGTTATACACATTGGTGCATATTAAGAATACTAAAGCCCCGATGCATATTAATTATATGGAATCATTGGTGCATAAAATGTGTGATAATATATATCGTTTTGAAATTATACAATGGGCATGTGATAAATAAGCACCGGTTATTTAAATATAATAACAACATCAGTGGTCTAAAAAACTTAAGCGCTCTAGTGTGTTTAATAATACAAGTGCCACAGAGTATTATATTTAGTATACACACCGAAACGTATAATAAAAATACAAGTGCACCGGAGTAGCATTTAAACAAAATGAGAATCTGATTGCGTAAATAAAAAAATATATGAAAAGTGCTTACATATGAAAAATCAGACGCATCCCGATGCGTTTTTTTCATATGTAAGCACTGGGGCAGTAATGTAATGGCAAACCAACGCATTTTTGTCTTATTTACGCACCATGGTATTTTCATGTAATGGTGCTCAGAGTGGTTTGGTTTATGTTCACACCGAGAATTTATGTAATGGTGCACCGATGCTTTTTTTGTTTTATGTACGTTTCGGGGAATTTTATGTAAGGTCGTTCCAGTGCATTTTAGGTTTTGGTACGCCCCAAGGCATTTTATTTAATGGCACACCGGTGTGTTTTTAAAATAAAAGCATCTTCTACAACCTCCACCCGCCCAATTTTTTTTAGTTATATTGAACATCCATTAAAACCTCCGCTAAAACCTCTACAGCCAATAAAGGAGGTTGTAGTGGAGGTTTTTTTGAAAATTTTGCCAAATTTTGTAACACTAAAAACCTTCGCTACAAGGTGTTCTCCTTGTACTAAATAGTTAGTAACAAATCTAAAGCCACGAGTTTCGCCTTATTATTTGTGCACACCCCTAAGCCAACTGAAAATTTGATCAAGTGATGATCATAAACATAAATGACCCACCCTACTCCTATAGGTAGATCCCCTTGAGATGATCCATACAAAAAATCTTAGGCTCTTGATTTGTCAATAGTCTCTGGCACCATCACCACCCTTGGAGACTTTCTTACCTTAACCTAGATGATTTTTTTTAGGATTGTCATGTTCTATGAAGCACAAAACTATGGTTTAACAATTATGTCACCAAACAAACCAACATTTCTACATAATCAAATTCCTCATGCTGTAATAAGGGGAAGGGCCTTGTATTTGTTTAGATTGGCAGTCTCTCACTATCCCTTTAGAAATTCATTCACATTCAAAACACCCCATGTATTTTTTATGCCAATAATTCTCTCAAAATCTATTTGAATTATACTAGGATATGAGAAAAACATAAATAGACGATCAAGAGTTTCCTCACATACCTTGCAAAGAAGGAATGTTATCATACCAAACCAACATTTTATTTGCATATAATTCCAAGTGGGAATTCTATCTCTGAGAATGAGTTGCATGAATATTCTTGATTTGAGGGGAAACTTAAATTTCCAAACCACTGAGAACCACCATTCCAAATATTGAGTCTCCTCCCCTTCCCTAAGAACTTTGTATGCCAAATTGGGGGTATACCTACCACCATTTGAGTTCTAAGACCAATCTAACTCATCATCTTTATCATTTATTCGAGCATGATTGATCCATAAAGCAGTAACATAATCTTACCAATATTGAGTCTCATTGTTGAAAAAACCATTCCTATCAGTCGTGAACCATTTATGCCTCTATATCGTAGTAGGGTTAGCTACTTAGGATAAGTAGATAAAAACATCTCTCTCTAAGGTCATTCACCATGTTCCTATGATTATTGTAAACCTTTCCATGCCTTACCCAAGGATCTTCCCCCATCGTTACTCTACTTCTATCCCTAATCTTCCACACCAACCATTGCCTAATCAATGGAAAGGCCATGACCACAAATTTCCATCTTACAGACACATTATGGATAGGCTTAATGGGAGATATAATCCACTCTTCTATAGATAAAGGTTCAATATATTTATATGCCAGAACCTTACTCCATAGTTCATTCCCTTCTATAATCCTCCAAATATTTTGTTTTGCCAAGGCTATAGCAAAAGCATGTATGTTTTTAATTCCCCATTCACCCATAAATTTTGGAGCTGCAATTTTTTTTGAAGAGACTCATGGGAAAGGTTTATTTATCTCATCGCCTTCCCATAAGTATTTCAAACCAAGTTTCCTTATCTTCTCCAAAACCCCCTAACAAAATTCAGTGAAACCCAATAGACAAGTATGGTTTATAATACATAATATACCAAACTTATTTCCCCCCTTGCATAACCATTTGTTGCACCAAAAGGATAGTCTCTACTTTACCTTAGATATCACCCACCCCTAGTCTTTCTTAGAATAATCATTTGGCTTAACATAAAATCCTAAATACTTGATCCCTGCATGTAATTCAACTTGTGAGAATGGAAACCATTGAGAGAATAGTTCTTTGACGTCTTGATTTATTCCCATAAATGACATTAATTTTTTCCCACATCGATTTGCATACCTATGGATTTAAAATAAAGATAAATATTCTCCTTAATCTTTAGTGCATCCTTGTGTGAACCATCACATAATAGAAGCATATCATCAAAAAATAATAAATGTGAAATGAATAAAGAACTTCCCAATCTAATGCATTTAAAGGACCCTACATATTTTGCCTCTGAAAGTGCTCTTCTTAGCCCCTCATATGCTATAAGATTCAACAATGGGGATAAAGGGCACCCCTATTTCTCCCAGGCCTAAGAAATTCAGAAGCTAAACCATTTTTCAACAAAATAAAGGAATCCATGGTCCCACAATTAATTACCCAATTGGAAAACTATAAGTTAAACCCTAAGAGAATCAACATCAACCTAAGATAGAGCCAATTGAACTTATCATATGATTTAGATAAATCAACTTTTATCACCATGAATATATTTTTTTCCTTTGATGGAATGAAATACCTCGTGTGCTAGGCCCACAACTTCACGAATCTACCTCCCTTCCAAAAACCCAAATTGTTCCCATGACATAGGCTTAGAAAAAAAGACCTTTACTCTGCAATCAATATTTTTTTATATAATCTTGTAGATACAATTGCATAATGAGACCAGTATAAACTCCTCAAAGAGACCATAATTGTCTTTCTTAGGAACGAGAGCAATAAAGGTAGTGTTAAAGGATGCTAGCATCCTACCTGAAGATCTTGACTCTTATCAAATCTTCTTCCATAATATCATAAAATCCTAGGAAGAACTCTATTGGCCAGCCATCAAAACCCAACCCACTTTCATCCTTCTAAAAAGAATGTAGAACCACCTATAATTCTTATTTATCCATATCTTCCATAAGACATTTATTTTCCTCCTCAATCACAAAGATGTAAAATAATGTTTCCATTTTAACCACTTATGCAATTGATGTTCTATTATCTTTCTTATACAACCTTGAAAAGTGATTCACCCTCTCCTTGGAGATGTCCTGAAAACTAGTCAACATGGTTCCATCATGTCCTGTAGCTTCCATATAGAATTCACACTTTTCTTGTGATTGGAAAAATGATGATTTTTTTCTTTTTCTTTTTTCATACCCCTTCTCTAGCCATAGAGATCTGCTCTTGAGCCTCTAGGAAGCCTCTTTATTATCCAAGATAGTCCTCTTCTTTTTTTCTAGGGCTAGTGACTTAGCCTTGTGTTGTTCATTCATAATCCCAACCATATTGCGAGTATAAAGAACCTGAATTTGATGCTCAATGTCTTTGATGAAGTCCTCATCCTTAATCCTCTTCTCATGAGCCCACTTCACTACCACTTGTTCGATCCTCTCAAGGTTGGCCTCGAATTGTTTGACCATTGATTCATTCAATCCATGGTTATATGGAGACCATTTTTTTCACCATCTAATTAAACCTTTCATCTTTCAACCATTTAGAATTGAATTTAAATGGAGTGGGGGGTTTTTTCTCCATCCTAGCCATTTTCAAAAAAATGGAAAGTGGTCTAAATCCTATCCAATGCCAACCCATTTCCTAATTCTCGGGCTATTCTACAAAAACCCTTTATAAATTAGGAACCTATCCAACCATTTAGAATACCCTCGGCACTAATTCTCTTATTTCTCCATGTTGGCCTAATCTTTATAGGATCAACATCAAATAGCCCACAATCCTCCAAACTTCTCATAAAACAATCAGATATTGTATCAACTTGTGTTGACTCCCCCCATATCTCAACATTGCCAATAGAGAAATTAAGATCTCCTCCTACCAGAGTAAATTCATTACTTATGAAACTCAACTTAAAAAATGTATCCCATAAAGAGGCTATGCCAGAATATGGACTATACAAGTTCAATACTATCAATTTTTTCCTTAGATTCATGGAGCAGAGGGATAAACCAAGCCTTGAATCAAATGACTAGGAATTAGTACATTGTAAAACCCTAGTCTTCCAACTAGCAATTAACCCTCCACACCTTCCTTTTGAATTAGATTATATCAATTCCCACCCATGAAAATAATGTATTCATTTCAGTAACAATAATGTCCCCCATACCCATAGTTTCTTGTAATATATTTCTAGGGTTGACCAACCCCTACAATTAAATAACATGTGCATCATCATGGACACACCTCAAGGGTTTGGATTTCCCTAAGTGCTCTATCAATAGACCTTGTTTTTCCACATTGGATCTCTAAAATTGTTTTTTCCTGAACCAATACAATGTGAGATTTACGGCTTCAAATCCCTCCTTTTTGGCCCTTTACCTCTAACCCAACCATTCCACCCAACACCACACCCACTTCCCCATTAGAACCCTTTGATCTTGGCATCATGAAGAAGTAGGGAGGGTTCCCCTTTGAATCCTCAATATTCTAATCATAATTAAATTAATTAGGGAGGAGATCCTAACTCAAGCATTGATTCTCAAATTCTACCATATCCCAAAGATCTTAATTTCTAGGGGCCAATTTCCCCATCATAATAGGTGGGCAAAAGACTCCCCCACCACACCAAATAAAACCTCCAACACTACCTGATTATCCCCAAAGACAACATGACGGTCCTTAATCACATGAAAAATAATTCTAGGATCAAGAAATGAGTGGAACTTACCTTCATCTTATGGAGTATTCTTTGATACTTTTGGTGGATCAACAGGCTCCCTATTGATAGTCACTATGTCTTCCATCACTTCTACATGACATCCTTCATTCACCATTTCCTTGACTGCTCCAAAAGCCCCATATGAAATAGTCACCATTACGGGATATGTCTCTAGATTAATCTTTTCTTCACATCTATGATCAACCCCCTTACATGTTTCCTATGATTCTGTCATCTCCTTCCTCCAAGTAGGTTTATGAAATGGCATATCACACTCCTTCATTCTACCCACCAATCGCTTGCTTGGAATACCACGACCAACCTACACTTGTTTGTAAAACCCTAAGTCTAGAGAAAAAGAAACTCCATACAAACATGAGGTATTCCAAGAATAGATGGAGTAATCGTTGGATAGGATTCATAAACAAATGATGTTTCCCCAAAGGTTGTGCGATAAAAGTTTCATTACCAATCATATCAATCATAGATGAAAGTTTCATTATCAATCATATGCTTGGGTAGTGTCATTACCAATTTTCAACGGACATTTTTATCACATTTCATGTGAATCATGAAGAATGCAAGTTCTTTATGCACAACGTTTAGACAAAGGTTTGAACACTAGAAGCAGAAGACGAGCAATTTCAGCCATACATGGTTTTTTGTATATGCATTTATATAAAAAAAAGGTGGGTTGTGAAAGCAATTTTCGTTAGCAAAATTTAGCAAATATAAGGCACCCACAAGGCTATCAAAAAAATTAAGAGTTAATTAAGAATTAAATCCTAAGGGATTTATAAGTTCAAAACTAAAAAGAGTAATATGTCTCTAGGTTATAATGTAAAAGGATAAAACCAAATAAGTTGGTTAGTTGGCCACAATAAAAATAGATGTAAAGAATAAAAAACAATGATAGATCCCAAATTCAGAGGAGGTTCATGATTCATTATCATTTGGATACGAGCCCCATCCAATGAATGATAGCATTCTACACCTTAGATTAAAAAAAAGACAAAATCACAAGGCCTATAACATGCCTAAAATGAACATGACCATTTCACGTGGTCATATGTTTTCTTAAAGTCCATTTAGATGAAGAGGGCATTCAACCTCAGACGTATTCCATACCCTCCCAAATAACTATTACATTATTAATGATGAGCTGGTCTCGAATAAAACTAGCCTTCTCTGGCCTAATGACCTAAGATAGAGTCTTAGCCAAATGTAATACTAAAGGGTTGAGAAAGAGCATCGGGTAGAATACATACAATACACTAAGAGGCATGTAGCACTATATATAGTAGGGCATGTGGTTTTTGTAAGGATAACTAAACCAATTGAAACCTTAGAACCTGACTTTGATCTCCATCGATATAATGAAGCGAGGTAGAGCTAGAGATGCATCCCATTACTAGATGCAAATTTATCACATACCTTTCTTTCATAGTAGCGACTAACTCCTACTCGGTTATTAGTTCATTTAGATAAGACAAAGGTTTTTAAAGAAAGAATATTAAAAATTGTAGAAGAAAAAGGATGAACTTGAGAACCTAGGGAACATGAGGAAAAGGTATCCACTTTGGAATCAAAGAGACTTTTTTTTATGGATGGGGTTGTTAAGAAAAAATATGAAGAGTTGTTAAAGAAAGAGGATGAACTTGAAAACCTAAGGAAGAAAAAGAAAAGATATTTCCTTGAGGTTCAATGAGACTTTTCCTTATGGATGGGATTTTCAATACCAACATGTTACCCAAATTTGAGGCCAAGATCCCATTCATTGATCTCATTGGCCTAAGTTTCAAGACCAAAACCAACCAGAAAATTTCAAGACCAAAACCAACCAACGAAAAGGGTTTTCATTCAATCTAGAACCAAAGGGAGAAATCTCCCACGTGGATCTATGAAGCATTCTCACGATGCATGCACGAAAGGCCAAAGATATAATTGAAGTAATGGGGGAACTATAGGCCAAAGATATAATTGAAGTAACGGGGGGACTATCCTATAGGAAACATTGAGAAAAACAATTGGCCTCCGACGAGAAACTTTGGGTCCCTTGCTTTGCAAACGAACGAATTTGATGAAACCTCTATTAATAAAAACCCTCAAAATACTTTTTTCTCAACAACTTCTTTATAAACCCAAAACAGGTTTGGCCAACACAATTCCATGTGCCTTTAAAAAAAACTCACTCGAGGGATTTATCATCAACTACCGCCACCGCCATTAATGCTTATGTTGATTTTGATATGTTTTTTTTTTATTAATATATAACTTTAGTTTTATTGATATATCGAAATGATAACTTGTATTTACATTATAAGTAGAGTTGATAGTTTGGGAATGTTTATGGAATTCAAAAGAGACACCAACTATCAAAATAATTGAAGTATGAATATCATTATTGTGTGAGTAAAGAAAACGAGATAATTATGTTCCTAACTATGTTGATATGGAAAACAATCGAGAAACCAATATATCTACTAAACTTTGTATATATGGTGAATTAAATTTTCTATAATGTGAAATAGGGAGATGCTTTTTCTTTTACTATTTTAGTAAACAATGTGTAATCAGTTTGTAATCTTGTCTATGTTTTTGAGTATATGTTTTTGAGTAGTTCATGGACTTAGAGCATGAATATTGTTATTGAAAACCTCATATATGGACTAAGCCTTAAGAAGAAGTTGTGGCACAAGATGTTGGAATGGTAGTTTACAAGAAGTTAGAAAATAAAAATTAAAAAACATATTCGTTGGAAGAAAACATCAATTAAGAAAGAGGGTAGAGAAAATGCAATAAATTCATTGAAATAGATGATCAAAACTATCAAGAAAGAACAAAGTGAACAAAATACTAAGCAAAGATCATTGGATGACATAGTCTTTATAGAAAAGACTTTGAAAATTAAGTCCCACCTATCATTCATACATTTGTGACTTTGTTTAGAAATAAAGTATTTTAATACACCTCAATAAAATTACAAAATGAACAAGTGTTGCATGGCAGCGTAGTCCCTGCCAAGTTGGAATGGGAATAAATGCGACCGAGTACAGACACGTGGGTAGCAAGTTCAAGTGCATGTGGTATCCATGCAGAATTTAGTATTCCTAAATTAGTTTTATTTGAAATTTATCAAAAATTATTAATGTCTGGTACATCAACAAAGGTTCCTAGTATCTAAGTTTGATAGTACATGAAAGATTTAAAAGGAGCGTGGACAAAAAAATATAGTGTACAATAGTAATACATTTAAAAGGTTCTTGGACACAAAAAACTTAGCATACAATAGAATAGTAGTAACGTCTATTACATAGGCTCGTGGACAAAAACACAAAAAAAATAGCATTCTCGAATTAGTTTTCTTTAAAACAAGGGCTCCTAGACACAAAAGAAATTGAAATTTATCAAATTATAGGTTCCTGGACACCGTAAATTATACATACCAAATATGTACTTTTATAAAGTACATATTTACTTTTATACATACCAAATATGTACTTTTATAAAGTATGGGCATGATATTTTATAGACCATGCACACAACCCTCATTCCATACTTAGTCACTTTTTGGATCGCAGGTTCTCGGGTTGGTGGGCTCAAAATTGGGCCTCTATTGTTTCGTGCTCTACAAATAGCACCCAGAGTTCTGTGATATACAAATTGACAAGCAAACTTGGGACTATTTGAATTTTAAGGACCTCGTGTTGATGTAATAGCACAATTGTACTTGGGCCTTGAAATTGCAGCGCAGTATGAAGGACATGTGGTAAGGATGCAAGAAATGACATATTGTATATATGTGTGAGTAGAAAAAAAATATTGAACACAATTTTATGACATTTATATAAAAAAATAAAAAAGCGTGTTACATATTCCTGGAAATTTAAAATATATATATATATATATATATGATATCTCAAATTTGAAAATTTATCAAAAATTAATAACGTCTGTTACATATTCTGGAAATTAAATCAACATTTAAAATCATACAATAGAATAGTAATAACGTCTGTTACATAGGTTCGTGGACAAAAACACAAATTAGCATTCCCAAATTAGTTTACTTAAAAACAAAGGCTTCTGGACACAACAAAAATTGAAATTTATCAAAGCATAGGTTCTTGGACACCAAATTAGCATACAATAGAATAGTAACAATGTCGTGCAACAAAGGCATTACCAAATTAGTTTTCTTTGAAAGTAGTAACGTCTGTTACATCAACAAAGGTTCCGGACAAAAAAATAAATAAACATACAGTAGGACACAAAAAATGTACCATTCCGGAATTAGTTTTCTTTGTTACAAACAACAAAGGTTCCTGGACACCCAAAACTTAGCATACAATAAAGGCATTCCCGAATCAATTTTCTTTGAAATTTATCAAAAATTAATAATGTTTGTTACATATTTCTGGAAATTTAAATGCATTTGTCATAGAGACTAGGATTGGGGCTCCCGCGGACCATAAAAAGAAATAAGTACAAGAATTAGGAATGTCGAAAGAAGAAGTGCGCGAAGGTAGAGAGGAAGACCTGAAAAGAAGAAATTGGAAGTTATGAATCGTTGGTTACAGTTTTCTATTTAAAGAGGTAATAAATGGATTGATAAAGAAAAGAAGATGATAGTATAGACTTAACTTGGATTGATAAAGAAAACAAGATGTCAGTATAGACTTACTATGAAGCTGATGCGTTTTTGTTGTTGTCGTCGATGGTCAGTGGAGTGGTGTCGACCGGTTGTTGCCCTACCTGGACAGGTTGTCCATTCTCTATTGGAACCATTCTTCGATGTAGCTTTTCATGGGGGCCATGTTGATTTCATCCCAGATTTCTATGTCCTAAAGGTTGTTTTCTAATTTCCTTAGATCCATTGAAATACTATGCAGACTCTGTTCAATTTATTCATTGTGTGCTGCATAGTCCAGTACCCAGTGCTTGAGCTCATCTAGACGATGTTCAACTATGTCGAAAACTTTTCGAAAGACAACCGCTTTAAGATATCAAGTTGTTCATGGAAGGCTTCTTTGGTCATTGACAAGGATTTGAGAATTAAGTTTGGGTATTGAACCTCGTTGGTACATCCGACTAAGTCTATTTGGATCAGGCTTGTGAATAAATATTCCTTTTCTGATATGGCTTGTTTACATGACTCACAATGAACTCCAGGTTCTTAACTTTCTTTTGCCAGCGTGCTTTTACTTTTTTGGTCCGCTTTGGGGAGGGAAGTTTCTCTTGTATTCTTCTCAGTTCCGATGTGTTGACAACATGGTTGGAAAAATGGATCAGCACCTCTTCACATAAATGCTGATCATTTTTTAAATTCACCTCCAAATGTTCAAGAAAATCATTTGCCTTCTTTCCGAAGGAAACTAAATTTTGCGATGTTTCCCAGGCTTTAGTAACTCGTTGCATTATTTTGTTGATGTTATTCTCTACAAGGGCTCTAGAGCATGCAAGGAGGGTAGAGGATACTTTCATCTTGGTTGCAGTGGTAGTAGGCACGATTTTTTCTAAAGGACTAGCAAATTTTGGGGTTGCAATGAAAGCATGCTCAAATTCGTTGAGGCGGTCTTTCAGTCTGGCATTTTCCGCTTCAATTCCTCCAATGGAATCATGAAGAGCATCACCAGTTACTTGGTGAAATAAGGAGATTTGGGATGGCCGCATTTTCCTAAAGTTAATCTCTGTGTGAGATTTTCCTTTCCTGTTTGTTACATCTCTCTTTTCAATGACCATACTTTTAGATTGGCTATCAAAAACATCGCTCTAGAATACGAAGGATTCATCTTCGTCAAAAAATTTGGTCTCATCTATTTCCACTGCGAACGACCCAATTTTGTGCATGTGTTCAGTTTCAATTTCAAGCTGCACCTGTTCACTTTCAATTTCAGGTTCGTTCGCCTGCCCTGCATTGTTTTTTCTCTTCTTCATCAGTGGAATTTTGTGAGAACTATCAATTTTTATGCGAGGAGGGTTCCTATCTCCTCCTCTGTTTGAAGATTTATGTGTTTCTTTCTCACTGGGGTGGGTCGCTGAAGCGATGCTCCGTGATGTCGTGCTCTTGGGAGTGTTGGCGAGGGACTGGGCACTCTTCTCACCGGATACTTTTTTCTGTTGTTTGTACAATTCAGTGGCGCTTTGCAATGTCTATGTGTCACAATCGCCAGAAGCAGGATTGTTGTCAGCATTGTCCCTTTCTTCGGTCAGATGTCTATGGATAAAAGAGTTGTTAAATCCAACTGCCAATAAATGTTCTCGAAAAATCCCATTAGGGTCGAACCCTTTTATCCTTTCATCATATGTTAGGTTCAATTTCTTGAAATGGCCCACAAATTCGTCAATATTGTTGACATTTTAGCACACGAAGTCTCCGACTTTCTAGGGAAGAGGAATGAACTATTTTTTTTTCTTGTCATGGAAAAAATGCAACCAGTGGTTGTACTGCCTTGCTATTTCTGCAAAAAACATATTTTCCATGATGTGGCATGGAAGGAAAGCAGGATTTTCCTTATAGCCAAATACCATGAGTACACTGTTATTTTCCTTTTTTTCAAGTGTGCCCTTCCTATTCAAAAACTTGGATGCTTGGCNGGTACATCCGACTAAGTCTATTTGGATCAGGCTTGTGAATAAATATTCCTTTTCTGATATGGCTTGTTTACATGACTCACAATGAACTCCAGGTTCTTAACTTTCTTTTGCCAGCATGCTTTTACTTTTTTGGTCCGCTTTGGGGAGGGAAGTTTCTCTTGTCTTCTTCTCAGTTCCGATGTGTTGACAGCATGGTTGGAAAAATGGATCAGCACCTCTTCACAGAAATGCTGATCATTTTTTAAATTCACCTCCAAATGTTCAAGCAAATCATTTGCCTTCTTTCCGAAGGAAACTAAATTTTGCGATGTTTCCCAGGATTTAGTAACTAGTTGCATTATTTTGTTGATGTTATTCTCTACAAGGGATCTAGAGCATGCAAGGAGGGTAGAGGATACTTTCATCTTGGTTGCAGTGGTAGTAGGCACGATTTTTTCTAAAGGACTGGCAAATTTTGGGGTTGCAATGAAAGCATGCTCAAATTCGTTGAGGCGGTCTTTCAGTCTGGCATGTTCCGCTTCAATTCCTCCAATGGAATCATGAAGAGCATCACCAGTTACTTGGTGAAATAAGGAGATTTGGGATGGCCATATTTTCCTAAAGTTAATCTCTGTGTGAGATTCGCCTTTCCTGTTTGTTACATCTCTCTTTTCAATGACCATACTTTTAGATTGGCTATCAAAAACATCGCTCTCGAATACGAAGGATTCATCTTCGTCAAAAAATTCGGTCTCATCTATTTCCACTGCGAACGACCCAATTTTGTGCATGTGCTCAGTTTCAATTTCAAGCTGCACCTGTTCACTTTCAATTTCAGGTTCGTTCGCCTACCCTGCATTGTTTTTTCTCTTCTTCATCAGTGGAATTTTGTGAGAACTATCAATTTTTATGCGAGGAGGGTTCCTATCTCCTCCTCTGTTTGAATATTTATGTGTTTCTTTCTCACTGGGGTGGGTTGCTGAAGCGATGCTCCGTGATGTCATGCTCTTGGGAGTGTTGGCGAGGGACTGGGCACTCTTCTCACCGGATACTTTTTTCTGTTGTTTGTACAATTCAGTGGCGCTTTGCAATGTCTATGTGTCACAATCGCCAGAAGCAGGATTGTTGTCAGCATTGTCCCTTTCTTCGGTCAGATGTCTATGGATAAAAGAGTTGTTAAATCCAACTGCCAATAAATGTTCTCGAAAAATCCCATTAGGGTCGAACCCTTTTATCCTTTCATCATATGTTAGGTTCAATTTCTTGAAATGGCCCACAAATTCGTCAATATTGTTGACATTTTAGCACACGAAGTCTCCGACTTTCTAGGGAAGAGGAATGAACTATTTTTTTTTCTTGTCATGGAAAAAATGCAACCAGTGGTTGTACTGCCTTGCTATTTCTGCAAAAAACATATTTTCCATGATGTGGCATGGAAGGAAAGCAGGATTTTCCTTATAGCCAAATACCATGAGTACACTGTTATTTTCCTTTTTTTCAAGTGTGCCCTTCCTATTCAAAAACTTGGATGCTTGGCTAGACATCCGTAGAGCATACTTCCCTAACAATAAATCTTTGAAAACTGACACAAAGCCATTAAAAACTTCATAAAAACAATGGGAGGCCTCGTGCCTCCACAGGGCCTGGTACCAAAATGTTACTGGGTCGAATCCATAATTTATTTTATTGGAAAGAGAAAGTTTTGGAAACGGACAACAATGCACTATTGCGAAAATCAAGTAGGATGACATATAAAATTTATTCGATTCTTTGAATAGTGACAACTGGGAACAAATCTCAATGAAAATTAGCTTCCCCAATCGAAAATGAATTGTTCCTTGACTGTGAAGTACAAAATATAAATAATTATATGGGAAATGCTTGTCGTGGATGTCTGTCCCGTTATTCTTGTAAACAGCCAAACAATTTCCCGGAATGGATTTCTAAAGGAACTTACCTGCAACTTTGTGATATCTTCAGGAGCTATTATCGGGTCTTCGAGGAGCTTGGCTAAGATGTCCAACTCGTTATCATGTTTTTCTAGGAACTGCTTGCAGTCTTGTCCTCTGAACGTCGATGTTGGCTCCGACAATTTTAACATCTTGCGGAAGACCTGAGGTGACAAAGAAATAGGAGAATGGYTGCGCAGTGGAATAATTATTTGTGTTGGAATATATTTTTCAACRTGTTGGTGATGGAAGTCACTCCCGGATTTCTATCAGGAGCAGAGCCCGACGCCCATCAGTTTTATGTCACGGTTGTTMAWAGATGGGTGATCGAATGGCGGGAAACTCAAAACAATAGCGCTCCAACTCTGAAACTAGGMCAGGTATGCATGAGCAAGTGAGGTCYTGTGTAAACTTCAGAYAGTGMGYTGTAGTAAAGGGWGAATAGGCGGAAGACTTGTACAAGAGAAAAGYGGAGGTCTGTTATAAACAACAGGTTTCTAAYAGACTGAGGAAGAAGACGTCCAAATGCGATATCATCTTACATTCAAACGCAAAGCCAKAGAATGCAGCAATGCAACAATAAATMTTTTATCATAACATAACYGCAATAACTCRCGCGACTCAGTCAATCACGAAYTCTCTAAGCATGAGAYGAAAATTAGATGGAGTAAGAAGAAYTGTYTGTCATAAAACAAGAAATCTCATATACARATGCATAAGMTRAAARCTAGAATAACTGTTAWAACATTACAGTAGGGAGCTCTGCTCAACCATCGATCATTACAAAATGGAAAAAATGCCTACATATACTCTTCCCTTCCCTTCGTCCAGTGGAGGCGTCTCAAAACTTTCAAAGGGTGACGTCTCCTCAATCAAATATGTCCTTTGTTCCCCTGTAATACGCCTCTTTAATTCAGCATGGCTCACGCCAGGGTGGTAGCTGAGCCCTTTGAATGTTGAATTGGAGTGTGTAGGTTCCTCTGGCGGCTTGAAGACTCAGCGTGGCTTCCCTGAGGAGAAATGGTACAGGGGACCCTCCCGGGAAGACTTTCGGTTGGGACCTCCATACTCTGCAATAAATAAGCGAGGTGAGGTTTGAGCCATCCTCTCTTTTCTTCATTAATCTTCAGCAGGTACTGAGATTTAGCCCACGTTAAATCGGCATCTGGCACATCCATGTGCCTTCCCTCTGTGATTTAGTTCGACGTTTCGAGGCCCGAATGGCCAAATGACAAACATAAACACCCCTTCCCCAGGCCTCCTTCTTGATGACCAGGCACCAAAACCATGGGCCTGATTCTGGGCGCCATCAGAAATTCAGGGTTCGGGATTTCAAAATGAAAGAAACGAGGGGCGCCCGCTCCTCGAAACTCCGATACCTGATATGCCGATCGGATGCCACCTGTCCTAGTTGGATCGGACGGTCCAGATTTTCTTCGCCCCATGGTGCTTCCCCTTGCTAAACCCTGGGCAACTGGTCGGTCCCGATAACCCGATGACCCTCGATTTGTTTTTATGGATGGATCTCGGCCGCTGATGGAAAAACTTCGCCCGCTCGCTTGACTTGCTGCTACCGAATGGGATTCTCTCGTGCTATGCTCAGGTGATTCATGTGCAAACTGCAGACCTGGGTATGCCTAATCCTGAGACAAGAAATATCACTAACATTAGGCTCCATGGGGGATAGAGTCATCCCTGCGATGCTCTAAGAACTCCTTTCGCAGCTTCAGTGCCTTGCTATTGGGCTATGGAGTCACCTATTAAGCCGAAAACATGTAAGAAGAAAATAATTAAAGGAAGAAAGGACAATATTTACAAACAGAGGGGCCGTTTAAGGCTCAAATAAAACATTTTTTCAAAAAATGCCCATTCACTGGGTTGTTGAAAACCTCTTCACCCTCCAGATCCTGCAACCCGTATGTGTTGTTAGAGAAAATCTCAGAG
>JZKD02S0269005.1:0-12122 GCA_000966675.3 Picea glauca
ATTATATTACATAAATCATCAATCAATCAATCCTTTGACATCAATCAATCACTTGAAATCAATAAATGACATCAATCAATCAAACCATTGGCATCAATGACAACATGATCCAACACCATATTTATAAAATGTGAGAAAAAAATCAGGTTGTAGCACAAGGATTTATTCAGCTGATGAGGGTAAGGGTTTGGTATCAGAGATCGTAGGGAGAGGTAAGCTCGAAACCGGAGAAGGTTTGGTAATGGCAAAAGATATGGTGATGGCGTTGCTAATTCAAACTGTGAGTTTAAGTAAAGATGTCACAAGGGGGAATTAAGACAAGATGAGGCTCATCTGGATGGCTTCACCACCTAGATAAGTCATTTCATTTCTACCTGTTTAGCGTAATGATGGAGACGGAATGTTGGGTGTCAAATCAAGATAGGTGATTGGACCCCTGAGCGGTGAATTTGATGTTGAATCATGGCTCATGACACAAGATAAGTTCGTGATTTGCTTAAGGATGAAGCACGCTTGTGACCCATCATTACTAGAAATGCTTCATATTCATACTTTTGATGTGATTTTTCCCTCAATCATTTTCGAGCGCTTATGTGATGAGAGGATTGATTAAGGTTAGGAATATGGGTATGAGGGATAGGTGCATGGTTTTAACACTAAGGTCATAAGGTCTAGTATACATTTTCATACCTATTGTAGTTTTATAAGAAAAGGAAAATAAATAATACCATGTTACCTTTGCTTTTACCATTGTATGATCAATACCCATAGCATATGTGACTGCCTTTGTATTTGAAGCTTATAGATTTTCAAAGCTCATCTTTTTAGGCTAGAGTTTTCTGGAAGCTTGGTACTGGAATTTCCTTTACTTCGTGAAACTTCATTATTCTGTGTTTCTCTTCTTTTGTGTCTGGTTCTGCATGGTTGTAGGGTGATCATGATGCTTTCTAAAGATGAGACGTGAGTCTGAAAAAGAGTTATGAAGGATCTCTTTGACCCTCCCCCATGCCAAGGATGTTGCATATCCTTATGCAAGAAGATCCAACACTTTGTATCATAATGGAAAAAAACATGATAAGAGAAAGGAAACCAAATCAAACTCCAAAAGTATATTTATCACCTAGCATATGATTACATGCCTAAAAATTGAAATTACCTTTCTTTCAATGATTTATTAACAAGGGTAGCATTCAGCAGTGAAAACAGGGAGGTTTTTATATTTTTTCCAAAAGAACAGATCCAACCTAACTTGCTTTAGAGATTTAATATCATTAGATGTTATGGATAAATTTCATAGTATAAGTAGATTAGACTCCCTAGTTAGGGCTCCACTCTTAAGAAGTTTCATTCTTAGGTAATGTAGGCTTTAGATGTCAGACCGGTAAGGTTGACTTAGGGTAATTCTCAAATTGACATTTTCTTATAATAATTATCTTTGTTTAGTAATCTGGAGTTGTATCTCATAAATGTTAACAATGAATTTTTCTTGTAGTGTTCATCTTTTAGATGACAAAAGTGGATTTTTCAATCAAACAAGTATAGATGAGACATTTCTCAACCAGAGCCCACTTCCAGCAAGCCTGTTTAGTATGCCGGTGGGGTATTTGTGATAATTAGTGAGAGACATCCCTTCCCCAGGTAGAATGCCCCATTGCCAACAGGCTTGTTCAGTACCCTAATGGGTTTTCCTAGTCATACCATAGACCGGTACCTACTACTAGTAGACCTATTCAATATCCCAGCGGGTTAGTCTCTTAAACCCTTTTTCCATCAGAGGATTCTTGTCCATAGTCACCTATTTTGATTTTATTAAAGAGTGTTTTTTCATAGTGACAGGGGAGGCTCGTCTGAAAACCTTTTTACAGGCTGGGATGGTATTTGGTTGGAAGGTGTATTCTCGTATTTGGATGTCTTTAAAGATTTATCTGAAGAAAAAAAAACTTTTGTATTGCACATTGGATCCAGATGTATAATTTTATCTGTGTTTGTCCATAAGAGAATGATCAAAAGTTACCTTAGGTTATTGATACATCCTCTTCCATAAAAGTCTTCCTAGTGTGCCCATGACAGAGAATGTTCATATATTCATATGTTACTCTTTGGAAAAGATAATCCAATGCATACTATTGAACTCTAGTTAGGGTGAGATAGTTACTTGTAGGCTAATATAGTTTTTATCCCTTTAATCATGTTGAAATACTGGATAAGGGCAACCTCTAAACTTTAAAGAAGATTAAGCATGGTTATTTTAACAATCATAGGTAAATATTATGTCTTTTTTGTCAACCAAAAGAAATTAAAACACTTCCTTTTAAGTAGCAACAGAACCAAAAGAAATTAAAAATTCTTCCTTTTAGCTAGCAACAGAACCAAAAGAAATTAAAGATACTTCCCTTAGTCAGCAACAAAACCAAAAGAAATTATTTCTTCATGAGAGCTTCCATTTGATGTTGCATTCGACTTCTTGGTTCCAGCTTAAGTGGTTGTTGCATGGCTTCATACTTCATAATATTTTTAAATTATGCATAGAATTCATTGGAAATTAGGTGATGTGTCCTAATAGTATTGTATAAGGACAAACTTATGGTACTGGACCAATACATAAATACTGGTACTAGACCAGAACGGAGTATTGTTGATTCCTACAAACTGATTCTTAGCAAGTTCTTGAAGGATCAAATAAATTATAGAAATCTACTTACAAAGATAAAATGTGAAAGTAAAACAAAAGGAGGTAACAATCCCTTGTTACCTTCATCTTATTAACAAAACATAATCCAAACCTATGTACAAAAATATTTTAAAAATAAACCAATCAATCAATGTGGATCAGTAGGAAGGTCTTCTTCTTTATTGATTACCTGCATATCTGAATTATGTAGTCTACGAGTCAAAAATTTCTCTCTTGATAGGGGTTTGTTATAAATTCTCAATCGGTGACCATTCACAAGTAGTGGTGTCTATTTTTCGTCAATTGTTTTTATCCTGATTGAACCATTGTCATAGACAGTGTCAATTTCATAGGGTCCCATCCAATGAGTAGTTAACTTACCTTTGAAGTTCTTGAATCTGTTGTCATAAAACAAGGCCCAATCTCCTTGTTGAAAATTTTTCTTTTTGAGATACTTGTCATGCCATTTTGTTCTCTCCTCTTGAATGAGGGTGGTTCTTTTAAGTGCTTCCTGCCTGATTTCATCCAACTCATTAAGCTGCAAGAGTTTTTATTGTTGGGCTTCATCAAAGTTCATGCCAACTTGTATTGCAGTCCTGAAGGTTTTGATCTGAAATTCTATGGGGAGAAGTAAATGCTTCCCATACACCAACTTGTAGGGTGTATGTCTTGTTTTATTCCTCCAGGTGATTCTATAAGCCCATAAGGCTTCTAGTAATCTGTCAGCCCAGTCCTTGTGGTGTAGTTATACTATTTTGGTAATAATGGACTCAATAACTTTGTTGGTAGATTCTACTTGTCCATTTGCCTGTGGATGGTAGGGTGTAGATTTCTTGTGTTTAATTTGGTACTATTCTGTAACAGCTTTGACGATATTAGAGGTAAATTGTATTCCCTGGTCAGTTGCAATTTCTCGAGGTACACCAAATCTAGTAAAGATGTCATTAAAAATGAAATATACCACTAATTGTTCACTTGCAGTTGGTAAATCTTTTGCTTGAACCCACTTAGTCACATAGTCAGTACATACAAGTATACACTTTTTCTTTTTAGGTGTAGGGTTAATGGGCCCTACAAAATCTAATGCCCATTTCTCAAAAGGCTCAATGACTAATTGGGCTTGAAGTGGCATTTGGTCTCATGCAGTAGGCTTACCCATTCGTTGGCATTCATCACAATTGGATACATAGGTTTTAGCATCTTTGAAAATATGAGGCTAATAATAACCAGATTACAGAACTTTATAAGCAGTCCTCTTGTCTACGAAGTGTCCTCCACAAGGACCATCATGGCAGGCTTGCAAAATGTCATGAATTTCATCTTCCCTTACACATCTTCTGATTACCAAATATGGTCTTGTTTTGTAGAGACAATCATTGTGCCACATATAGTTTGTACTTAGCTGAATTACTTTATGTTTTCCCTAGGAGACAATTTCTTAGGCATATTCCCTGTCACAAGATAGTTAGCTACATCTGCATACCAAGGAGTGAATGTAGAAATAGCAAACAAATTTTCATCAGGAAAGTTATCTTCTATCTGTGTGTTATCTCCCAGATGAATCATTCTAGATAAGAAATCAGCCACAAGATTATCATTACCGGGTCTATCAATAATGTTGATATTGAAATCTTGTAATAATAGCAACCATCATGTAACTCTAGGATTTGATACATGTTTTTTCATTAATAATTTGATGGTTGAATGATGAGTGTGTACAAAAGCTTGATATCCTGTAATATAGTGTCTAAATTTATTGATAGCATGGACCACAGCTAGCAATTCTTTTTCTGAGACCATATAATTAACTTCAGCTGGAGACAGATTTTTACTGACAAAGTAAATAGCATAAGGCATTTGATTTTCCCTTTGTCCAAGAACTACCCCAAGAGCTATGTCTGAGGCATCGGTACAGATATGAAAAGGAAGGGACCAATTTGGTCCTCTTAATACAGGGGTAGTTGACAATTTTTGTTTTAGAGTCTCAAAAGATATTTGGCATTCATCATCCCACTTGAATTCAACTTCTTTAGATAATAACTTGAATAAAGGGGTAGCTAGGCTTGTAAAATTCAGAATGAATCTTCTATAGTAGCCAGCATGCCCTAAAAAGCTACGAACTTCCTTTTGTGAGGAAGGTATTTTGATTTGTGTGATAATATGAATCTTTGCCAGATCAACTCTCATTCCAGAACCAGAGATGTGATGTCCCAAAACAATACCTTCAGTGAGCAACATTTTTGAATTTTCATTACTTAGGGAAATATTAGTTTCCTTACACCTAATCAAGAATTTTTCTAGACTGGTCAAAGCTTCCTAGAAGTCTTTTCCATGGACTATAAAGTCATCCATGTAGACTTCCACGCAATCATTGGTCAAGTCAAAGAAAATGGCTAGGAAAGCCCTTTGAAAAGTGGTTGGGGCATTGCAAAGTCCAAAAGGAATAAGCCTATAAGCATAGGTTCCCCATGGGCAGGTGAAAGTGGTCTTCTCCTGGTCTTCCGGTGCTATTTGTATTTGGTTATAACCACTAAACCCATCAAGAAATGAAAAATGCTTCTTTCCAGAAAAGGTATCCAACACCTAATCAATAAATGGTAAGGGAAAATAATCCCTATGGGTGGCTTTGTTCAACTCCCTGAATTCTACACATATTCTCCACTTACCATTTTTCTTGGGAACTATGACAAGTGGGGACACCCATTGACTATCTAAAATGGGGTATATGAGATTGGCTTGAAGGAGTTTTTGCAATTCCTCTTTTACAATATCTTTAAGGGTTGGATTCATCCTTTGTTGAGGCTATCTAAATGGTCTGATTTGGTCATTAGTGTAGATATGATGTGTGCATGTGTCAGGGTGAATGCCTTTCATGTTTGCATAATCCCATGCAAAGGCATCAAATTGTCTTTGGAGCATTTCAATTACTTGTGTCTTTTGTTCTGGTTCCAAACTAGAGTTGATATACAAAGGTTTTCCTGGGCTAATCTCAAGAAGTTCAGTACTTTCTTCCTTCTCTGAGGAAGCTGGTGATAAATTATATAATTGAGTGATATCAGGGTGCCAAGTTTGTTGAAATTCAGAACTGAAAATGTGTGACAATTCTGCAAAAGACCTCCGATATTCAATACAATTTGTATCAGCCAAAAATAAAATTAAGACTTGTTCATCCGATTGTTCTTGCATTCCTCTTACCTGTTCAAGTGTTAATAGGGGTTTGATGCAATTTCCTTCTCCATAAGGGTTTTCTAACCAGACAGGTATCTCCTGTGTCAGTTGGGCAGGAGGAAAGAGGACAAGCTTTTGGCTATGTGTGCCATTGGATATAGTCATCTCACCAGACTGACAAATGATAAAGGCATCTGTTGTGGCCAACCAAGGATGGCCAAGAACCACAGGGTGTCCTAGTTTGGAGGATGATTTAGAGTAGATGACTAGAAAGTCTACTGGAGATTCCCAAGAAGCTAGAGTGATTGTGACATCATCTAAACTTCCCGCAGGGCTAATGATTGACTTATCTGCCAACTCTATCATGTTTTGGGTTGGTCTTAACTGGTTGATTTGTATCTTTTGCATAGTGTCAAAAGGAATTACATTAATTGTTGCACCCAAATCAATGAGTCTGTTTGGTAAAGAAATAGCATTAATTTCAACAGTGACTATTGGGTTCCCAGGGTCATTATATTTGTATGGAATTTCAGAAATAAATTTAAATAATTGTCCCACCACCTGAACAACGGGAGGTTCCTTCTTTTTCCTTCCTGGTTTCTTAAGGCAAAGATCCCTTATGATTTTGGCATATATGGGGATATCCTTAATGGCTTGCAGCAGAGGTATTTTTATACATACATTTCATAATTCATCCTCTATATCTTTGTGCAAGGGTGGGTCAGTTTTATTTACTAATAGTTTTTCGGGGTAGGGTGGAAGATTAACTTGTTGAGGTACTCATATAGACTGAGAAATGATTGGAATAGGAGGAGAAGTATCTTCTTTTACAGGGGTGGTTTGAGTTTTTTCTTCCTTAGAATGATTATCATTTTCTTCCTGAATTATTACTGCAAGATTTGATTGATTTACAACTTTCCCTGATCGTAGTTGAATTTCATAGGTGGGAAAGGTTTGAACTTATGTATTTTGCACAGGGTGGGTGGGTCGATTATTGGGGTTAGGGATTGGTTGGGCAGGGATTGTTGTTGGTCTCAGAGGGTTGTGGGTAGCTTGGTTTTGTGGTTGTTGATTGGCATTTATAGGTGCTTGTTGTTGTTGGTTAGGGTTCAAGAAGGTTGTAAATTGTTGTTGTATAGGAGGTGGGAGTAAATCTTACATCTATGGTGGGTTGAATCTAGGTAGTAATTGGGAAACGTTTGCAGGATACTGTGGATATGTAGGATAAGAGGGATTTCCATACACAGTCCCCTCCAACCTTGTTGCCAAGGTTGATTTTGGGCTTGTTGAGGTGTCCATTGTGGATAGGTCATTGGGGAAGGGCCCCATTGTTTTTGTTGATACTATGCATTAGGGTCATAAAATGCATTGGGGTTTTGTGCTCTCCAAGGTCTTCTGGAAGGGTATGATTGTTCTTGCGGGACTCCTCCTACCCTATACATGGCTTGTAGTTCAAGCAAATTTGGACACTCGGATGTGGGGTGCTCTAGTGTACACAGGCCATAGATTTCTATGACATTTAATGGACATTCTTTCTCACCATGCCTCTTTCGGCATCTAGGACAGAAGATTGCTAAAACAAGCTCTTCTTCTTGTTTCTTTTTCAGTTTTAGGGTATCTAAATGGTTACTGATTATGCTCAATATGTTTGTTTTAAAGTTTTCTAATAAGTTTCCTCACTCAATTCTGGTGACAGTTCCTGAGCTTTGTCTTGTATTTATTCTAAAAGAATCTCTTGGTGCTTTGCATGATTTATCTTGTCCTCTTGAGTATCTTCTACAGTAATTTGAAATCTCTGCAAAAGGATTTTGCTATACATCTCCTGAACTTAACAAATTTAAAAATTCTATGCAGTCATCTCTAATACCCTTCAAAAATATGGTTCTTACTACAGCCGGCTCTGTGGTGAATAATTTTGATTTCTGGTAGTTGTATAAGAACCTTTCTAAGTAGTCTTTAGGGCTTTCATATTTTGTTTGCTACATTTTAAAAATGTCATTTTTAGCATTATCCTTACAATAGTCTTGGTATTTTCGTAAAAATGTGTCTTTCATCTGATCCCAAGAGAGGATTGTATTTTCTCCTAAGCTCATGAACCATCTTAAGGTTGAATCTTTCATTGTAGCAGGAAAGAGCTTAAGTTTTTGTACATCATCTGAGCAGTTATAGCTTCTACATAATATGTCAAACTCAAATAAAAATAAATCAAGGTCTTCAGTTGACATACCTTTGAAAGTGGGTAGTGATGATAGTGGGATATTCTTCATGCTAATGTTTCTGGAAATATCCAATATTGGAAACCCAAAGGTCTCAGTTTCAGTGGTTGCATTTCCTTCTTCTTTTTCCATTCCACTGATAGATGGTTCAGAAACTAGATTTTGTGTGTCTCCTGAATGTTCAGCAAATTCATGTTCTACCCACCCCAATGTTGATTCTTCCATTTTAGGTTCTTCTTTTGGAGCCTTGTTGGCTCCCCTTGAACTTTCTTCTGGTGGAATTTTTCCTGCACCAATGTCAGTTGGATTAGTGGGGGGGTTGTTTTTGAATCTTTAGAGCTTACAAATCTACCCTTATTATCTCTATATCTATGCATAAAATGGAAATTTGATTCTTAACTGAATTGAAATCCTAATTCTATCTAGAAGGTAAGAAGGCAACCTGGCTTCATAGAACTCCACTCTAGTGGTCGCGTTTCTCTTCACTCATGTCTCAAACATTTTATCCTCTTCCCTCAAGCAGCCTTTAAAATCATTCAAAAACTATGCAAACAATCTAAAAAAATCACTTCCTACCATTTGCAACTCCCCGAAAACGGCACCAAAATGTTGTGATACTTATATGGTCAATATAATGCACTCATTAATTATCAATCTGGGATTCATAATCAACATAGTTACAAGACACCAGTAAGAAAGGTAATTCTAATGTCATGAGTATAGAACTATTCTAAATTAAGCATGTNGTTTTCATAATCCCATGCAACGACATCAAATTGTCTTTGGAGCATTTCAATTACTTGTGTCTTTTGTTCTCGTTCCAAACTAGAGTTGATATACAAAGGTTTTTCTGGGCTAATATCAACAAGTTCAGTACTTTCTTCCTTCTCTGAGGAAGCTGGTGATAAAGTATATAATTGAGTGATATCAAGGTGCCAAGTTTGTTGAAATTCAGAACTGAAAATGTGTGACAATTCTGCAAAATACCTCGGGTATTCAATACAATTTGTATCAGCCAAAAATAAAATTAAGACTTGTTCATCCGATGGTTCTTTCATTCCTCTTACCTGTTCAATTGTTAACAGGGGTCTGATGCAATTTTCTTCTCCATAAGGGTTTTCTAACCAGACAGGTATCTCATGTGTCAGTTGGGTAGGAGGAAAGAGGAAATTTTTTTGGCTATGTGTTCCATTGGATATAGTCATCTCACCAGACTGACAAATGATAAAGGCATCTGTTGTGGCCAACCAAGGACGGCCAAGAACCATAGGGTGTCCTAGTTTGGAGGATTATTTAGAGTAGATGACTAGAAAGTCTATTGGATATTCCCAAGAAGCTAGAGTGACTGTGACATCATCTAAACTTCCTACAGGGCTAATGATTGACTTATCTGCCAACTCTATCATGGTTTGGGTTGGTCTTAACTGGTTGATTTGTATCTTTTGCATAGTGTCAAAAGGAATTACATTAATTGTTGCACCCAAATCAATGAGTGTGTTTGGTAAAGAAATACCATTAATTTTAACAATGACTATTGGGTTCCCAGGGTCATTATATTTGTATGGAATTTCAGAAATAAATTCAGATAATTGTCCCACCACCTGAACAAGGGGAGGTTCCTTCTTTTTCCTTCCTGGTTTCTTAAGGCAAAGATACCTTATGATTTTGGCATATATGGGGATATCCTTAATGGCTTGCAATAGAGGTATTTTTATACATACATTTCATAATCCATCCTCTATATCTTTGTGCAAGGGTGGGTCAGTTTTATTTACTAATAGTTTTCCGGGGTAGGGTGGAAGATTAACTTGTTGAGGTACTTGTATAGACTGAGAAATGATTGGAATAGGAGGAGAAGTATCTTCTTTTATAGGGGTGGTTTGAGTGTTTTCTTCCTCAGAATGATTATCATTTTCTTCCTGAATTATTACTGTAGGATTTGATTGATTTACATCTTTCCCTAATCGTAGTTGAATTTCATAGGTGGGAAAGGTTTGGACTTCTGTATTTTGCACAGGGTGGGTGGGTCGATTATTGGGGTTAGGGATTGGTTGGGCAGGGATTATTGTTGGTCTCGAAGGGTTGTGGGTAGCTTGGTTTTGTGGTTGTTGATTGGCATTTATAGGTGCTTGTTGCTGCTAGTTAGGGTTCAAGGAGGTTGTAAATTGTTGTTGTATAGGAGGTGGGAGTAAAGCTTGCATCTGTGGTGGGTTGAATCTAGGTAGTAATTGGGAAATGTTTGCAGGATACTGTGGATATGTAGGATAAGAGGGATTTCCATACACAGGTCCCCTCCAACCTTGTTGCCAAGGTTGAGTTTGGGCTTGTTGAGGTGCCCATTGTGGATAGGTCATTGGGGAAGGGCACCATTGTTGATGTTGATACTGTCCATTAGGGTCATAAAATGCATTGGGGTTTTGTGCTCTCCAAGGTATTCTGGAAGGGTATGATTATTCGTGTGGGACTCCTCCTACCCTATACATGGCTTGTAGTTCAAGCAAATTTGGACACTCGGATGTGGGGTGCTCTAGTGTACACAGGCCATCGATTTCTATGACATTTAATGGACACTCTTTCTCACCATGCCTCTTTCAGCATCTAGGACAAAAGATTGCTAAAGCGGGCTCTTCTTCTTGTTTCTTTTTCAGTTTTAGGGTATCTAACTGGTTACTGATTGTGCTCAAGATGTTTGTTTTAAAGTTTTCTAATAAGTTTCCTAAATCAATTCTGGTGACAGTTCCTGAGCTTTGTCTTATATTTATGCTAAAAGAATCTCTTGGTGCTTTGCATGTTTTATCTTTTCCTCTTGAGTATCTTCTACGGTAATCTGCAATCTCTGCAAAAGGATTTTGGTGTACATCTCCTGAACTTAAAAAATTTAAAACTTTTATGCAGTCATCTCTAATACCCTTCAAAAATATGGTTCTTACTACAGCTGGGTCTGTGGTGAATAATTTTGATTTCTGGTAGTTGTATAAGAACCTTTCTAAGTAGTCTTTAGGGCTTTCATCTTTTGTTTGCTGCATTTTAAAAATGTCATTTTTAGCATTATCCTTACAATAGTCTTGGTATTTCCATAAAAATGTGTTTTTCATCTGATCCCAAGAGAGGATTGTATTTTCTCCTAATCTCATGAACCATCTTAAGGTTGAATCCTTCATTGTAGTAGGAAAGATCTTAAGTTTTTGTGCATCATCTGAGTAGTTATAGCTTCTACATATTATGTCAAACTCGAATAAAAATAAAGCAGGTTCTTCAATTGACATACCTCTGAAAGTGGGTAGTGATGATAGTGGGATATTCTTCATGCTGATGTTTCTGGAAATATCCAAGATTGGAAACCCAAAGGTCTCAGTTTCATTGGTTTCATTTCCTTCTTCTTTTTCCATTCCACTGATAGATGGTTCAGAAACTGGATTTTGTGTGTCTCTTGAACGTTCAGCAAATTCACATTCTACCCACCCCAATGTTGATTCTTCCATTTTAGGTTCTTCTTCTGGAGCCTTGTTGGTTCCCCTTGAACTTTCTCCTGGTGGAATTTTTCCTGCACCAATGTCAGTTAGATTAGTGGGGGGGGGTTGTTTTTGAATCTTTAGAGCTTACAAATCTACCCTTATTATCTCTATATCTATGCATAAAATGGAAATTTGATTCTTAACTGAATTGAAATCCTAATTCTATATAGAAGGTAAGAAGGCAACCTGGCTTCAAAGAACTCCACTCTAGTGGCCGCGTTTCTCTTCACTCACGTCTCAAACGTTTTATCCTCTTCCCTCAAGCAGCCTTTAAAATCATTCAAAAACTATGCAAACAATCTAAAAAAATCACTTCCTACCATTTGCAACTCCCCGACAACGATGCCAAAATGTTGTGCTACTTATATGTTCAGTATAATGCACTCATTAATTATCAATCTGGGATTCATAATCAACATAGTTACAAGACACCAGTAAGAAAGGTAATTCTAATGTCATGAGTATAGAACTATTCTAAATTAAGCATGTCGGAAATAAAACAAACTAGTAAATCAAAGCACACTTTGGTTGTCTTTCACAGAGAGGCTATCT
>JZKD02S0269016.1:0-12113 GCA_000966675.3 Picea glauca
AAGGTTTGGGTAATGAATTAAAGGGCTTAATAACTTTAATTTATTATTATAAGACTTTACGTATGCAAGGGGGGGATGAAGCATTGAGTGGAGAGATAAGGTGATAAATGGAAGGGTCAGGTAATAAATGGAAGGCTAAGGGGGGTGGCATTAAAGGAGGGGAGGAGCCGGGGAATGGCGGGAGTTATGACTGGGCAGCGCCCGCCGACAGGCAGATTATGAAAAATTGGGAGGGGAGGACTGTATTTTTGGCTGTTGGATATTTTCCTGGTTTTGGGAGTTTGGTTTTGGAGGTTGGGTGAACTGTTGCAGGGGACACTAGGTTGTTGGGAGTTTTGGACTTGGGGGCCAAGAATCCTCACAGAATCCTGGAGCTAGGGAGCCGGATAGGCTGCTCCTAGCTGGCTGGGTGGTTAGTCGCTTTTGGGCAAGGTTTGGTCAGAGCATCAGGCAGAGTTTGGACCAAGCAGCAAAGAGGACAGCCGAATATTGGGATAATAGCATCAGCCAGGGGTATTTATATTTTGTTATGTAATTTATTAGATTGTTGTTCATAAATTTAAATTTATGCTACTTATATGATGAATGAAATGGCTTATTGCTTATGTTGAATAATCTTAATGTTTAAATTTACAAATTCTTTTTGGTTTTGTTAAATTTGGTTCCTACAAAGAGTCTAATCAACCATGGGATACTTTTTGAGAAGTCTAAGGGAAACAATAGTGAAAAAAGGAAAATTGTCTCACAAAGTGACAAATATGGTTTTTAGATTAAGTTTTTTATGATTTTAGTTGATGAAGCCAGTGCTTAGTGGGTTTCAATATTTTTGGACAGCAAGCTTTGTTTTGATATTTTATGGATAATGTGGACATATATATTCTTTTTTGGATATGATATAAATTATTTCTAATATTTAAATATCCAGTTTGAAAGATATTTAAGGGAGCTACAAGAGTGGCATATGGTCAAAATGATTATCATTTTTGTGTTATATTTTATGATTTGAAAGGAAGAAATGACGGGAGTGGCAAGGGGTCCTACCTACCTAGTTATTATTAATTAAGTCCCTTAACTATATTATTATTATTTATTTATCATAAACTAATTAGTTAAGTTAAATCAACTTAACTAAAGAAAGTAGTTGAACTACTTCAACTTATTTGGAAAGAATAAAAGCTGAATCAGAAGAAGATACAAAGGGAGAATAGGAGGAGAAAGCAAGACTAAGGTTTGCTCTTTGGTTGCATGAAATACTTTTAGTTTTCATTCATTTATGAGTTTATTCAAAGCCTAATTCTCTTTTTGACAGTAGGGTCTTATTGTAGACAACAAGGTTCAAGACTGAACCAAACTTTTTAGACGCTTGTTTTAGAGGTGTTGATCCATCCTTGATACTCTGTGTATTCTTGTATGTTTGTAAATTAAGTTTCATGGATGATAAATGATATCTTTTAGAGTCAAAATGGAAGCAGTTTGTGGCAAGCTGATTCAGATTATAAATTTCAGTTTTAATTTATTGTCGGAGTCTTTTTGTATGATGTTCGTCGGGGATCTCTAAATCAGACTTTGGTCCATGCCCTCGCAGGGGTTTTGTAAAGAGAAAAACACTTTTGATATATCATAATGAAATAAAATCAAATTTATATTTTGTCTCATATATGTGTATTTGTGACTTGGTTACTTTTCACTTTTGATCTCCATGTTTACTTTATCGTAAAATCTGTGTACATTACATAAACTTATATAAATTTTGTTTTATATTGCAACATTTTTTTCATTAACAAATCAGCCTCAATCCTTGTAATTAATACTTGCAGGTTGACATAATATTTTGAGGCTATAAAACCCTGGGTGGCATTCCTGACTATATTTTCCTAGCCAGGAAAGATCTGAAAATGATTGAGTAAGGTAATTCATACCTTTCCCTCAACAAGCACCATGTCACCTTTCTAGGTATGAAGGAGGTAAAGAGCATAATTTCCAAGAAAATGTCATGAAATGAAGAAGGATTCAATACAACATATTCAAGTGCTTCAAAAATCAGAGTGATACATACCATGATACCCAGACTCATTACCTCATGGAGAAATAATCACCGCTACTTCATGACTAGGCTGGTGAGATGGATATTGTTGGTGTTGATAAGTGGAGTGCACTGAAGAAAAGAGGGGCCCTCTAGGGCCATGCTCAAGTCATCTGGCTCTCAATACTCCATGTCTAGGACCTGTGGGCCTCGAGATGTGATCTCCTTAGTTATCCCTAGGCTAGGGGATAACACAACATACAACACCAATTATGAATTTGGATTGCTATTTGGATTTATTATGTCAACCAATAGTTGGCTTGATCGTAGATTGAATAATCTATGTGAGAATCACATCCCATAGCTCCAATTGAAATGTAGCCTCTATGAGGTTTGTGGGAATTCATCTATAGATAAATTGTCTTTGGTTAGTTGGGAAACCATTTCAACTAAGGATTTGGTGGAAAAGAAACCAACACAAGTTCAAATCAAACCACCTTTCTCAAGGTAAGAGGAATTGGAAAAATAAGCCATTCCCATGGAAGAAAAGCAAGCTAGAAAAGTAGTGGGAAACAAGCCACTCAAATTTGCTTTTAGAAGCTTCAATGAGGGAAGCAAAGGGATGCTTATACCACCCAAGGAATGCTTCTATCACCTAAGGGATGACAAGAACAAGAACATATCGAAGAGGTATGTTAAGTCATCTTTGGTTTGTTTCTTTTGTAAAAAGAAAGGTCATAAGGATAGCAATTGTTGGCACTCTAGAAGCCCAAACAACCATACATGAACTATTGGCAATACTATATATTGATTAGACATTGGGGGATCAAATGTTGGAGGTGTTATCGCACAAATTGTAGGTTGGGAAAAGCATACCCTAATCCATAGACGTGAGACAACCATGGGAGTAACTACCCATTGTCACCTTAGATAGATACTCCCCTCGCTTTAATGAAGGAGAAATCTCACACAAGGGGGAATCCCGGTGACCCTAGGGGGATTTAGACAGAAAGTGATATAATGGAAGATGGAACCCCTATAGGTCAAAGTAGGAAGTGGAAAATGGCTTGAGTAAGAGTCTTGTTGGTAAGGGTAGGTTGCCAAAGTTAAGCGTACATGTAAAAGAGTGTTATACCTACCTGAGACAAGACAAAAGATGGATGTACAAGTCAAATAATCAAGTGAACAAGCAAGTGAATCTTGTTGTCCTATAATGCAGCAGTAAACAACAATATATATCAGCAAGTAAATTATAACAATGGCTGAAAAATGTATCACTAAAAGTAAAGTAAATGATACAAGGGACTAAGCTAGCAATGACTAGTTTAACTCAAGTGTAATAGAAAAAGACTTTTGTGACAATAGAGAGATGTCGGGAGATTTTTTCAGAGAATTATTATGACATCCAAGTGGTTGTAGCAAACATTTGCTACAACAATAAATTCCAACCATAAAAATCAACAATTTATCCGTCAAAAAGTTAGCCAATCACCAGTAGAATAATAATAGTGGCTTCCAAGCAAATTTCAATGGTTGAAAAGTGATTTAAAGTAAGAGTTTGAGTTTGTTTTTCTGCAGCCCTAATTGTTGTAGCACAAATTTATTACAACAACAAGAGATACTTGGAAAAAGTAGACACCCTAGGGGCTCAAGCTAGCCAATAGCACATATAATTGAATCCACTTTAAACAAATGAAAAATCTTAATAAAACACGTATACCAATGCAACAATTTTATTTCTCCAATGCAAATTTTGGATTAGTGCTTTAAATCTATTGGGTAAATGGAGTCTGGGTTGCAAGAGTTGGATCCACGATATCTCTAGGGGTGTAAGACCTTTTACTCCTCCTAGCAACTATGTAAAAAAATGACTTATCAAATAGCAAATAAGATGAAGCTTGGTGGAGCATGTATGCCCTTATACTCCTCCATGGGGTTTTAGACATGAATAGAAAAGAAACAAGAAGAAAATACCAATAAGTGAAGAAATTTCCTTACCAATTCCATAATATATCAATACAAAACCCTAGTTTACCAAGTAAATTCCATCCATATGTAAGAAGACAAGCCTCCAAGAGGTGTGCACCACTTTAGCTCCACAATAGACCATAACAAGCATCAAAATGTTGCACAAGAGAAAGAGATAACTCAAATCCCCAAAGAGGGCAAAAATTTTAGCCAAGTAGTCTTCTCTAATTAGAGAGCTATGTTAAAATGAAATGATTTGGTCTCTTATTTATACAAGGCTTATAAAAAGTGTGTGTCCACATAATGTTAGGGTAAACCACAAAACAAGGGGGTCGTCCCCCTTAATATTTCCCCTTTACAAAGTAATTTAATTTTTGCACAAAGAAAACGCTAAAAGGTGACGTCAAGCCCTAAGAGGGTGACATCTTGGCACATTTAGCAAGTCATTGAGCTTGGAGAATAAGTCATTAGGCCTCCAAGGGTCACATCTCCATGGTGTAAGGGCTTTTCTTCATCACCACCATCACTAGCCCTGACCCCACATCAAGACTTCAAGCCATAGAAGAGTGGTGTAAGGCCTCCAAAGGAAATTCGTTGGGCTAGAAAAGGTTGGGTGTAAACCTCCAAGGTGTCATCTCTTTCCTCCAAAAGCAACGCCCATCATCTAACTGCTCCCAAAGTGTGGGTCATGGCATTCGACCTGTGGGCTCCCTACCCCAATGAAGGCCCAAGCTGGGCTTGTTCCTCCAAATTGTCCATCAAACAAGGTCTTGCAAATGTTAATGTTTAAGCCATTATTATAGATGTTTTCATTTCATTAGATAACAATAGCATAATCCAAGATCACTGAGAAATACACAATCACAAGAGACACAACATTTATCCTGGGAAACCCTCTAGGGGAAGAAAACCCAGCAAAAATTCATTAATATAGATAGCCAATACAATGCCAAGAGATCTCTTAAACTAATACAGAAAGTCCTCTCCCATATATGTGCCACTCTCTCTCTCCTTCTCTAGCAGCAGATCTAAACTTGTCTCTCAAAATGAGCAAGTGAGTTGTGTGTCTAAGTGAGGCGTTGGCCTCTTTATTTATACAAGTCCGGCACGTGTGAAGTGTCTCTTCACTGGCAGGGCCGACTTCTCAAACTAGGTGGGTAAACCCACCTTTATTATATTTCTGGGTCTCTTTAATATCTGTTGGGGATGACTTCTTATTATGCCTATTACAATTGTCTTTTGACCAATCCGCAAAAGGGGATTTGGTCCTATTACAATAACCGACATGATCAATCCACAATGGGGATTGATCCTATGAATAATATATCAATAATAACAAGAATACTCTTTGCAGTTACATTATTTCAACACTCCCCCTTAACAAGAAGGGTATTCTTCAGCGGCATCATGCAAGAGAGAGAGGATGGCATCATCAACAACATCAAGTGGGTGAGAGGACAGCATCATCAATATCATCTTGGAACACTGACTAACATATCTATAAATCATCGAAAGTTTTCTTCATCGACAGCATCGTCATTCTCAAAGGAATGCCATCATCATCTACATCAATATGTATTAGTATAAAGACTGATACATCATCATCATCACAGCACAAGGCTGACTCATCATAATACAAGACTGGCTTTACGTCACAGTTGTCAAGCTGGAAGCTCAGTGCTTGTTTCATCTCAATGTCTTGCTTTATGTCACAACACTCAGGTTGGAAGCAAGATACTTGTCCTTCTTTACGTCACAACCATCCGATCGGAAGCATGATACTAGACTGCCTTTACATCATAGCTATTCAGCCGGAAGCTCAGTGCTAGTCTCATAATATCATCTTGCTTTACGTTTGACAACTAGATCAAAAGCAAGGAATGTCTCATCTTTCTTTACGTCTGACAACTAGGTCAGAAGCAAGGAACATCTCATCTTGTTTTACGTCTGACAACTAGGTTAGAAGCAAGGAACACATCTCATCTTGCTTTATGTCTGACAACTGGGTCAGAAGCAAGGAACATCCCATCTTGCTTTACGTCTGACAACTAGGTTAGAAGCAAGGAACACATCTCATCTTGCTTTACGTCTGACAACTGGGTCATAAGAAATGAACACATCTCATCTTGTTTTACGTCTGACAACTGGGTCAGAAGTAAGGTAGACGTCCTGCTTTACATCACAACCACAAGGTCGGAAGCAAGGATTATCTCATCACAGAAACTACTCCCCCTTTCGAGGAAGGTCCTTTCATACTATGCCAAGATTATCTCGGAAGTACTCAAACTTCACATGAGATAGGGGCTTGGTCAATATGTCAGCAGCCTATTCATCGTTGCTAATGTACTGGAGCTTTAAGGCTCCTCTCTGTACCATGTCACGGATGTAATGATAATGGATCTCTATGTGCTTCGACCTATCGTGGAATACAGGATTCTCTGTCATCTTTATGCAGCTCTAGTTGTCACATAGAATCAAGGGTTCTCTCATATCTAAGTCAAATAGGCCGATCAAGAACTTTCGAATCCATATAGCTTCGCAGTTGGCAGAACATGCAGCAATGTATTCTGCTTCCGTTGTGCTGGGAGAAATACTAGATTGCTTCTTACTCTGCCACGAGATCATAGCTAATCCCAAACTGAAACAACATCCTAAAGTGTTTTTCCTGTCGGAAACACTTCCTGCCCAATCTACATCAGTATATCCACTCAATGTGAAATCATGATCTCCATCATAGCTGAGACCATAATCTATTGTACCTTTAAGGTACCTTATCACATGTTTTGCAGCCACTAGGTGAACACGTTTGGGTTCTACCAGAAACTAACTCAAGGTGTTCACAGAAAAACAAATGTCTGGTCTGGTGTTCATCAGGTACATCATCAATCCAATAATTTGTCTGTACAGTGTGGCATCAATCAATTCTGATGAAGTATCGACCAATAGCTTCAGCTTCGCTTCCATGGGTGTATTCATGGGCTTGCATTCCAACATGTTGAATCTCTTCAAGATTTCGACCATGTACTTCCCTTGGTTAAGGAAAATACTCTCAAGACTCTGCCATACTTCAAGACCTAATAAATAATGCATTATGACAAGGTCTTTCATTTCAAATTCCGAGGAAAGTCTCTTTTTACATTCAGTGATGAGCTTTTCTTCTCCAGTTAAGAATAAGTCATCCACATATAGAAGTAAGATTACTGGCTCATTGTTCATAATTTTGAAGTAGTGATTAGAGTCTGCTTTACTCTTGGTAAAGCCTAAGCTCGTCAAGAAACTGTCTATACGGCCATACCAAGCTCTAGGAGCTTGCTTCAATCCGTGTAAGGATTTCTTCAATCTGAAGACATGAGACTTCCTGTCTTCAACCTCAAATGCTTAAGGTTTCTCTATATACACTTCCTCTTCGATAACACTGTTTAGGAAAGTTGTCTTCATGTCCATCTGGTGCAGTTTCCACTTCATCTTAGCTATAAGAGCTATGATGGTTCTGATCGAAGTGTATCTGGCCATAGGAGCAAATGTCTCTTCATAGTCAACGCCTTCCTTCTGGGAAAAGCCACGAGCAACATCTTCCTTTATATTTCTCAATACTTCCATCAACAACATGTTTTATTTTGAAGAGCCATCTGGAGGATACCACATCTTTATTCTTCGGTCTGGTAACTATTTCCCATACTTCATTCTTCATTACGGATTGGTATTTCTCTATCATGGCATCTACCCATTCTTTCCTCTGAATGGCTTCTTCAAAGCAGGTAGGCTCCTCTTCTAGGAGATCACACATCAAAGCTGTATAACTGGAGAATGGCTTTGGTCTTTTCACCTGTCTCATAGTTCCTTGGGGAGCACCATACTTCTCTCCATCTTGAATAAGATCTCTAGCCCAAGATCGCTTTCTTTTATGGAGGATCATCATCTGAGGAGGTTCTTTCACTTCTACTATATCATGGTCTTCTATAATTTCCTCATTGGGGGAAGTTACGACTTCCCTCACTGGTTATGTGGCTCTAGGAACCTCCCTCATTGCAATATTGGGGATTACGGGTTCCTCTTCATATACCTCTTCAAGCTGGCATATTTTAGATTTCTTGAGCATTGCATCTTCATCAAAGGTCACATCCCTGTTGATCTCAATGTGATGTTGACCTGGTATATAGATTCTGAAGGCCTTGGAGACCTCATAGTATCCTATAAATATTCCCTTCTTTCCTGAAGGGTCCAGCTTGTTTCTTTTTTCTTTAGGTATATGAATAAACACTGGACAGCTAAATATTTTGAGATGGTTTACCTCTGGCTTCTTTCCGGTGAACATCTCTTCCGGTGTCTTGAGCCCAAGTGCAGTATGGGACAATCGGTTCTGCACATAAATAGCTACCATTGTTGCTTCTACCCATAAGCACATAGGAAGATCTTGATCATGGATCATAGTCTTCACAACTTCCAGTATGGTTTTGTTCTTCCATTCAGCTACACCGTTTTGTTGGGGATTATAGGGAGTAGTGAGTTCCCTCTTGATCCCAACATCTTTGCAAAAGTTCACAAACTCTTTTGAGGAATATTCTCCTCCATTATCTGACCTGAGTATCTTAATCTTTCTTTCAGAAAGGTTCTCTATCAAGGCTTTGAATTCCTTGAACTTACTTAACACTTCATCTTTAGTTTTCAAGAAATATATTCAGGTTTTACGAGACTAATCATCAATGAATGATACATAATATACATACATGGTAATGGAGGATGATGGCATTGGGCCACATACATTTGAATGGATGAGTTCTAGGACTCCTTATGTCTTGTTGTCCCTCTTCGGAAACGGGTTCTTGATGTTCTTCCCTTGTGTGCATCCATTGCATACGCCTTTATGGTTACCTTTGAGTTCTGGTAAACCTGTGACCACTTTGCATATTATGGTAGTGCCTTGTAGTTGATGTGGGCTAACCTTCTATGCCAAAGTTCACATGAGTTTTCAATGGCATGGGTCATGGCAGCCTCTGAGTGACCCTTTAGTTTATACAAGCCATTTTCTTCATTTCCAATGATGATTGTCTCATTTAAGGTTTCTCCTTTAGCCCACATAAGAACTTCTCCATCTATAAAGGCAACTCGGAAAATTTTCTTTTCTAAAGTTGAAATGGAGAGTAGGTTCTTCTTCAAGCCAGGTACATATATTACGTCCTTCATTTTTAGTGAATTCCCTGAATTCAGTTTATGATTTGATTCTCCCACTCCCTTGATGGGATATTGGTAATCATCTCCAAGTGTCACTTTCTGAGAAAACTTCTTTTTTGAGATACAAGAGAGGATGTTTTTTTGTCCCGTCATGTGCTTGGATGCACCACTATCAATGAGCCAAGTGTCCTCTCTAGGTGTTACAGATCCTGAGAGGGCCGAGATCAAGACATGGTCTTTGATCTCCTCTCTTATNTATGTAAGAAGACAAGCCTCCAAGAGGTGTGCACCACTTTAGCTCCACAATAGACCATAACAAGCATCAAAATGTTGCACAAGAGAAAGAGATAACTCAAATCCCCAAAGAGGGCGAAAATTTTAGCCAAGTAGTCTTCTCTAATTAGAGAGCTATGTTAAAATGAAATGATTTGGTCTCTTATTTATACAAGGCTTATAAAAAGTGTTTGTCCACATAATGTTAGGGTAAACCACAAAACAAGGGGGTCGTCCCCCTTAATATTTCCCCTTTACAAAGTAATTTAATTTTTGCACAAAGAAAACCCTAAAAGGTGATGTCAAGCCCTAAGGGGGTGACATCTTGGCACATTTGGAAAGTTGTTGAGCTTGGAGAAGAAGTCATTAGGCCTCCAAATTTCACATCTCCATGGTGTAAGGGCTTCTCTCCATCAAGTCATGCCATCTCACCATCAATTCATCACCACCATCACTAGCCCTGACCCCACATCAAGACATCAAGCCATAGAAGAGTGGTGTAAGGCCTCCAAAGGAAAGTCATTGGGCTAGAAAAGGTTGGGTGTCAATCTCCAAGGTGTCATCTCTTTCCTCCAAAAGCAACGTCCATCATCTGACTGCTCCCAAAGTGTGGTTCATGGCATTCGACATGTGGGCTCCCTACCCCAATGAAGGCCCAAGCTGGGCTTGTTCCTCCAAATTGTCCATCAAACAAGGTCTTGCAAATGTTAATGTTTAAGCCATTATTATAGATTTTTTCATTTCATTAGATAACAATAGAATAATCCAAGATCATTGAGAAATACACAATCACAAGAGACACATCATTTATCCTGGGAAACCCTCTAGGGGAAGAAAACCCAGCAAAACTTCCTTAATATAGATAGCCAATACAATGCCAAGAGATCTCTTAAACTAATAAAAAAATTCCTCTCCAATATATGTGCCACTCTCTCTCTCCTTCTCCAGTAGCAGATCTAAACTTGTCTCTCAAAATGAGCAAGTGAGTTTTGTGTCTAAGTGAGGCGTTGGCCTCTTTATTTATACAATTTTGGCACGTGTGAAGTGTTTCTTCACTGGCAGGGCCGACTTCTCAAACTGGGTGGGTAAACCCACCTTTATTATATTTCTGGGTCTCTTTAATATATGTTGGGGCCAACTTCTTATTATGCCTATTACAATTGTCTTTTGACCAATCCAAAAAAGGGAATTTGGTCCTATTACAATAACTGACATGATCAATCCACAATGGGGATTGATCCTATGAATAATATATCAATAATAACAAGAATACTCTTTGCAGTTACATTATTTCAACACCCCCCCTTAACAAGAAGGGTATTCTTCAGCAGCATCATGCGAGAGAGAGAGGACGGCATCATCAACAACATCAAGTGGTTGAGAGGACAACATTATCAATATCATCTTGGAACATTGACTGGCGTATCTATAAATCATCGGAAGTTTTCTTCATCGGTAGCATCGTCATTCTCAAAGGAATGCCATCATCATCTGTATCAATATGTATTAGTATAAAGGCTGATACATCATCATCATCATAGCACAAGGCTGGCTCATCATAATACAAGACTGGCTTTACGTCACAGTTGTCAAGTTGGAAGCTCAATACTCGTTTCATCTCAATGTCTTGCTTTACGTCAGATCACTTAGGCTGGAAGCAAGATACTTGTCCTGCTTTATGTCACAACCATCCAGTCGGAAGCATGATACTAGACTGGCTTTACGTCACAGCTATTCAGCCAGAATATCAGTGCTAGTCTCATAATATCATCTTGCTTTACGTTTGACAACTAGGTCAGAAGCAAGGAACGTCTCATCTTTCTTTACATCTGACAACTAGGTCAGAAGAAAGGAACATCTCATTTTGTTTTAAGTCTGAAAACTAGGTCAGAAGCAAGGAACACATCTCATCTTGCTTTACGTCTAACAACTGGGTCAGAAGCAAGGAACATCTCATATTGCTTTACGTCTGACAACTGGGTTAGAAGCAAGGAACACATCTCATTTTGCTTTACGTCTGACAACTGGGTCAAAAGAAAGGAACACATCTCATCTTGTTTTACATCTGACAACTGGGTCAGAAGCAAGGTACACGTCCTACTTTACGTCACAACCACAAGGTCAGAAGCAAGGAATATCTCATCACAGAAACTACTCCCCCTTTCGAGGAAGGCCCTTTCAGACTATTCCAAGCTTATCTCGGAAGTACTCAAACTTCACATGAGATAGGGGCTTGGTCAATACGTCAGCAGCCTGTTCATCCGTGCTAATGTACTGAAGCTTTAAGGCTCCTCTCTGTACCATGTCACGGATGTAATGATAATGGATCTCTATGTGCTTCGACCTGTCGTGGAATACAGGATTCTCTGTCATCTTTATGCAGCTCTAGTTGTCACATAGAATCAAGGGTGCTCTCATCTCTAAGTCAAATAGGTTGGTCAGCAACTTTCGAAGCCATATAGCTTTGCAGCTGGCAGAACATGCAGCAATGTATTCTGCTTCCACTGTGCTGAGAGAAATACTAGATTGCTTCTTACTTTGCCACGAGATCATAGTTGATCCTGTTGGAGCCGCCCCTGTTTTTTCACCTTACACAAATTTGGAAAAATCTGATACTTGTGATTTAGAGTTGTTTTTTCTTTTCCTTTCCTTCCAAAAATCATAAGACTCTGAGAGA
>JZKD02S0269027.1:0-20635 GCA_000966675.3 Picea glauca
AATTGATCCCAAAAAATGCAACTCATAAAACATCCTACGATATGCCGTTAAACATTCCGCAATAGGAAATAGTTCAGAGAGTACAGGCTGAAGGAATCAATACTCAGACCTGGGACAGAACTCCAATCTCAATTCGACTTGCAAGGAGAATAGAGTCAACGGGGATGAAAGGATTAAGGACCGTTTGAATGAGACGAAAACTTTTCCTGGGTTTTTGACTTTATGAACTCAAACGGGAAATTAATGGAGAATTAATGAGCGTTTGTTCCTTATAGGTGCTTTGTTCTTTGTTCTTTTTAGCTATGAAATGACGAACGAATTTGCATTATTTAAGTATAAATATAAAGTAGTAATAAGAATAATAAGAATATAATTTTAAGGTGATAAAGTTAAACATTAAAACAAAATTGAATTGTGGGACAAGGGATCTTTTATGGATTTAACTATTATTCTTTTTGGATTTGAACTTGTAATCTCTAGGGGAAACACATATTTTTAATCATTAAGTTTACTCACTTCTCTTTGGATTTGAACTTGTGACTTTTTAGGAGGAAACACATCTCCAAGGCATTTCGTAGGGGTAAAAGTTTACCTAGAGACATCTCGCAAAAGGGAAAATCTACTCCCTTGTGAACCACTAATAAGTTATTTAGGTGACATGGTTTTCCTTGAATCATGATGATGTGTCGGGGCTCATTCAAATATAGCAACCATTGGACCACTAAATTATGGTATGTTTAACCACCTTCACAAATGCAAAAACAAATTAAAATAAATTAAAAAACAAAAATAAAATAACACAAAGTAAGCAATAAAAACATAACTAATATTAAAAAAAATTAAGATAAATTAGTGCCGATATAAAGTAGGGCTTTTCAAAATTGTATACATCTTGAGATAAAAAATAAAAAATAAAAGATAATAATTGTTTGTGGGACAAGGGACCTCCCTTCGCCCAGCGATTTGACTGGTAAAGTCTACATAGGTATACATACCCCACCCCCCTCTGGATTTGAACCTATGACCTCTTAAGAGGAAACACATGTTCTTAACGACTAGGCCCACTCAAGTTGTATATAATAATTTATTTTTAAGGTCACGACCAAGCCAGACACCAAATTGGTGTATGAGACCACCTCCGCCCAACGATTTTACTGATAAATTAGTGTCAATATAAAGTAGGGCTTTTCAAAATTGTATACACCTTATCTCAAGAAAGCTCAAGCAACAAGTAGGATATGGTAAACAATAAAAGCATAACCAATATTATAAATGGTGTAGTATATATAACTAAATAAAATATGGTCAAATAAAATTGTAATAAATAAAATTATATTGATTATTGCACCGAGAGTAGTTAGGTGCTCTAGAGCTTAGTGTGGGGGAGATGTTGTCATGTGCTCTATAGCTCAGTGTGGGGGAGATGTTGTCATGTAACGTTACGTTACTTAATGCACATGACAACAAACAAACAAACAAAAAATCAATAACTATATATGTACATATGTATGTGATAACATTAAAAAAAATTAAACTAGCATAAATCCATCTTAAACCCAAATCTATCAAACACCTAGAGGGGTCAAATTTCTTTTGGCAAGGAACTGCAGTTCCATTGTTGAGTATTCCTTCTTCTCTTGCCCATCGTTCATCCTCTACCTCTCCTTCCAATGTAACTTTTTCCTCCATGTCTCCTACCCTCACCTCTCCCAAGTACCAAACATTCTACAAAGTTGATTCAAGTTCTCCTAAGATATTTTGCAACTCCAAGCCCATTTATTAGCTCAATGTCTCCCAATCTAGTGTTTTCTTTGAATAAAATGAGAATGAAAATGATTCTCCTTCCAACATTTAGTATAGTGGATGTCCATCCCCACATGACATTGAAACACCCTTTTGACGCAACAATGTCCTCCTCGTCTCTTCTTACTCCATGTGGGACTCCACCCATGACACCTCCTCTCACACCTATCAAAGCTTCAAAATGCCTCTTTGGGCTCTCCATCAAAATGGATAACCATATGTTTGGAATAAGCCACACTTCATCAGCGAACATTAATCCTTCTTTCTCTTCATTCTCGTAAAACTGGCATAAACCCCCTATTTCCCATCATCCAAGAAGACCTTCAAGGCCTCTTCCCATGGTTTTACCATATTTTTCCATGCATGTCGGATACAAGATTCCATCTAGAGGTGGTGGATGAGCTCTGTCGTGACATGACTAGTCACGGAGTGATACATGTACCCCCTAGAGACATATTACAAGTAGAGGAGCTCTCTACTACATGGAGGTGTTTCCCTCGTGACATGACGATGTTGATGCATCATATTGTTGGTGTTGTCAATCTCATTGATACATTGAGGGTGTTGAATTTTCACTATGTTAGGCTCAAGCATGCGGTTTATTTCAATTTTAGCATTTACTTGAACCATAAACAAATGCAGCTACACCATTCACAATTGTTGCAATAACTAAGATTATGAGAAGAAATACCATGCACAAGAACATAACAAATATCCTGGGAAACCCTTCTCAACAAGGGAAGAAAACCTAGCAATCCTTTGCTATATTCTCAAGAGAAAGACCTCCCACACCATAGACTTAGCACACAAAAGGGTGCTCTCCAAAAACAAGAAGCCAACGCCCAAGAGAGGTGTGCACTTCATCCCTAGAAGATGTAGATGCTGAAATTTCCAAATTACATGCGACTTGTGTGTTTCCTCAATGGGGAAATCACCTTTATTTATACTAGACTGGACACATCAAAAGTGGTGTCTATTGGCACAACATGGTCGACCTCAATAACTCAGAAAATAATTAATTATTACAACAAGCATTAATTATCTTTCACATATGGTGGAGTTGACCTCTACATAAAGGGATCTCACACACCCACTAGTGCTCAACCACTAGGGGAACGTCCACTTGTGCTCAGCCACAGGGACGTCCTACTCAACAGATATTTATCTCACTAAGTCACACAGGAGAATCATCTAGAGTACCACATCATCTCAACTCTCTACACAGAGGAGAACGATACACCCATCACATGGGAACCTTCACCCCTCACGGGGGTACACATCATTTCATCTCAAATGACACACCCATCTCATGGGCATCCTCACCCCACATAGGGGCACATAGCGTTTCATCACAGTCTCAGAGAGGAATGACACACCCATCTCATGGGCACACCCAACTCATGGGCTCTCTCACAAGTCATCTCACTCAGTCTCAGAGGAGAACATGTCCTGAAGGATGTCTCACGAAGTTGTAATCATCAACACTCCCTCTCAGCTAGGGAGGCATTCTCCACCCGGCCAAGTCTCTCACGGAAGTACTCGAACTTCATCTTGGCAAGCGGTTTGGTGAAGATATATGCAATCTACTCATGTGTAGGAAGGTACTGCACGTGTACTTCTTTCCTCTGCACCATGTCTCTGATATAATGATATTTTATCTCAATGTGTTTCAATTTTTCGTGAAACATGAGGTTCTCAGATAGCTTCACACAACTCTAGTTATCACAATGAATAATGGTAGGATCCATCTCATGATCAATTTAAATGTGTCAGGAGTTTGCAAAGCCATACTGCATCGCAGATTGCCACACTCAATGCTATATACTCTTCTTCTGCAGTACTTAACGCTACAGAGCTATGTTTCATGTTGCACTAGGAAACCATGGCAAACCCCAAGGTAAAACAACAATCGAATGTGCTCTTCTGGTCCACTATGCTCCCTTCCCAATCTACATTGGCATATCCCTGCAAACTCATGTCTACTCTGGAGGCATATCTTAGGCCATATCCAACTGTGCCTCGTAGATATCTCAATACATGTTTTGTTGTTGTCCAGTGAGTCTGTCTCAGTTGACTCGTGAACTGGCTAAGTACATTCTCTGCATAGCATATATCAGGTCTGGTGTTAACCAGATACATCAATGATCCAATCAATTGTCGGTATAAATGTGGATCAATATCGCCTGAATCAGTAGAAGCATCGTTCATTTTCTTCAAATCCATCACCATTGGTGTAGGCATGGATTTGTAGTCTGTCATATCGAACTTATTCAATATCTCCACTATATATTTTCCTTGACTTGGGAAAATCTCATCAGTCCTCTACCATACTTCTAGTCCCAAGAAGTAGTGCATCATACCTAGATCCTTCATCTTGAATTCAGAAGCCAATGCTTGCTTGCATTCAACAATAAGTCTTTATGAATCGGTAAGGAATAAGTCATCCACATATAGAACAATTATCAGGCACTCATCACCAACAATATGATAATATAGGTTTGGATCAACAACACTCTTGTTGAAGCCCAAACTCATCAAGAATTCATCCATCTTCTCGTACCAAGCACGAGGTGCCTACTTTAGTCCATACAGGGCTTTCTTCAACCTGCACACATGAGATTTCTCGTTGTGTATCATGAATCCTTCTGGTTGCTAGATATAAACTTCTTCCTCAATCTCACCATTGAGAAAGGTTGGCTTTACATCCATCTAATGTAGTTTCCAACCCATGGATGCAACTAGTGCAATGATAGTACGAATGGAAGTGTATCGGGCTACTGGAACAAATGTCTCATCATAGTCGAATCCCTCTACTTGGGAGAATCCTCTGGCTACAAATCTAGCTTTGTATTTCTCGACACTTCCATCAGTTGCATGCTTGATCTTATAGATCCACTTGGAAGTCACTACAGACTTCCCTTCTGGTCTTGGGACAATATCCCACACATCATTCTTCAAGATGAACTGATATTCTTTTGTCATGGCATCTTTCCATACCTGCTGACATGTTGCTTCTCCATGACAAGAAGGATCGGTATCAATGATGAGGCTCATGGCTGAAAAATAGCTCAAAAATCTCTTTGATCTCTTACTCTCTAGGAATGTGCCTTGAGGAGTTGCATGGCCCTCTTCCTCCTGCAGAGTTTGTCAAGACCGGGCAGGCCTTTTATGGCCTATTGCAATGTCTCTAGGGATATCAATTGAACCAAATGGATCAATTAGACCAACTGGAACAACTAGATCAATTGGAATAATGGATGTCTCCCTCTGAACTATTGGAGGAGGAGAAGGTATTGTCTTGGTGTCAATCTCCATCTGAGATTCTCTGGATCTTTGAAAGATTATTTCTTCTTCAAAGATAACATATTTGTTCACTTCAATCTGTCTTTGACTAGGGATGTAAATCCGATATGCCTTCAAAGATTCATTGTATCCCACAAATGTACCTTTTCTGCCTAAAGGGTCTAGCTTGCACATCTTTTCTTTGAGTACATGAAAGTATATTAGACACCCAAATATCCTGAAGTGTCCAATCTTTGGCTTCACTCCGATGAAGGCTTCTTCAGAAGTTATGTTATTCAAAATCTGGTGAGGAATCATGTTCTGACTATATATTGTTGTCATGCATGCTTATGTGCACATAATCATAGGTAGATTGATCTAGAATGGATCCAGGAACCAAATGGGTCTAGGAAGGCCTAAAAATCAAAGTGCTCAAAATGGATTCAAAATGGAAGTGTGCGTAGGCATCATCGATATGAACCCAACGCAACTTGAACGAGCTCAAATAGACACCGTATGAGAAATATATCACAGTTTGTTTGTTTCGTCAAACAGGGAAAAAAATGTTGACTGTACAGTCCATACAGTGTCGATGTGGCAGCTGACTATATAGGTTGTACGACCATACAGGTGATGTGGCAGGGTGTGTTGGCATGTTGACGTGGATAGGCGCTGACGTGGGAAGGTGTAAATGTGGACGAGTCAGATTGTGACATGTGGAACCACTGCAAGGGTGACACGTGGCACGCGGTGACATGGCAAGTACAATTGGTGTGATGACAGGGCAGGCACATTGGAAGTTGTGTGGACCAGTCATCGTCTGACATGTGGCATGTATGTGGGTGAATGTCATGGTGCCACGTGGCCCGGTCCTGGGTTGTCATGTGGCACCCCTCGGTTGGTCGTATTGGTAAAAGTTTTATGGACTCCCGGGGAGTCGAACCCGCGATCTTCGGGCATGAGGGAGCAACTTAGCATGGCCAGACCAACCCGCCTGTGGTGTTCCTTGATTACTATGGTGTAAAACTTTTATTTAAGGTTGAATGGTTGTATAATCAACAGAATGAAGGGATGGGACCTAGCCCTAGCCCCCGACACGCACCTGCATAGAACCATAGTATGTGTCCAGACCCTTATTACTTTGGCATGTGGTATTATGGGTAGCTATGTTTGGAATTAAGCCCCGACATGCGACCATACCATGTGCCATGTGGTTAATTGTTTGGCGCAGATTATAGTGTTAGCCCCTGATCACGTGGTATATCGCATATGACCCAGATCCTTGATGCTTGGTGCAGATTACTATGGAGGTTAGCCCCGATCGCAGGCATATCACATGTGACCCAGACTACACCGTGGCATAATCTATAACGCGGATCGTGGGGGTTAGATTCTAGTCAGCCGAGCTAGCCCTCCAACCAAGGGTGTAGCCAAAGGCTACGACCAGGGGCTATATCACAGTTTGCGTGTGGAAGCATTAGCCCGAGGCCACATGGCCACAACATGCAACCTGTAGATTTTTAATCACAAATATCAGCAAATGAATTTTTTGTCATACACTTAGCAACCTAGAGATAATTGTCTTCATAAACTTCATAAATGCATAAACCCACATTTAGAAATTTCCATAAGAAGAAATACACATTGCTAAGAAAAATAGTAGCGGAAATAACACAGTGGACAGCAACCCATAACACACAGAAATTTAGACAAATGCCAGGGAAAACCCCAATGTGGGGAAACCCAATGAGAGAGAGAGAGTGATATTATTATTCAGCTTTAGGAAACTACAAAACAACAACAAAACCACATTTCCAGCCAAGGAAAATACCTCACAGCATCAAATCTGTCCCACAAAAATCTGCCTCATTTTCTGTGCCAAAACTATATTTTTGTACGACCTCCTCCGTACCTCATTTTCCATGCCCACAGTCATTTGTACAGACTGTTCCATACGGCCCAGAAACAACCATAAAAATTTTGAAATCTGCCTCGAAAACCGTGCCCGAAATGCCTCGATTTTTCATGCCAAATTCATACAGACTGTACAGATCCGTACAGTACGACTTCCCGCAATAGAAAAATATTTCATCCCAAAACTCACAGATTTTTTTTTTCTTGGGATTCATGCCCTCCTTCCTTGGAAAACGTGCCCTCTTTGTTGCTCACTTTCCTCTCTCAAGCATACTCAGAAAATCTTTCTCAATCTCCTCCTGATGTCTTCTCAACATTCGACNTCAAGCAACAAGTAGGATATGGTAAACAATAAAAGCATAACCAATATTATAAATGGTGTAGTATATATAACTAAATAAAATATGGTCAAATAAAATTGTAATAAATAAAATTATATTGATTATTGCACCGAGAGTAGTTAGGTGCTCTAGAGCTTAGTGTGGGGGAGATGTTGTCATGTGCTCTATAGCTCAGTGTGGGGGAGATGTTGTCATGTAACGTTACGTTACTTAATGCACATGACAACAAACAAACAAACAAAAAATCAATAACTATATATGTACATATGTATGTGATAACATTAAAAAAAATTAAACTAGCATAAATCCATCTTAAACCCAAATCTATCAAACACCTAGAGGGGTCAAATTTCTTTTGGCAAGGAACTGCAGTTCCATTGTTGAGTATTCCTTCTTCTCTTGCCCATCGTTCATCCTCTACCTCTCCTTCCAATGTAACTTTTTCCTCCATGTCTCCTACCCTCACCTCTCCCAAGTACCAAACATTCTACAAAGTTGATTCAAGTTCTCCTAAGATATTTTGCAACTCCAAGCCCATTTATTAGCTCAATGTCTCCCAATCTAGTGTTTTCTTTGAATAAAATGAGAATGAAAATGATTCTCCTTCCAACATTTAGTATAGTGGATGTCCATCCCCACATGACATTGAAACACCCTTTTGACGCAACAATGTCCTCCTCGTCTCTTCTTACTCCATGTGGGACTCCACCCATGACACCTCCTCTCACACCTATCAAAGCTTCAAAATGCCTCTTTGGGCTCTCCATCAAAATGGATAACCATATGTTTGGAATAAGCCACACTTCATCAGCGAACATTAATCCTTCTTTCTCTTCATTCTCGTAAAACTGGCATAAACCCCCTATTTCCCATCATCCAAGAAGACCTTCAAGGCCTCTTCCCATGGTTTTACCATATTTTTCCATGCATGTCGGATACAAGATTCCATCTAGAGGTGGTGGATGAGCTCTGTCGTGACATGACTAGTCACGGAGTGATACATGTACCCCCTAGAGACATATTACAAGTAGAGGAGCTCTCTACTACATGGAGGTGTTTCCCTCGTGACATGACGATGTTGATGCATCATATTGTTGGTGTTGTCAATCTCATTGATACATTGAGGGTGTTGAATTTTCACTATGTTAGGCTCAAGCATGCGGTTTATTTCAATTTTAGCATTTACTTGAACCATAAACAAATGCAGCTACACCATTCACAATTGTTGCAATAACTAAGATTATGAGAAGAAATACCATGCACAAGAACATAACAAATATCCTGGGAAACCCTTCTCAACAAGGGAAGAAAACCTAGCAATCCTTTGCTATATTCTCAAGAGAAAGACCTCCCACACCATAGACTTAGCACACAAAAGGGTGCTCTCCAAAAACAAGAAGCCAACGCCCAAGAGAGGTGTGCACTTCATCCCTAGAAGATGTAGATGCTGAAATTTCCAAATTACATGCGACTTGTGTGTTTCCTCAATGGGGAAATCACCTTTATTTATACTAGACTGGACACATCAAAAGTGGTGTCTATTGGCACAACATGGTCGACCTCAATAACTCAGAAAATAATTAATTATTACAACAAGCATTAATTATCTTTCACATATGGTGGAGTTGACCTCTACATAAAGGGATCTCACACACCCACTAGTGCTCAACCACTAGGGGAACGTCCACTTGTGCTCAGCCACAGGGACGTCCTACTCAACAGATATTTATCTCACTAAGTCACACAGGAGAATCATCTAGAGTACCACATCATCTCAACTCTCTACACAGAGGAGAACGATACACCCATCACATGGGAACCTTCACCCCTCACGGGGGTACACATCATTTCATCTCAAATGACACACCCATCTCATGGGCATCCTCACCCCACATAGGGGCACATAGCGTTTCATCACAGTCTCAGAGAGGAATGACACACCCATCTCATGGGCACACCCAACTCATGGGCTCTCTCACAAGTCATCTCACTCAGTCTCAGAGGAGAACATGTCCTGAAGGATGTCTCACGAAGTTGTAATCATCAACACTCCCTCTCAGCTAGGGAGGCATTCTCCACCCGGCCAAGTCTCTCACGGAAGTACTCGAACTTCATCTTGGCAAGCGGTTTGGTGAAGATATATGCAATCTACTCATGTGTAGGAAGGTACTGCACGTGTACTTCTTTCCTCTGCACCATGTCTCTGATATAATGATATTTTATCTCAATGTGTTTCAATTTTTCGTGAAACATGAGGTTCTCAGATAGCTTCACACAACTCTAGTTATCACAATGAATAATGGTAGGATCCATCTCATGATCAATTTAAATGTGTCAGGAGTTTGCAAAGCCATACTGCATCGCAGATTGCCACACTCAATGCTATATACTCTTCTTCTGCAGTACTTAACGCTACAGAGCTATGTTTCATGTTGCACTAGGAAACCATGGCAAACCCCAAGGTAAAACAACAATCGAATGTGCTCTTCTGGTCCACTATGCTCCCTTCCCAATCTACATTGGCATATCCCTGCAAACTCATGTCTACTCTGGAGGCATATCTTAGGCCATATCCAACTGTGCCTCGTAGATATCTCAATACATGTTTTGTTGTTGTCCAGTGAGTCTGTCTCAGTTGACTCGTGAACTGGCTAAGTACATTCTCTGCATAGCATATATCAGGTCTGGTGTTAACCAGATACATCAATGATCCAATCAATTGTCGGTATAAATGTGGATCAATATCGCCTGAATCAGTAGAAGCATCGTTCATTTTCTTCAAATCCATCACCATTGGTGTAGGCATGGATTTGTAGTCTGTCATATCGAACTTATTCAATATCTCCACTATATATTTTCCTTGACTTGGGAAAATCTCATCAGTCCTCTACCATACTTCTAGTCCCAAGAAGTAGTGCATCATACCTAGATCCTTCATCTTGAATTCAGAAGCCAATGCTTGCTTGCATTCAACAATAAGTCTTTATGAATCGGTAAGGAATAAGTCATCCACATATAGAACAATTATCAGGCACTCATCACCAACAATATGATAATATAGGTTTGGATCAACAACACTCTTGTTGAAGCCCAAACTCATCAAGAATTCATCCATCTTCTCGTACCAAGCACGAGGTGCCTACTTTAGTCCATACAGGGCTTTCTTCAACCTGCACACATGAGATTTCTCGTTGTGTATCATGAATCCTTCTGGTTGCTAGATATAAACTTCTTCCTCAATCTCACCATTGAGAAAGGTTGGCTTTACATCCATCTAATGTAGTTTCCAACCCATGGATGCAACTAGTGCAATGATAGTACGAATGGAAGTGTATCGGGCTACTGGAACAAATGTCTCATCATAGTCGAATCCCTCTACTTGGGAGAATCCTCTGGCTACAAATCTAGCTTTGTATTTCTCGACACTTCCATCAGTTGCATGCTTGATCTTATAGATCCACTTGGAAGTCACTACAGACTTCCCTTCTGGTCTTGGGACAATATCCCACACATCATTCTTCAAGATGAACTGATATTCTTTTGTCATGGCATCTTTCCATACCTGCTGACATGTTGCTTCTCCATGACAAGAAGGATCGGTATCAATGATGAGGCTCATGGCTGAAAAATAGCTCAAAAATCTCTTTGATCTCTTACTCTCTAGGAATGTGCCTTGAGGAGTTGCATGGCCCTCTTCCTCCTGCAGAGTTTGTCAAGACCGGGCAGGCCTTTTATGGCCTATTGCAATGTCTCTAGGGATATCAATTGAACCAAATGGATCAATTAGACCAACTGGAACAACTAGATCAATTGGAATAATGGATGTCTCCCTCTGAACTATTGGAGGAGGAGAAGGTATTGTCTTGGTGTCAATCTCCATCTGAGATTCTCTGGATCTTTGAAAGATTATTTCTTCTTCAAAGATAACATATTTGTTCACTTCAATCTGTCTTTGACTAGGGATGTAAATCCGATATGCCTTCAAAGATTCATTGTATCCCACAAATGTACCTTTTCTGCCTAAAGGGTCTAGCTTGCACATCTTTTCTTTGAGTACATGAAAGTATATTAGACACCCAAATATCCTGAAGTGTCCAATCTTTGGCTTCACTCCGATGAAGGCTTCTTCAGAAGTTATGTTATTCAAAATCTGGTGAGGAATCATGTTCTGACTATATATTGTTGTCATGCATGCTTATGTGCACATAATCATAGGTAGATTGATCTAGAATGGATCCAGGAACCAAATGGGTCTAGGAAGGCCTAAAAATCAAAGTGCTCAAAATGGATTCAAAATGGAAGTGTGCGTAGGCATCATCGATATGAACCCAACGCAACTTGAACGAGCTCAAATAGACACCGTATGAGAAATATATCACAGTTTGTTTGTTTCGTCAAACAGGGAAAAAAATGTTGACTGTACAGTCCATACAGTGTCGATGTGGCAGCTGACTATATAGGTTGTACGACCATACAGGTGATGTGGCAGGGTGTGTTGGCATGTTGACGTGGATAGGCGCTGACGTGGGAAGGTGTAAATGTGGACGAGTCAGATTGTGACATGTGGAACCACTGCAAGGGTGACACGTGGCACGCGGTGACATGGCAAGTACAATTGGTGTGATGACAGGGCAGGCACATTGGAAGTTGTGTGGACCAGTCATCGTCTGACATGTGGCATGTATGTGGGTGAATGTCATGGTGCCACGTGGCCCGGTCCTGGGTTGTCATGTGGCACCCCTCGGTTGGTCGTATTGGTAAAAGTTTTATGGACTCCCGGGGAGTCGAACCCGCGATCTTCGGGCATGAGGGAGCAACTTAGCATGGCCAGACCAACCCGCCTGTGGTGTTCCTTGATTACTATGGTGTAAAACTTTTATTTAAGGTTGAATGGTTGTATAATCAACAGAATGAAGGGATGGGACCTAGCCCTAGCCCCCGACACGCACCTGCATAGAACCATAGTATGTGTCCAGACCCTTATTACTTTGGCATGTGGTATTATGGGTAGCTATGTTTGGAATTAAGCCCCGACATGCGACCATACCATGTGCCATGTGGTTAATTGTTTGGCGCAGATTATAGTGTTAGCCCCTGATCACGTGGTATATCGCATATGACCCAGATCCTTGATGCTTGGTGCAGATTACTATGGAGGTTAGCCCCGATCGCAGGCATATCACATGTGACCCGGACTACACCGTGGCATAATCTATAACGCGGATCGTGGGGGTTAGATTCTAGTCAGCCGAGCTAGCCCGCCAACCAAGGGTGTAGCCAAAGGCTACGACCAGGGGCTATATCACAGTTTGTGTGTGGAAGCATTAGCCCGAGGCCACATGGCCACAACATGCAACCTGTAGATTTTTAATCGCAAATATCAGCAAATGAATTTTTTGTCATACACTTAGCAACCTAGAGATAATTGTCTTCATAAACTTCATAAATGCATAAACCCACATTTAGAAATTTCCATAAGCAGAAATACACATTGCTAAGCAAAATAGTAGCGGAAATAACATAGTGGACAACAACCCATAACACACAGAAATTTAGACAAATGCCAGGGAAAACCCCAATGTGGGGAAACCCAACGAGAGAGAGAGTGATATTATTATTCATCTTTAGGAAACTACAAAACAACAACAAAACCACATTTCCAGCCAAGGAAAATACCTCACAGCATCAAATATGTCCCACAAAAATCTGCCTCATTTTCTGTGCCAAAACTATATTGTTGTACGACCTCCTCCGTACCTCGTTTTCCATGCCCACAGTCATTTGTACAGACTGTTCCATATGGCCCAGAAACAACCATAAAAATTCTGAAATCTGCCTCGAAAACCGTGCCCGAAATGCCTCGATTTTTCATGCCAAATTCATACAGATTGTACAGATCCGTACAGTACGACTTCCCGCAATAGAAAAATATTTCATCCCAAAACTCACAGAATATTTTTTTTCTTGGGATTCATGCCCTCCTTCCTTGGAAAACGTGTCCTCTTTGTTGCTCACTTTCCTCTCTGAAGCATACTCAGAAAATCTTTCTCAATCTCCTCCTGATGTCTTCTCAACATTCGACATGTCTTGCACACTACCCAATGCATTCTTTTATAATCTGAAAATGACATTTTCCTCCCAAAGTGTCTTTTCACCTTCCTCGACCCTAGATCCAAAGGCCAAGATTAGATCTTTCCTTTTTCAAGATCAAGGGTCATGATCCATTCCCTCCAAAAATGTCTCATTTAAATTAAAGTGATTTTCACTTTATTACATAAGTGCTTTATGAAAATAAATTCACTTTAAAAATAGAAGGTACACTTTATTAAAAAGTCACTTTAATAAAAGAACCACTTAAACCAACTTTATAAAAACTATTACAAAGTTAAGTGCCTGGTAGTGTAAATATTAAGGTAACATCTGCATACAAGACAAAACATGCGGAGTACCTCCCGAGCTAAAATCTAACACTCCCTCTTAACGAGGGATGTAATCACTGCCATCTCCATCATCTAGTCCCATCACACTATGCTCTGTAGGAGCTCCCTTTGAACCTGGAGCCATCCGCAACACTTGCACAGAACTTGAACTAGAAGATCTTCTCCTGGAAATCTCCTGAAACCCTGAAATCACTTCATCTTGAGCATCGATTTGATCAACCTGGTTGAGCCTTCTGCCAGTGCTTAGAAGAGACTTGCTCTCTTCTCTCGAAATGCAAGACTGTATCCTTGATGCCACCACAGTCTCAGAAGCCTCCTCACTCTCCTCATCCGACGCTGAATAATACATCAAAGGTTGTCCTCTCAACATATACAACTTGTTCACCCGGTTACCGATCAGTTGCAGCTCTACCGGGTTCCTGCCTGTAGATAAATACATGTTCCCTCTTGAACAATATGCAATATCCCACATCCTCCAAGGCTGAAACTGAGAGCAAGTTAGCCCTCAACCATGGAACAAAGAGAATTCCATCAAGCTCCAAGAGTTCCCCAAACTCGAGTTGGAATCTGACATTCCCAACTCCACGTACAACTCTCGCCATACCACCTTCATTTACCACCTATCGGTCAGGACCAATCTCTGTGAAATCTAGGAATACTCGCCAGATTCCCTTCATGTGGCTAGAGGCTCCACTGTCCACAATCCATCTGACATCACCTCTGAATCCTTCGTTGCCGACACTGGAAACTAGGGTCACCAAAGAAAATTCCCTATCTAACTTTGAATCAAAGTCCTCCATGGTTGTTGTAGAAGCTATCTCAGGCCCCTCTGACTCCTTCTTCTTCTNATGATCCATTCCCTCCAAAAATGTCTCATTTAAATTAAAGTGATTTTCACTTTATTACATAAGTGCTTTATGAAAATAAATTCACTTTAAAAATAGAAGGTACACTTTATTAAAAGTCACTTTAATAAAAGAACCACTTAAACCAACTTTATAAAAACTATTACAAAGTTAAGTGCCTGGTAGTGTAAATATTAAGGTAACATCCGCATACAAGACAAAACATGCGGAGTACCTCCCGAGCTAAAATCTAACACTCCCTCTTAACGAGGGATGTACTCACTGCCATCTCCATCATCTGGTCCCATCACACTATGCTCTGTAGGAGCTCCCTTTGAACCTGGAGCCATCCGCAACACTTGCACAGAACTCGAACTAGAATATCTTCTCCTGGAAATCTCCCGAAACCCTGAAATCACTTCATCTTGAGCGTCGATTTGATCAACCTGGTTGAGCCTTCTACCAGTGCTCAGAAGAGACTTGCTCTCTTCTCTCGAAATGCAAGACTGTATCCTTGATGCCACCACAGTCTCAGAAGCCTCCTCGCGCTCCTCATCCGACGCTGAATAATACATCAAAGGTTGTCCTCTCAACATATACAACCTGTTCACCCGGTTACCGATTAGTTGCAGCTCTACCGGGTTCCTGCCTGTAGATAAAGACATGTTCCCTCTTGAACAATATGCAATATCCTACATCCTCCAAGGCTGAAACTGAGAGCAAGTTAACCCTCAACCCTGGAACAAAGAGAATTCCATCAAGCTCCAAGAGTTCCCCAAACTCGAGTTGGAATCTGACATTCCCAACTCCACGTACAACTCTCGCCATACCACCTTCATTTACCACCTATCGGCCAGGACCAATCTCTGTGAAATCTAGGAATACTCGCCAGATTCCCTTCATGTGGCTAGAGGCTCCACTGTCCACAATCCATCTGACATCACCTCTGAATCCTTCATTGCCGACACTGGAAACTAGGGTCACCAAAGAAAATTCCCTATCTAACTTTGAATCAAAGTCCTCCATGGTTGTTGTAGAAGCTATCTCAGGCCCCTCTGACTCCTTCTTCTTCTTCTTCCTCTCAGGACAATGAGAGGCAAGGTGCCCCAACTGGTTACAAAAATAGCATCTGACTTTACTCAAGTCCCTTCCAGAACTTCCTTTCTTCTTGCTCTTTCTCGCAAGAGAAACATTCTCATCAGCTCTGTCTGGCTTCTATTCACTGTTCTGAGATCTTTCTCGGATCTCCTCCTGAGTGAAATCATCCCATAGTCTACTCCAATCTGGTAGATGTTCATGTCCTACCACGCACTTCACGAAGACTTCCCATTCTTTGGTGAAGCCATTTAAGGCTATCCTCACCAGCTCAGAATCCGTAATGACCTCTCTAACAGCTGCTAACTCATCTTTAACTTGAGCCACCCGGGTAAGATAATAAGAGGCACTCTCCTCCTTACCCATCTTGGTATCATGCAACTTAGCCTTCAAGGCCATCTTTCGGTTCTTGTTCTTCGCCTCGAACAAGTTCTTAAGTGCATCTCACATCTCCTTGGAAGTATTTTTCTCATCCAAGTGTGGGATAAGGTGATCCTTCACCCCATCTAGAATAATCCTCTGAGCTTTGTCTTCGTTGGTCTTATGCAAGTCCAAAGCAACAAGACCTCCTGCGGGAGCTGCTACTACAGAGTTGACATAGCTATAAATTTTGTTCTCCTTGAGAATGGTTAACAATCAGACCTTCCACTTCAAATAGTTGGAAATGTCATCCAACCGATCCTCATATCTAATGCTTGCATCCATATTCTCTATCACAACTCAAGGAAAACAATCACACCCTTTTGCCCAAAAATCACACTACCCACTGTCAGAGACAAAGCTATGATACCATGTAGATTTTTAATGACAAAAATAAACAAATGAAATTTTTGTCATACACTTAGCAACCTAGAGATAATTGTCTTCATAAACTTCATAAATGCATAAACCCACATTTAGAAATTTCCATAAGCAGAAATACACATTGCTAAGCAAAATAGCAGCGGAAATAACACAATGGACAACAACCCATAACACACAGAAATTTAGGCAAATGCCAAGGAAAACCCCAATGTGGGGAAACCCAACGAGAGAGAGAGAGAGAGATATTGTTATTTAGCTTCAGGAAAGTACAAAACAGCAGCAAAACCACATTTCCAGCCAAGGAAAATACCTCACAACACCAAATCTGTCCCACAGAAATTTGCCTCGTTTTTTGTGCCAAAACCGTACAGTTGTACGGCCTCCTCCGTACCTCATTTTTCGTGCCCACAGTCAGCTGTACGGACTGTTCCATACAGTCCATAAACAACCACAAAAAATCTGAAATCTACCTCAAAAATCGTGCCTGAAATGCCTCGATTTTCGTGCCAAATCCATACAGACTATACAGATCCGTACAGTACAACCTCCCACAACAAAAAAATACTTCAACCCAAAACTCACAGAATTTTTTTTCTCCATATTCGTGCCGTCTTTGCTGCTCACTTTCCTCTCTCAAGCATACTCAAAAAATCTCTCTCAATCTCCTCCCGATGTCTTCTCAACATTCGACATGTCTTGCACACTATCCAATGCATTCTTTTATAATCTAAAAATGATATTTCCCCCCCAAAGTGTCTTTTCACCTTCCCTGACCCTAGATCCAAAGGCCAAGATTAGATCTTTCCTTTTTCAAGATCAAGGGTCATGATCCATTCCCTCCAAAAATGTCTCATTTAAATTAAAGCGATTTTCACTTTATTACATAAGTGCTTTATGAAAATAAAGTCACTTTAAAAATAGAAGGTACACTTTATTAAAAAATCACTTTAATAAAAGAACCACTTAAAACAACTTTATAAANTTGCCGACACTGGAAACTAGGGTCACCAAAGAAAATTCCCTATCTAACTTTGAATCAAAGTCCTCCATGGTTGTTGTAGAAGCTATCTCAGGCCCCTCTGACTCCTTCTTCTTCTTCTTCCTCTCAGGACAATGAGAGGCAAGGTGCCCCAACTGGTTACAAAAATAGCATCTGACTTTACTCAAGTCCCTTCCAGAACTTCCTTTCTTCTTGCTCTTTCTCGCAAGAGAAACATTCTCATCAGCTCTGTCTGGCTTCTATTCACTGTTCTGAGATCTTTCTCGGATCTCCTCCTGAGTGAAATCATCCCATAGTCTACTCCAATCTGGTAGATGTTCATGTCCTACCACGCACTTCACGAAGACTTCCCATTCTTTGGTGAAGCCATTTAAGGCTATCCTCACCAGCTCAGAATCCGTAATGACCTCTCTAACAGCTGCTAACTCATCTTTAACTTGAGCCACCCGGGTAAGATAATAAGAGGCACTCTCCTCCTTACCCATCTTGGTATCATGCAACTTAGCCTTCAAGGCCATCTTTCGGTTCTTGTTCTTCGCCTCGAACAAGTTCTTAAGTGCATCTCACATCTCCTTGGAAGTATTTTTCTCATCCAAGTGTGGGATAAGGTGATCCTTCACCCCATCTAGAATAATCCTCTGAGCTTTGTCTTCGTTGGTCTTATGCAAGTCCAAAGCAACAAGACCTCCTGCGGGAGCTGCTACTACAGAGTTGACATAGCTATAAATTTTGTTCTCCTTGAGAATGGTTAACAATCAGACCTTCCACTTCAAATAGTTGGAAATGTCATCCAACCGATCCTCATATCTAATGCTTGCATCCATATTCTCTATCACAACTCAAGGAAAACAATCACACCCTTTTGCCCAAAAATCACACTACCCACTGTCAGAGACAAAGCTATGATACCATGTAGATTTTTAATGACAAAAATCAACAAATGAAATTTTTGTCATACACTTAGCAACCTAGAGATAATTGTCTTCATAAACTTCATAAATGCATAAACCCACATTCAGAAATTTCCATAAGCATAAATACACATTGCTAAGCAAAATAGCAGCGGAAATAACACAATGGACAACAACCCATAACACACAGAAATTTAGGCAAATGCCAAGGAAAACCCCAATGTGGGGAAACCCAATGAGAGAGAGAGAGAGATATTGTTATTTAGCTTCAGGAAAGTACAAAACAGCAGCAAAACCACATTTCTAGCCAAGGAAAATACCTCACAACACCAAATCTGTCCCACAGAAATTTGCCTCGTTTTTTGTGCCAAATCCGTACAGTTGTACGACCTCCTCCGTACCTCATTTTTCGTGCCCACAGTCAGCTGTACGGACTGTTCCATACAGTCCATAAACAACCACAAAAATTCTGAAATCTACCTCAAAAATAGTGCCTGAAATGCCTCGATTTTCGTGCCAAATCCATACAGACTATACAGATCCGTACAGTACAACCTCCCACAACAAAAAAATACTTCAACCCAAAACTCACAGAATTTTTTTTCTCCATATTCGTGCCGTCTTTGCTGCTCACTTTCCTCTCTCAAGCATACTCAAAAAATCTCTCTCAATCTCCTCCCGATGTCTTCTCAACATTCGACATGTCTTGCACACTATCCAATGCATTCTTTTATAATCTAAAAATGATATTTCCCCCCCAAAGTGTCTTTTCACCTTCCCTGACCCTAGATCCAAAGGCCAAGATTAGATCTTTCCTTTTTCAAGATCAAGGGTCATGATCCATTCCCTCCAAAAATGTCTCATTTAAATTAAAGCGATTTTCACTTTATTACATAAGTGCTTTATGAAAATAAAGTCACTTTAAAAATAGAAGGTACACTTTATTAAAAAATCACTTTAATAAAAGAACCACTTAAAACAACTTTATAAAAACTATTACAAAGTCAAGTGCCTTGTAGTGTAAATATTAAGGTAACATCCGCATACAAGACAAAACATGCAGAGTACCTCCCAAGCTAAAAAGCTAACACGACCAAGGACCAAATTTTGGGGGCTAAAGACTAGGGGCTAGCGCGCCAGCCTTAGCGCTTGGCCACATGACCAAGAGCCTGGGAGATAAGGGGTTGTGCCCTTATTTTAGCCAAAAGTGGGTTTTTCCACTTTAATATATGATTTTTATTGATTTAATGCCTGATATTGATGGATTTTAGCCATTTTTGGAGGATCTGGAGCCCTTTTTTAGGCCAGATCTTGGGGAGAAGTTGGGAGGTTGTTACTCACTTCAAGTCTATATAAACCAGAGGTTCTTGAAGCCAAGGAGGAGGTTCAAAACAGGAAAATGCTGAAGAATTGTTGAGCCAAAGCCATTTTTATGTAGGGAAGCCATTGAGGAGAGCACCTTTACGGGCCATTTATGGTAGCTTTGTTCATTCGTTTTTAGTGTCGTCAGTTGTGATGAGTTCTTGAGATCTAGAAGAACACAACCATATCATATTGTAAGACAATTGGCACTGTTATGATGTACTTTTGAAGCTCTGAACAGAAATAATAAATCCTCACCCATCGAGACAACGGCCCGAAGACGTAGGCGAGATTGCCGAACTCCGTTATCAACATGGTTGTTTATGGTTTGTTGTTTCTTCATGCTTATTTAAAGATATGTATATTTATTTATGGATGCTATGTTTCTTCATTAATTCTTCCTCTTTCATTCAATTTCTAAATGGTAATTTAACTCATGCTTTAAAACTCAACCATTGTCATTAAAATATCTTTTTGGATCAAGTGGTATAAGAGTTAGTTGACAGATGGTTTTTGAGTTTGCATGATTACCAGGGAAAAGTTGAATGGTGGTGAAGGTGAGCCTGTTGAAGAGAATCCTGGGATTGGATCGAGAAAGAGAACTTCTTAAAGTGAGAAATGGCATCGGAAGAGGGACTTTCTCATGATGATAAAGAGTTCTGAAAGACTTTCTTCGTCATGTCGGAGATGATGAAGGTTCTATATGAGGATTACTTGGAAAGAAAGAGACCGATTCTAGGTGAATCTTCAAAGGTCAAAAGTGAAGAAGGAGAGGATCCTCCTCAAATTCCTCCTTCACCTCCTTCTTCTCCATCAACTTCTTCTTCTTCAAGTTCAA
>JZKD02S0269038.1:0-20635 GCA_000966675.3 Picea glauca
CTCAGAGTCATTCTTCGTTTGATGTTGTTTCCTTCAAACAGACGAGTTAAGGTGTCCATCATTTGCTTTGGAGAAGATAATGATGATGCATGATGGATAAGGTGGTCCTTGATGGGGTCTGCAATAATCCTTTTTTCTTTTACCATGTCCTTCTTATGATTTGCCTTAGCTTCATTTCCTTCAAGTTCTTGAACCTATTCTTTGATGAATGTATCCAGATCATGTTCTCCAAGAAGGAGGGTTATTTTGTACCTCCAGGCCTCGAAGTTATCAAATCCATCTAGCTTTTCATCGATCTTCGTTCTGGTAGTCATCCTGCCTGGGATCACATAAAAATATGACCAGAAATGAAACTTTCTCAGAAGAGAGATCTAAACTTACCAGCAGGTGAGCTATGTTAGGGCCAGCTGCTTGGTGGTCTTGCTTCATTAAAATTCTCCTGAGAAACTAAAAAATGTCAACCTTAGACTTTGGGTGAAACCCTAACTGCAATAACTACAAAATGGAAAACTGGTTCACTGGAAAAGTGCGCTAGGCTAGGGTGAACCTCCTCATGGTATTTGTTTGTCCGAAAACTATCTCTAGACTAAAAAATGAGTCATTTTTAGGCTTCTAGATATGAAATTGGCTTCTATTCAGGCCTTCTCTAATACCATGTTAGAATTTTAATTTTCTAGTTACACAGTTACAACATTTAATCCAATAATAACTGCAATAGGATCACTGGAAGATAGACAATCACAGATACAATAGAACACAAAATTTATCCTAGAAAACCCTCGTGGGGGAGAAAACCCAACAACCAAAATATTTAGTATAGATTCTTTCAACCAGCACAATAATGCGTTATAGCTCTCCAAGAAGGACCAAGACCAAGACACAAAATAACCAATCTCCAAGATTTGTGCGCTAGACCTCCTTATGTGCTCCAAGATACACAAGAGAAGTGTGTGTGTGAGTATATAAATGAGATGAACCTATCCTCTATTTATACACAAAATTGTCTCTTGAACTAACTAACCCATAAAAACAAGGTCGACTAGCCACAATGGGGATTTTTACAATTACAAGTAAAATACCAATAAAATGATATTTTTTGTTGATCCAACTTATATAATATAATTACAATGAACTTTTAAAGGTTTGACCAATACAAATATACAAGAATATCTTTCGAAGTTACACCAAAAATATTAACAATAGGAAGGTGTTGATCTTGATGCTATGACATCCACGTTGGTTTATATTCAAGTGGTGATCGCTCCCAAGGAGAATGCAGAGTTGATGAATCCAATCAAGGAATTTGATCTTTTAAAATCAATTTGGGGTTTAGCACCTAACAAAGCTCCAAGTACTAACAAATTCTCTACCATTTATATAGATCTTGTTGGAGTCTTATCAAAACATATTTAAAGAGAATGTTCCAATATGTCCAAAAGTCATGCAAACTCAAGGGAAACTCAAATTCCTCATTTTTGGCTCTTATCTTGAAAGAGGTTAACCCATCCTTTTTCTCCAGGTTCCAACCAATCTCTTTTTGTAACTCCTCTTATAAGATCATGACAAAGATATTGGAAAATGGGTTGAAAAGGAATCTATCTAAGGTTATCTTTGATAATCAAGGTGGATTTATGAAAAAGTGGTAGATAGTGGACAACATCATCACGGTGCAAGAATTTTTCCACTTAAACGAGGAGAAAAAAGACAAGGGAATGAAAACCAAGATAGATATGGCCAATGCATTTGATAGAGAAAGACATTCCTTATTTGATGTTTTATTTAAATTTGGTTTTTGTCCTTCTTTCATCATATTGGTATATAATGTATTAACGCACCTTGGATTTCCCCCTTGGTAAATGGGAGGCCCGCCACTTTCTTTAGAGGAAGTCGTGGTTTGAGGTAAAGTTACATATCATCATGGAAAAATATTTAAGTCAAAATATGGAAGTTGAAAGGATCTCTAGAAACCTTTCAGGAATCAAAATAGTCAGGGGGGTTTAAAGCTTCAATCGCTCCCAATTTGTTGATGACACTATTTTATTGGGAGGAGCATCCACCATCATCACTAAGAGATTTAAATAGGTTTTGAATATTTTTATCAATTCCTTGGGAAGTAAGGAAACAATCTTAAATGTCAAGTCTTTGTATGGATTATAAATTCTCACCTGCTCCACACTATTTCTAGAATTTTGCAGTTTCCATGCCAAGAATCATTAACTTCATTCAAATATTTTGGAATTCTCATATCATTAAGTAATCGAATGATGAATTCATGGAAAAATATCATTGGTAAAATTAAGTCTAAGTTTCAGCAATGGGGATCTCAGTGGTTGAATCTAGTAGGCCAAGTGGTCCTAACAAAATCAATTCTTATAGCTCCATCAATATTTCAATTCTCAGCTATGGTAGATCCAACAATCATAATGCGCCAAATCACTCAATAAGTTAGGAAATTTATGTGGAAATGAGGGGAATTGAATACAAAAAATATCATTTGATAAATTGTAAAATTGTTAGAGCCCTAAAAGAAAGAGGTGGCTTGAAGATTAAATACCCATCACTCATGAATTTAGCATTGGGCACTAAGCTTCTATGGATAATGATATCCGGTAGGTTGGATCAATGGAAGAAATTTATGTATAATAAATACTTCACTGGAAGCTACAATAGATGCATAGGCCCATTGAAAAAAAAATGATCTCACATATGGAAGTTTCTTAAAGTTGCAGCCCCCCTTAATCGAATCCAAAATAACCAAGATTTTCGACAATGGTAAGTTTATTCACCTCTGGAAGGATACTATCATGGGAAATCAACATCTAGAAAAAAATTGTGAGCTAATGCCTCTAAAAGCATGGATGGAAAATCAAAATTTAACACTTTATTTGACATTTCTTTATGGTTGAACAGTTTAGGAGGATGGAAAGCGTAGTCACTCAGATCACCACCCTCTCAACTAAAATACCTTGTCTCAAATATTCTTGAATCTCTTAAAGAATGTGCACCATGGGACATTAACTCCCTAGATCGTAGAGGTTGGGGTGCATCTGACTACAGGGTAAAAGATGGTTATCTTGATCAGTTGCTTAGTCTTCCACTTCCTTAGTGATCTCTTGTATGGAATTAGATTTGGCACAATGAAAATCTACCCAAAATAAATGATTTTTGTTGGATTATGCTTCATGGCAAGCTACTGACAGTGGAAAATCTTCAAAAAATGAGAATCCAAGGTCTTAATCGATGCATCTTATGCCTATCCAAGGAAGAATCCATGCAACACATATTCTTTGATTGCAGCTTCACCGGACCAATGCTTTTGATGGTCTTAGTCATTGAATACCAAAACCTAGTACAAGGAAAAAATGCTCACATTGTGGAGTAAAATATATAGAAGTACATTAAAAAAAATCCACATTAAAATGATTATGGAATGCTCTCCCAAAATATTTATGCTAGAAAATTTGGTTGGCTGAAAATATGGCTATTTTCAATCAAGAGTGTTTCTCCTAGATTATTTGTTGCCAAGGAAAAATGCTTGCTTTCTAAACATTTTAATACAAGGAGAAAAGGAAATCCAACTCAACAAGTGTTGGACCAAGCTAAGGAAGACTAGCTTAGTCAATTCTCTCTTCCAGCTCAGAACACTAGCACAAGAATTTATAAAATAAATCCTAGAATTCCATGTATGGCAACTACAACTAGATAAGCAGGAACTTCAAGAATGAACTAGGTAGAGAACGCATTTTATATTTTTTGATGGATCATCCAAACTGAATCTAGGCATGGAAAGTGTAGGGGGGATCATTTTTATCCTAAAGGAAAACTGGAAATGACCTTTGCATGGGGATTGAGAATATCCACAAATAATCAAGCTGAAGCATATTCCCTTCTCAAGGATATCTCCCTCAAAAATTAATCCAATATAAAACCATTGATTGTCATGGGAAACTTGAATGTCAACATCGAAACGATGGCTATGAAATTAACTCAGTCTAAAATAAGTTAGCTCTAATCTTAGTTTGAATATAGTTTCATATTTTTATGTCTACGAGAATTCCATTGCGAAGCGGATCGACTAGCTAATGAAGCCTTCACACTCTCCCAAGGATTCTTGAAAAAAAATGTGGAATGTTCTCATATCATTATCCCCCAAGATCACTGAGGGTACATCCTCAATCCATGTTCCATCAACATTTATTAAAACATGTCTCAAAATCACATAAAAAGATATGAAAGGATGCATCTCCTTTATCTCACATGTGGCGAAAGGATATGAAAGGATCATATTTAGTTTGAAGACTCCAAGTTTTGAATGCCTCTAGTGGATATTCATCAGTGTGCTCTAGTACTTGGTTTTAGCTTGGGTTTTAGTTTCTAGAAGTTGTTCCTAGAATTGGGCCTTATTTCATATGGTAATGTTCATGTAGTTGTATTCTCTAGTGAATTTCTCCTTTCTTGACCTTTTTCCCTCTGGAATTTTTAGTCTTGTTCTCCCAAATCGGATCATCAATTTCATCAAATCGGAAAGGCCCGAGAACTGTATATTTAGGGCTTAAGTTTAGTTTCATGAAACTTTGGAATCTCTATGTTCTGGTAGTAGCACTAATATATTTGAGGAGTAGGTAGCTTTTTGTTGGATATAGCTCTATCCTTGGTTATAGTGATTTCTCTATGGCTTTGCCATATTCAAACAATTTTGTCTTGGGTTTAGAAAGAACGGATCATAAAAAATCATAAGAGATTTGTAGGGATCTATCATGCTTGATGAGTTAATTCAATGCAATATATCTTCTCTCTTTTCAGTGACTTCTAAGGTTTATGAAAATTGGCATGTTTGTACCTCACAAAATGCAACAATAATGGGAGTCTTGGTCCATCGAAAGAAAAATATAGATTCTTTGGAATTAGAATGCAACATGCCATGGAACATGGTTATTAACCTTAGTAAAGATGCACATTCCACATCCTCAAATCATAGAATGTCAATTAACTCGGTACGAGCAGAGTTCATGGAAGAGGATGCAACGCACCAATTAAAAGATGAAATGGATATCGAACAATAGAACTCCCCTCCCTCCAATGTTGGTCAGGAGGAATCGCTCAACCACCATATTTTTTGTTAATTCCTATGTTTTTTAAAGTATCTAGAATATTAGGTGTTTTTGTTAAGAAATACACTTCTAAGGACAATTGGGATGTAACTGAAGACCCTAGAAATCTTGTGGCTTGTGAATGCTGTCAATTTTGCATGACTCTCACATCAATATTTTTTATGCTTTTTTATTAGCTTTTGCTACAACCCTTTTAATACAATATTTACTGACCTTGGTTTAAAAAATGTATATATAGGATTGAGGTCGGCTCATATTACTCCTCCCTAGTATTTAAAACCTAGTTATAATGTGCATATGTGTTTGTGTAGCTCTTATTATCTTCAAGAAAGAGTGATATCCTCTTCTCTAATGAGGAATGAGGATGTGTTTTTGTGTGTAGCTCTTACTATCTTCAACCAAGAGTGATATATTCTTCTCTAGCAAAGAATGATACCCTTTCATTCTCCCTGGTGATGATCCTAGCTTTGGGATTGAAACATTGAGGGGGAAGAAGAGGAAGAAGAAGAAGAAGAAGAAGTCATATATATATTTTTAATAAGAAGAAGATTTGGATAATGTAAATATGAATATTGTTGAAAACACTAATAAGAGGAAGTTGAATATTGCAAAGATTTTATCAATTTTGATTTGGTTGATACGAAGAGGTCTAATCTTACACGAACTTAGTCGTTGAATACGATTTCCATTTAAATTGGAACTAAAATGTCAAAAAAAGAACCATCAACAATGAGAAAGCTTATAATGGTCTTGAAAATAGAGGTAGAAATGTTAAACCTGTGAACTGGGATAAGAAAAAATTCATTTTCCACAGTTTAGTTATCTCATTTATTCTCAACCATTGTAAAGTTTGGCCCTACAACATATCTTGTGAGACTTGAAATAAAATTAAATAATCTAAAAGACTTTTATAACCTACAATTTAAGAATTAAATGCAATACTCCTTATCCCATTCTCTTAATGGGCATTGGTTGTACTTTCATCTACAAATTTTGAGTAAGAAGAAGATTAGCATTGATTAAATATCAATACTAATGAAAACATTAATAAGAGGAAGTTGAAATATTGCAAATATTTTATTATTTTGATTTGGTTGATATTAAGAGGCCTAATCTTACAAAAACTTAGCAATTGATTACAATTGTCATTTAAATTGGAACCACATTGTCTAGAAGAGGATCATTAGAAATTGGAAATCCTATCATGGTATTGAAAACATGGGTAGAAATGTTACACTCATGAACTAGGATAAGAAAAAAATAATTTTCAACATTTTATTTATCTTAGTTATTCTCAACCATTGTGAAGTTTGTTCCTACAACATCTCCTATGAGACTTGGAATAAAGTTGAATAAATTTAAAAATATTTTGTAGCCTATAATTTTAAAATTAAATGCAATATTCCCAACTATGTTCTCTTAATTGGCATTGATTGTACTTTCATGGCATCTAAATCCATGATTAGATAGCTATAATAGAAACAAAAATTGCTAAGATGAGCAATGATAGAATCCATGTTCATATTTATAGTATTGGCAGTGGTCACAACATGCTCAAAAGAGGTTAGACTAAATATTTTGAAGCTTGGCTTAATTATTGGAACATGAATGAAGACAATCAAATCAATAATATTGATAATATTAAATTTTGCTTTCCTATGAAGTTTAAAGATAAGTCATAGAACGACAATAAAAAAAAAATAATAAAAGGAAGTTGAAATAATAGAAAATTTTCATTGAAACAATATGTGACAACATTTTGGAATTCCCTTATGGTTGGGAGGTTCTGAAGGGATCTGCGACTAGGGTTTCCCTAGCCGCATCTCTTCCCTCAAGCGCTTGGCTCTCGTGGGCGCCTTGTTTCCTGTCGGTGAGTCTCTCCCTTGCCTATTCTCGGGCTTGGCTGATCCTCACTTTCTTTCTAGTGGCTCCTCCCTTGTGGGATGCTCTGGTTTTGGTCTTTTCCGCTAGTGCCCCCACTTAATTCCTGCGACAAATTGGGTCTAGATCTGGTGCATCATCTGTTTGTGCGGCCCTTGGCCTAGTTGTGGTACAAGTTATCTAGTCTAGTATCTGTGTTTCTCTAGATTTTGTCGCGAAGGGTGATTCTATGCCTCTCGAAACTGATCCGTATAGGGCTTCTTCTTTTCAGTGGCTCCCTCTCTCGGTGCTTTGGTGGCCAAGTTTTGGGTCTCTGGACTTGGGATCTTGAGCTTGGTGTTGTGGTTGCTGTGTTTTCTGCTTCTCTTCGGCAGGGATGATTTTAAGGATGGAAATTTATTTTAAAATGTAGAAACCTTAGCGAATATTACTAATCCTTCATATGTTAAATATAAATGTTTGGCGATATTTATGTAAAAATATTCAAATTTATAAGTATTTTATATAGTTTTTATAAAATTTTGGTGATTTTTAAGGTAAAATGATTTTATCCTATAGAATTTGGGCGAATTATTTTTTAAATAGCAAATCTCTTTTTTGGAAAAATCATGGAAAATTAGCCCATGAGCGAAATTTAGCCCCTAAAATCATCCATGCTCTTCGGTGGTTGGGTCAAAGCTTTGAGGTCCATCTTTTGGGCATGTAGTGTTGATCTGTGGATCTTCACTTTGAGGTCCTTCTTGGGTGTGAAGTTCTGACTTTTCCTTTCGATGCAAGATTTCCCAGTCCTTTTTGTTGTATCTGTACCTAGAGGCTTAGTAGCTAACTCTAGGCCCTCTCGGGCTTCTTATTTTCTGCTCTCTTTACCCATGATTGGGGAGTGCTTCATGCACCTGTAAAATGTAATTTGGTTTTCTTTGGATGAATAAAATTATGAATTTTTCCGAGGAAAAAAAAAAGAAAATTTTCATCAATCTTAATCTGGCTAATCAAACTTATGTTTCTTACATTATGAATTTAGAAAAAAAAAAAAAACTCCTAAAATCAAGACAAATGCTCACGAACTCCATAGTAAAACTAGTCGTTGCATTAACCCCAAAACATCTTTGAATAATCGAATTTGTAAATTTCCTATACAAAAGAGGTTGAGGATGAATAACATTTCATTTTAACGTGCCCTACACTAATTTTATAAGACTAAATTTACTAAGAATCGTCACTTAATTACAAATCATGAATTCCTAGCTTACAAATACCATAATTACCTTGGTACTTTCATTTCCACCACTCTCAATGATTAATTTGACACTTTGAAGAATATTTATTCGAATTCCCTTTATTTATTTAATAAATATTGTTAGTCTTAAAGAATGATAAATATCATCACCATTATAACTATGTTTTTTTCTTTTGAGAAAAGAAAGATACATTTTGTAGATGCCCTAGGCATTTTGAGAGAGATATTAAATCTCTTCTCATTTGTACCAAAAAAATCCTAAATGATGGACTGCCACAATTGTCCTCAAAAAATAATCCTAGATCTTGTCTCTTATATGCTTTAAGCAAATGACTATTCAACAAAAAAAACAGAAATGTTTACATTTTATAGATATATGTGGTTTGCTCTCAATGTATAGGGATGGGTAATAGAGTATAAGTTGTTTTCTCTAAATATATACGTATGGTAAATAGAGTATAAGTATGTGTTGGCACCCAAAGTTTTGGGTTCAGTTTTGTGTGCGCGCACAAATGAAGTTGTGTGTGCGCATTCCATTGTTTTAAATGCGTCGAAGGAGTGTGTGTTAGGTCAAGTTTTGTCAGTTCCACACCAAGTTTATAGTCTGCCAAGTGCACGTTGGTCCGAGTTTTGTCAATTGCGTCAGAAACTAAGAAGATGTCTACCGAAATCAAGAAAGGAATCATCAAGAAACCTCCTCGAATGATTATTTCTAGCAACATATTAGGGAGTCAAACAACGATAGAACGAGATAGTTAGGCAGTTAAAATTGACATTGATACAAAAATTCTACGTGGAGTTCTAACAGTGACCAGAAGCGTGCGAGGTAGTTTCATCAGGAAAACGAGTGGAGCAAAGAAAAAAGAGACAACGCTCCCTTACAACAAAAGCCATAAAATGAAGCACTAATATCATAAATAAGGTTAGTTAGTGAGACTAGCAAGATATTGAAGAAGAGAGATTCATTGACTCTTCAGTATCGAGCTCGTTTTGAGCCTGTCGTAATGTATATGTCTTGCGCATATGTATCTCGGGATTTATATAGAGAAGATATGAAGTTCTATGGTTGTCATATGTATCTGTCATGCACAATGTATCACTTTGTTGTGATGGAATGACTCTGGTAATAAAGATATGATAGTTATGATCCATTCCGTCTCTGTTATGTATGAGTTGAACATGTATGTGTATTGTTTTAATTCTTAGTCCCAATAATTTGTCAGATATGAGTTGCATGGATGTCAATCCTGATGAATTTTTCGTGTGTTTATCCTTCATCCCTATCACAAGAGATTATGGTCTCAATTATCCTCTCTACATCTCAAGTGAGACCTTCCTCAGCCTTGGTCGAGGATTGATATGTCGGTGCTCTGAGGTTTTTTTTGGACAACTCTAGACGAACCCTGGGTATAAACTCCCCAACTTTAAGAAGGATGTGTGAAATCGTGGATCAAAACGCCCAACAAATGGATTGATATGTCGATGTTCTAGGGTTTTTGTTGGACAACTATGGACAAACCATGGGTCTAAACTCCCCAGCGTTAAGAAGGACATGCACAAGCATGGATTAAAATGCCCAACAAATTGTTTTGTTTCCAGAACCTGAAATTCTTTTCGGGAATAATGAAGGCAAGAAATGAGGTGGTATCCCACTAAGGAGGAAATTCAAGACTAGGTATAGGAAAAATAAAATGAGTTTTCCCTACATGAGACTCAAGGATTGAGAGTGAATGAAAAATAATAGAAAGATAGGTATCTCTACTCAGACATGCATGAGTTTTTCTTTGCTAAATTTCCTTGTCTATTGCATGAATGGTTAAAAAGGAAAGTTGCTACCAATTCTCTGGTGTGGCCATTGGAGCCAGTGGATTGGGATCAAGCAAAGCTTGAAGAATTGAAAGTGTTGGATAGCAAGTGGACTTAGGCTATCGAATTTTGGTTTTCTTGAGTAAAAGAATTTACATTGTTGAATTCACAGTGGAATACACTGACTCGTTCAGCAAGGATGAAATAAAGTTTGCAAAAGGACCGAGAAGGTGAATGTTGGCTGAAATTCCACTTTGGATCAAAATGGTGTTCATTGAGAAGGGATAATGTGCATGGATCCCAATCGAATGTATGAGTAAACTTCCCTAACGTGGGGGGGATTTCTCCAAAGACGGGGGAAAGTAATAAAAGAGAGAGAATGGATTTGTTGAGGATGATCCTGAAATTATCGAGATGAGGTTAGGTATGGAATGAACCTAGAAGAGCAGAAAAGAAAAAGAGACGAGAGGTACGCAAGAAGAGTTGAGATAAGACAAAGAGCGAAAGAGAGAGGTAGAAAAGAATTAGTTAGGGGTGCACGATGAGGGGTCAAGTCCAAGATGAAGATAAAATACACTAGGTGGTAGTGCAAGAGAATATGTTGTGCCATAGTGGAACACAGACGAGGATAGGTCTACAAAGAGGCGTGGCATAGAGGAGATGGTGTCTAGTAGGGATACCATTAGTGATACTAGTATAGACCTAGGTGACAAAGTTTTCACCCCTTAGTTGTTTCAGAGTGTCGCAACCTTAGAAGAAGATGAAGCATAGAGTAGTGGTGCACTGATAAGAAGAGAGGATGGCACGTGGAGCAGTAGTCCATTGTTTGGAGAGGGAAATTATGTGAAAAGTGGTAGTGCATAGATCGGATCGAGAAACAAAGTGAAAATTTGTAGTGCATGGGTCAGCATGTGAGACATAGTGCACATTTGTGGTGCGCAGTTAGGACATGAAGGTAGGGCACAAAATGTTGGTGCACCAAAAGAAAAGGAAATGGAGGCCCCCCTAGTTATGGGGGAGACAAATTGATAATAGTAGATAATCTTGTGTGATTGTAAGTATCTAACTCTCTCGGTCACCTCATGAGAAGTTTTAGAAGAAGATGGAATTACCCCCCATTTTTACCACCCCTCCTACATATTTTTAATCAATAATAAAACACAACATATAGTGAATATATTGGAGTATAAGAAAGAGAAGAAGAAGAGAGAAGCAAAGAAACGGGTGAAGAAGAAGGTGAAGTCAATAATACTTTACCCCAAGCAATATTGGTGTCGAAAAATCAAGTCCCTAGCAGTCATAGAAGCAAAACTAGATCAAGTTTGAAGATGGTGAATCAAGGCAGTGCACTGAGAGTACCTGTGTTCCATGGAACGAGTAAGGATGATGTAGAGCAACATTGATTTACCTACAAAGAAATCAGGTCTGTAAAGAGAATTACAGATGAATCATTTAAAATCATGCAACTAGAGACCACGTTCATGGATAGAGCCTTGATGTGGTACATGAAGTATAAGGATATTGCACCAGTAGGATAGGATAGGTCCCTAGCTGAGATTAAGAAAGATATACTTAGGGAGTTTCAAACACATAAGTTATAATCCTAATGCATTACATAAATAAAGGAGATCAAACTGAAGGAAGGAGAAATCGTTTGGGAGTATGACCAACAATTTAAAATCTTATTGGATAGGCTGACATTCCAAATCCAAGATATTCAACATAGAGAATGGTTCATACGGGTTTACTCCCCCATATCTGTGTCCCACCCACCCAACAAAAGGTGATGACTCAGGCAGAGGTATTCAAAATCATGATGCATTTGGAAGCTACATCTGGAGGCCTAGAGACATCAGTTGGGTTGGCGCAAGTTTAGTCGCAACTTGCCAACCTAACAATGCAGTTGCAGGACGTGGTGAAGACTAAAGTTATGCGTGATCACGTATGGTGTACTACATATCGCTCTGAGGGGCGTCACCAATACAAGCGCCTTGTCCTTCTAAACTATGTGGCGACATGCATGCCAAGGCCATTTCCACCTCAGAAGTGAGAATGGTGTGAGATATGTAGACAGTGGGGCCATGTGCCACCCTGATTTCCCACCTTGTAGAAGTACTAGATGATGACTCACAGTCCATTCTGTGAGTTCTTTAAATCTATTATCCATGATGTCAATAGCTATCACTCACTCCATTTAATGCAAGATAACACATGCGCTACATTATGGGCATAAGAGGACTAGAAAGGAGGTGAGTGCGGTGTCACGCAAAGAAGCGGATGCCATGGAGGTTCCCGAGGTGGATATGGGAACGGTTGCGATCACAGATATAGCGGAGGGGGATCTAGACCCACCACATGTTTCAATTGCGGTAATATTGGTCATGTCTCATTATTTTGTACCAAACCACACGTGCTCTATGCATATTTATACAAACCTGAGCATGTCACTGAAGATTGTCCCAACTTGTTGAAGAAGTGGGAGGACAAGAATACCAACTATAACATGGTGCATGACGAGCTACACAAGAACAAGAAGAATAATGAGGTGTTTGACATTTGGGTAGTAACCCACAGAGGGGAAAAAACAGGATTAGACTTCGAGCATGGTGAAGGATCAGGTCAAAATTTGGATGGAAATATAAGGAGGACACCTTAGCCTCCTCAAAAGTTTGATGCTACTTAGTAGAAGTAGTTTATGTGTGATGCACAGAGAGAACTGGAAGAAGAAAGAGTGTGCAAGGAGCTACAATGCATGACTTAGAAGTCAATTAAAGAGGCCTGGATCTGGGAGGAAGTGTAGAGGGTGAAATAAAGGTCGCTAGAAGAGTCTCGGATCAGCAAAGAAGTGCAACATGCAATGCAAAGGTCATTGTAAGAGGCTCACACACGAAAAATTGCAATGCGTGACGCAGAGATTGTTGGAGGAGGCTTGCACGCATGAAGAGGTCCAATTCCTAATGCAATGATTAATATAGGAAGCTTGTATACATTTTCAGTTGCAACGCATTGAGCAAAAGACATATGAAGAACAACGCTAGGAGGAGTTGAAACACACAGGGCGTGCAGAATAATTACAGAAACTGAGTCACAAGGAAGCATTTGAAGACCAAGTAAGTTCTTTCTTGCGTTGTTGTTTGTGCCTGCTAAATGATCCAGAAGTTGCAAGTAAGTTAACTCAGATGTTATCTACTTGCATGAAAGAACAAGGATTGGAGGCTACCATATCCACTCTACTGTGAGAAAGAGATGTGTGTCAGGTCAACAAGAAAAAGCGCAATGGCTGAGAATTTAAGATGATAGCAGAGCTTGGTGTCTATGACATGGATGGAGTCATGTTGGATTTGGGATTTGATGTGAAAATTTTTCCCAAGAATCTTGGGAAGTGATGGGTAAGCCTGAGTTGGTATGGTTTCCCATCCAGCTTCGATTGTACAAGATCTACCCAATAGATCATCTAGAGAAAGTAGAAGTCAACATAGAAGGGGTGAAAACAAAGGCCAAATTTGAGTTCATCGAGATTATGGATGAATTTGATCCATTCCCCACATTAATGGGTATTGATTGGGAATTTGACAATAATGCGGTGCTAAAATTGAAGAAGCGACATATGTCCTTTGTAAAAAACTCCCTACGCGTGGTTGCACCATTGGATACATATGAAGGTGGCCAGTACAATGAACTCATGGATGTGGATGCGCAGAGCTCGGCCAATGAAAATGTTTATAAAATCATGGGGCAAAGGGAGGACTACATCAACCCCACCACAGATGGAGAGTTAAGTTGGATAAGTGTCAAGTCTTATGACACAGACTCTGAGGATGCCATGAAGAGGTGGCAGAATAATCTCTACAAAGTATCATCAAGGAGATGTGCATCTCTTTGCAGAGGAGCATGAGGAAGAATTTGTCTCATATCAATATGATGGATCAAAGTTGGTGAATACATTTATTGCATGTCCACAACACATTCTAGAGCTTCATGGATGCCAATCCTGATGAATTTCATGTGTTTATCCTTCATCCCTATCACAATACCTTATGGTCTTAGTGATCCTCTATGCATCTCAAGTGAGACCTTCCTCGGCCTTGGTCGAGGATTGATATGTTGATGATCTGCGGTTTTTGTTGGACAACTTTGGATGAACCCTGGGACTAAACTCCCCAGCATTAAGAAGGACGAGCATAAGTGTGGATCAAAATGTCCAACATTTTGGTAGATAGAGTATCAGTTTGTACATTATCAAAATAAGTAAACATGTTGTTCTACCACAAAAGTTCAAATAAACAAATACATATCTAGCTAAAAGTAGCCAAATTTAGGGCTAAATTTTTTTAATTTAGTCTAATAATTTTTAATATTATTTAGAATTTGTGGATTAGTTAGGATAAGATGTAAAATTGCTGTTCATGTAAATTAACAACATCCTTGTTTTCAATCCATATCCTTGAACCCACGTCTAGTTGTATCCCTTCCTTGGTAAACTGATATGCCTCGTTGTTAAGTTATTTATAGACACATTCAAAGCAAACTAAGTTAAATACAAACAAAGTTATTTTGACTTCATCAAAGAGTATTTAGAGCTAATATTTCCATCCTACTCTTACACATCATCAAACTAATAACAATCAAAGAGTTTTTGAAAACCTGGATTTTTGAAGCTCCATTTTGCATTGCTAGTTTTAGGAGAATTTTTAAATTAAGAAGTTCTACATAATTATTTGACCCTTCCTGTAAATCTACCGTGAATACGATGCTTTGTGATTCACTTAGGTGAATTATGCCTCTCGCTGTACTCATTTTGAGGATACATTGACTAGCTCCATCAAAATACCCCCATGCTCCAATTTTATCAATTGGGGAATATATCAATTGTCTTTGTATTGGGGATAAAGAACCTATTTTGAAGCTAGCAAAAATATTTTTTTATTGAGAAGCACATTGGAAGGGAGGAATACACCTTTCATCAAAGATTCACGCATTCCAAGCTAACTAAATTCATTGTGAAGTGATTATGGGAAGCGCTTTAAAGTATTTGTGTTATGGTTTTTGGAGCCATTGCCTCAAACATTCTTCCACTATATTTCCTTCTCAACTATCCTTTTTACATATAAGAAAGTGCATCCCATCCCATGCTTCCTTCAAGTAATAATAGTTGATAAGGATGTAGACTATATTTTCTTCTTTCTCTTGACATTGTACACATATGCTTGGCTTGAATTTGTGCCTCTTTTGAAGAATTTCCCCTTCCACTGCCATTGGTCATTCTCTATATTGTCGGATACATACATTGATTTATATCCCAACTTTGAAGTTGAGATCTCTAAAATTAGGTTTTTGGACCAAACCAACTCATCTTTCAATTCCTCAATTTGAACAAGACTTACCTTGAGTTTATTTATATATGCTTCCCATTGGTATTTTCCTTGATGATCCAGTCCTATTTGTCCTGCCTTCTTCCATCCTTGATGCCATATGGAAGAAGTTTCAATAGAGGTAAGTTATGCCAAATTGAAGATTATACCTTCTCTATGGAGACTATCAATCATTACTTCTTGAATTTTATAATCATTCCCACTTCCAACCTAGGGGTCTAATTCATTCCTACTTTTTTTTTTCTTTTTTGTAAGGATTGAGGTGTTGAGACCAAGTGCGTGCACTTCCACCACAGACCAAGACTAACGAAATCAGGAAAGCATGATGCTCAGTTTGAATGAAGAGATGAAAGTCTTCATATATGGAGAAGTTGGGGTTCCTTGGGCGTGCATTGTACCATGGGATGACTTCACCCAAAAGATTGCTTATGACATAATTTAAGGTGTTGGCTTGATGGAAGACATGGGTAGGTGATGGGTGCTCCACGAAGAAAGGGGCACATAACCGAAACAATGGGTTGGCTGGAACGGAGGGTGATGTCTAACCAACGAACGAGGGAAAACTTGTATTGGGAAATCTTGGTCACCTTGGGCATCCGACGTGCCAAGGAGAGTTGACCAAGGTGTTGTGCGACGAACGTTATCCATCAATTGAATGTCGACAAGTTGACGATTAGTTGTGCAGACATGACTTGGGTGCCCAAGAAAAAAAATGAGTTGGTTGGAAGAAGGAGGATGCACTTAGGTGAGTTGATCGACTTACCTTAGGGACACACGCACCATAAGACAAAGGTCAACTAAAGTTATGTGGACAAACTGCCAAGAGTTGGGTCACTCGGGGGAAAAGAGACGCATCGATTGGGAGAGTTGGGGGCCTACATATAGCCAAGGGGGAGACAAAACGAAATTCATCCAAGGAAGAAGTCATGAAGTGACAAGTTATGAACCAATGAATGGGGACGAATAGGGTAAGGCAAGGCTGCAGGTGCCGCAGAGATGAAGCACGAAGGGGAGGTGACTCACTCTAGTTTCTGATTATGGTAACGAAGGAAGGGTGTAGGGGTGACTCAACGAAGAGGGTCTTTATGTTTCGCACAAGTTATTGTTGTAAACTAAGTGAAATATCCTTGTTATCTTTCTTTGTGTAGCAGAAGCTACAGGCTTGAAACATTGTTGTTCTTGTAATAAAAACTTAGGTTTTAGGCCGGTTTGGCCACCCATTCATATATGTGTCTCTTTATTGTGGTTTTAATTTCTTGGTATCATTTTGGCTAAGTATAAGAAATCTATAATTTCTTAAGTAAAGAATACAAGTAGTTGAACAAGTGACTCAAGACAGAGTATGGGTGTGTCTTGAGTAATGCATAGTCTAGACAGAGTAGGTTTTGGTTTGGTTAGGTCATTGAAATGAAACATTGTGGTGCCACATGAACCTCAAGTGCCAGGTGAACCTTGGGTGGACTATAGGGTCATGATAAGTGGTATCAGAGCACAAAACTCAGGCAGCCAAGCAAGGGATATTTTGGGTTTGTTTTGTTGAATAGTTGGTGAGATGCTCTTAACCAATGTCACTATCATGATAGGTGGTATTAGAGCAAATTCAAATCTTCCCCACTACTATAGTTAAAACAATTGTGAGGGAGAGCATATTTCTTGAGAATTTGGGTTGTTGAGAAGATAGTTCTGTGGTGTGACAAAAGGGAACACAATCATAGATTTGCAACAACAATTGTAGACAATATGTATGTGTGAAAAGGGTGACAAACATGTGATGGAGGTTATGACCAATGACAAAATGAAGTTGAAATGTGATGAAGAATGACGAATGAGCATGGAAGCAGCCAAAAAAATATTAGAGAAGATCAAGTTGATCACCACATGTTGGGATTCATGGGATGAAAGACAGAAGAATATCCCAGTGAACGAATATTTCCAAGTCTCAGAGTTAGACTTGCCTAAGGAAAGGGAAGGCATGTCCACCGTTGTTTACATCGTGGAATAACTGAATTCGTTTGAAGACATTGGTTCTATCATATGTGAAGTCTTATCTAGACACCATTTCATAAAGTATTGTTTGACAATGAAGAAAGTCAATGCATGGCAGAAGGCATGCAATGAAGATCTCACATGGAACTCAATATTTGAATTCAGCAAGGGTGGAGTCACTCGTGAAGGAGGACACCCAAGCTAGAGGTGAATTCATGGAAAGGAAGCAAGTCAAATTGATTGACCGTTGAGGTAAGCCAATTTTTTGTTTCTTGTGAAACCTTAACCATTTCCTAGTGAATTTCTCATCGAAGGAAAAGTTGGAATGGATGGACGAAAAACTAAGTGCAACCTGTGGAGAAGGATCTCGCAACCTTGGAAGAAGTAATCCAACCGCAACTAGAAACATCAAAGGAAATGGTGGAAGGGTTAGAGGAGTTGATGAAGCATATGGATGAGTTCAAGGCAAGGGACCATGGACACCATTCACAAGATCGAGCAGTCATACTTTTCGTTGTGGATGAGAAAGTGAGTGGGGTGAAGGTGGCAACATTGGTTGACACTTGAGTGACTCACAGTTTCATAAGTGAACGGAATGATACATCACTCCGTTGTAAGTCTGAGGGAAGTATGACTACATTCAAGGTGGTCAACTTAGCGGTGAAGCTGGTGACATGAGTGGTTCATTCTACGCCATTGAGAGTTGGGAGTTGATTTGGCACTTGGGACTTGACAGTGGCTCCATTGGATGATCATGTGATGATCTTGGGGCAGGATTTTCTCAAGTATGCCAATGCAGTTTCTGTGCCACATGAGGGTTCCTTAGTGTTATTGGATGAAGATAAAATGCCATGTGTTCACGTGATGATGAAGATCAAGCTTGGACAAAATCCCAAGAGTATTGTGATCAAGTTGATTCAAGTAGTCTGCAGAAGTGTGGACATACTTTGTGACGTGGTGCAACAACAAGACGTGACTCCGGCCATAGTTTCTTTGAGTGTCATGAATAAAGAAAAACAAAGTAAATGGAGGTTGACATCATTAGAGATATCGAAAAAGTCTATCTTGGAGAAGGCGGGCGGGTTTTGGAGCCCACATGACTAGAATCAAGTTCATGAGGATGATTTGAGGTCATCCATCAAAACACTTGTGGAAGTCATCACATAGGAAATGCAGCCAGAGTGACCATGCTTCCAACAGGTTTGGGATGAAGTTGAAGAGGATTGGTTAGATGAATCACTTACACATAAATCTCTAAGTGTTGAGATGAAGGAGGGAATGAAAGCACTCACTTAGCTAGGCTTGGAGAATGTGGAGGAAGTAGGCAAAGTATACTGAGACCTCGCAACAAATGTAAATTTTTGTAGACGATCTATGGGGATATATGACTTTGAGATTGATGCAGAATGACTTGAGAAATTGGTTTTCTCAACGAAGGAAGTTAGACTGGTCTTTAGGTACTTGTGCACTTAATATAGATCAGACACATTGCTCACCTGGATCTTTGGTGGTGGATTCTGGGAATGCTTAGTCTATTGAGCAGTTTGGAGAGGGCACATTTCCCAGGAAGTGGGTAGTGCAACCTAGGGAACCTTGGAGAAAGGTGTTGTAACAAAAGTTGAAATATGAAGACTTGGTGAGTCAGAGGGAGGTTTCATATTTCTCTTTCACGATGAAGGTATCAATTGTTGGGTTATAGAGGATAATAGTAAGTACATTTCAGCATGGACATCAATTGAGCAGTTTGAAAATAGTTGTGGAGTTGGGTTGAATACTTAAAAAAAAATGGGGAGAAGGATAATAACTTTGCCTTGAGCTTGAGGAGTTGGACATAGAGAAAAAATTTGTGGACATAAAGGACTTTGAGGATGTGGGGGTGCGCATACTCATAGATTGGACGCAACAACCAGATTGATCGCCCGACTAGTCTGAGACGTGGGAGCTATAGCTCTGTGTGAAAGCATGGAATTGGGTTGGAGGATGGAGGCAATGATGTTCATGTAGAGTTAAACACTTAGGCAATTCGATATACATTGTAGCAGACAACAACGACATTTAGCACTGAGGACATAGTTGGAGCTTTTCCCAAATTAGTGTGAAACATGGTGTGCATTCGCAGATGACAATTTGGTGCATGGGTCGATGCAACGAAGTTGGAGGACATTTGTTTTACAGGAAAATAGGTCAGACCTAATTTGGGGAAAAGATTGTGCATGGATGAATTCATATGACGAAGGGAAACTTGGGGTTTCCATCACATGGAAACTTGAGATTTTTAGTTGACAGAAATTTGGGGTTTCCAGTGGCACAAGACTTGGGGTTTCCAATGAAATTAGTCACAGATCAAGACATCATCTTAGGTATAGATGGAGATCACATATTTTGGAGGTGTTGTCATGATGAGAACAACTTGAAGCAGGGGAGGATGTAAGGCTTGGGGCATCGAGACCAAGTGTGCACACTTCCACCACAAACGAAGATAAACAAAATCGAGCAACCATGATTCTTGATTCAAATGAGGTGATGAAAGTATTCATATACAGAGAAGTTGGGGCTCCTTGGGTATACATCGTGCCAAGGGACAACTTCACCCAAAAGATATCTTATGGCATAAGTTAAAGCATTGACTTGATTAAATACACGGGCAAGTGATGGGCGGTCCATGAAGAAAGGGGATCATCATCGAAATGATGGGTTGGTTGGAACGAAGGGCGACCTTGGTCAAATGGTTCGACAGAAAAATCACCCGCTCCAACCAACGAATGAAGGAATACTTGTATTGGGCAATTCACTCACCTTGAGCACCCAACATGCGAAGGGGAGTTGACCAAGGTGTCATGCGACGAATGTTACACATTGGTTGAAGGTCAATGAGCTGATCATTGATTGTGCAAACATGAATTGGGAACCCAAGAAAAATGATGAGTCGACTAGATGAAGGAGGGTGCACTTAGGTGAGTTGGCAAAATCACCTAAGGGGATGCGTGCATGATAAGATAGAGGTTGCCCAAAGTTATGTGGAAAAATTTCCAAGCGTTGGGTCTCTCCAAGGAAAAGAGACGTGTCGATTAGGATAGTTAAGTGCCTACATATAGCCAAGGAGGAGACAAAACAAAATTCATCTAATGAAGAAATCATGAAGTGACAAGTTCTAAACCAACGAAGGGGGATGAACGAGCTAAGGCAAGGCCGCATGTACCACAAAGATGTAGCACGAAGGGGAGGTGACTCGCTCAATTTTC
>JZKD02S0269049.1:0-12943 GCA_000966675.3 Picea glauca
GTTGCTCACCCCATGATGCCTACTCAGTTCATGGGGATGAATCCTCTTGTTTCTTATAATAGTATGCAGAACTTCGGTACTCAGTTTATGCCTTGGGTGTCTAGTCATTCTCCCATTGATATGCCTTCACCCTTGCAATCCTCTCCTTGGTCCACTTATATGAATCCTAGCATTGGATCCGAGGGCACCATGGCCCCAATGCCTATGTCTTCGTTTGATATGATTCATGTCCCTCAACCTGCTTTTACAACGGGAGGTTGGAACCTCCTCTCTTACGGATCTAGTCCTAGCTATGCTCCTCTAGAAGCCAATACTCAGATGGGTTATTACTCTACTTACTACACCCCATCTATGTATCCTTTGTCTTCCATGTTGGTTCCTTTGAACACTTTCATGATGACAGGTACTCATGTATCCCCGGGTGTTTCTTATAGGGAGAATCAATTTTACAGTTCGGGCTACCCTCTTTATGGAACCCCTTCACAAGGGGGAAACATATATCCTCGCGTGAATAGTCCTTATCATACTTATAGTCATGATTCCCATACACACCTCTTTGAATCAGTTAGATGGAGGATACTACCTCTCTGGACAAAGACAGGGGGTAAACCAGGATCCTTCATGTCCTGCAATGTTTCAAATTCAATCTTTCCCTAGACCTTGGCATCAAATGCCACAGATTACCGCTAGTCCATTCACTGTAAGTCATACTAGAGCTCCATCACCAACCTCTGCCAGTCATGTGGGAGATAGGTCAACTACTTCTACAAGTCATGTTGACAATTCGCACCCAGTCGTTGCTAGTCATGCTGGGGGAACCACTCTAATCATCATGAGTCATATCAATATCACATCTCCAACCTCTGTACATCATGTAGGAGATGACTCTCCCACCTCTGCCTGTCCTATTGAGATCATGTCACCAGCCATTGTGAACACTGTTGGGGGCATTGAGAAGCCTAGACGTATCAGACGTAAGCCTAAGTTCCTTTGCAGGACTTGCGAAGGAGATCACCTTACTCGACTGTGTCTAGCTATTGCTGAGATACTAGAAGCATGGGGCTCATCTAAGGGCCCTTCATATTCTGAGGCATATGTGGTTTCCCCACACCTTGTTCCTCCTTTGATTGGCATGGTGGTAACATCACTGCAATTCTCTCCTAACCTCAACCCCATTGTCAAGGGTGATGTGTCCCCTATCCCTGTTATCGTGCATCCTCTTCAACCCAGAATTGAAGAAGTGGAAGTACCAGTGCAATCTTTGGTCAATCATAAACTCCTTGTAGAGGGTGATGCATCTTTCAACCATGTCATCAGCATTCTTGATCTTTCACTTTCTGAGTGAGAGATATTTATTCTCTCCTCGAGTGCTCTCCCTCCAAATCCTGAGGAAGTTCCCTTCAATTGGGATGGCCTTGTAGGGTATCCCATTCCCCCACCTACGTATTTTCCTATAAGAGGCATTATTCGGTCTATCACAGAGACTATATACTACATTAGTGCTTTATCCTCCTCGACTTGGAGGGCTTTGGGTTTTCCCAAGATTATGTCATTTATTTGTAAAATACTGACATTTCACAGAATTCCAGCACGGGAGCCTTGGCCTCCCCCTGGACTTGCCACCTAGAATCTCCCAAACGAGTTTAATTTAAGCTCTTTTCCAACTCGCCTTTAAAAAGTGAAAATATTTATGAGTGATTTGTCCCTTTCACACTCGTTAAATTGTATTTGAAAGGTCATGAGTCTTCGTTAAGCTCTTTTCCAACTTGTTATCAAAAGAATGAAAAGATCGGCGAGTGAACTTGGCTCTTTCACACTCATAAATTGGTTTTGAAAAGACGTCTATTTGGTACAGGTTTATCCCTTTTTCACACCAAGTAGACTAAAAGACATAAAAAAGGACATTTTTTGGCGTTAAGTTGTGATTGCATCCCATGCCCTTGCTTGGAGTATTGAGCCTATAGTCAGTTCTCTCTTTGTGTTATAAACCGTTTGCCTCAGCAGTTTTGCATCTTCAACCAAGCAGAGACTTCTTTATATCCTTCGCAATTTAACACCCTATACCTAGGAGGGAACATTCCCCTGAGTCTCCATCTCCCGCATGCACTTCCCTACATTGAGCATAGGTATGTTCCACTGCTGGAACTATTTTTTCTTACTTGCGACACTTGTTTCCTCCTTTGTATCATAGCATTCATTTGTCTATAAAAAACCAAAAAAATACGGGCGAGAAGAGATTATTATCTTGTATCGGCAGCAGTCGTGTCACCTTTGAGCAAAGCACAAAGTTATTTGAGTCCATTCATCATCATAATTTTTGGATTATCATGGCCTTAGGAAGTTGAGCTCATTACAGAGTCTTCTCTACCAATTGGTTACTCTTCCAGTCCCTACAGAGAATTTCATTGATGCCTCCTGCATCTCATGATTTTATCATCAGGTCTATGTTGTCGGAGTCCTCCATATGTATCATGCTCTTGTTCAAAGGAAGTATATCAACCTATGTCATCCACTCCTTAGAACTCTTGACTTTGCATGCTGGCCATACCCTCAATTTGTCTCATAATCACATGATACCATAGTCCCATCGTGCACCCTAGCCCTACTTTCACCATTGGTAGGTAACCTTGAACCCAGCAATCGACGTTTCATCATTGGTTGTTGACTGGGTGGTTTCCCTTGTGTTCGATAGAAAGACATCTATTCACACATTAGAATTCATGCAGTTTCTTGGATGACATTATCCTTATTGGTGGTTTCCTCGCCTTTGTCAGCATTTTTCATCATTGGTTGTTATTCAGAGGGTCTTTTTCATGTACTGCTTTCAGTTGGCACATGCGAAAGACGCATGGGGTCTTTGGTTCATGAACATGTTCTTCATCTGATTTCCACCAAATCATGAAGCTCTTGTTTTGTACCTCATGCTAACTTATGAGAGATGCCTTAATGCTCTCCTTTCAGTGGGTCTCTTTCCATCAACTTCAACCCATTTATTCTGGAAACAGGACCTAGAATCTTATGAGTACCTTAAGACTTGGAGTCATCAGTGGCAGGCTCTCTCGCCATTGAAAATTGGGAATACATCAATGTCTCCTAATCGATGGATTATTCAGGTGTTCGACACCGACACCTTTATTCACACTTGTGAGAATGTACTCGGTGCCTTGATACCTAATTCCATTATCGGTAGGTTGTCTCGCATTTGTTAACTGTATACATCAATTATCGGTAATCAAACGATGTCTCATTATGTTTGACCTCAACTCCTTTATTCACATGATGTAGACTTGCACCTTTGGCAGATTGTGCAGAAGACTTGAAGACATCACTATGTGGCCGCAGCTTTCCTGAGTTGTTGCTTCCTTTTCATTGGACCAGTACCTATATGACTTCAGTGATCATGGGAGATCAGATTGTACTCCATCGTATACAGATATCTTCATATTGGTTTTGAGATTGGTTCTACTGGGCCGTGTTCATGACTATGAAAGCTATTGGTATGTAACCGCATTTGTATTTTCCTATTCATGGCCATGGACACTTGTTTGGTATATTTTCCCATGGATATGCAGTGTAATTTTTATTGGAAGACATGTATGCAAAGTCAATGTAGAATGTAATGAGAAACTGAAGTCGTCCATCTGGTTCCCTACCACTCCACTTTTGGTTTGATTATAATGTATTTCATCCATCGCAGATACTCCTTTGACCTCACACATTAGGGGGCATCTGTTAGAGAAATATTTGCCTCACCCTATGAAATCTTGCAGAGAGGGCCTTATTTTCCCTATGCAGATTTATCTTCCCTGTTACCAAAATCCAGAGACAAAAATACAAATTTTTCCACTTGTAGGCATCTTGCACACTATACAGCAAGTGTATATGCAAGATGCTCCACTACAGCCCGTGTACATCAGGATGTGTGCCAGCAAATGAAAATTAAATGTTGGGTTTCCATGTCACGATAAGAGATCTCTGATCCTTGGCCTTCCATATACTGGAAACGTTCTGAATCGACCCTTCAATTCCATTTTGAAGTCTATAAATGGGCCCAATTATGAGCAATGGAAAAGGAGAAAGAATTCAACTTTGAGAGAAAAGTTACTCTGGAAAAATTATTTACTTCATATCGAGTCTGCATCCCTTTGTACTTTAAGTCTGAACACAGTGGTCATCCCCCGAGATCTTCCCTTATTGATGGAGAATCTCATTGTCTCCTTTCTATGAGCTTTCCTTTGTTGGAGGATTGAAGTGGTGGAAGCCCAGCTGGAAGGAACTTGGTTTCTCGGTTCAGAATCGTGCCGACATGGAAGTCTATAATATTTTCACTTTTGTTGATCATTTATTAATAGAAATAGTCTCTTCCCTTCCAATTGATATCTTGCAAATATATGAGTTATTATCCATGGGTGTATTTGTTATTTATATTGATGGATTATTCTATCTAATGTGTTAACTTTTTATATCATCGCCATATGCTTGCTTTTCTTGTTTGTTGAGGACTTGTGGTAGGTATATAGCTTTGGGTCAAAGTTCTCAATGGTGGACATCATCAAACATCTGGATGAGGTAGGCCTCTTTCTTATCTCACTTGCATATTAGTTTATATAGCATGTTGTTGGGATAGAGTTGATTTCTGCAGTCATTTTTGTCTGTTGTGGTTCACCCTAGCCATAGAGAGATTTTCCTTGTAACAAAAATTGATGTTGGAATTCATCTTTGTCCTCATGACAAAGAACCTCTTCTCCCTTCTTCAATTTAATGCTCGAGAAAATCACTTGTTGTCCCAAGTGCCGAAGCTTCCCACTGAATGTCAGAGCACCTACTCTGATACCATGTTGAAATACATCTAAGTTCAATATAACACTTAGACTAAATTAAATTTCAACCTCCTACAAAGTTCCAACAGCCACACAAATGTACTTAATGAGATGAAACACTATTAGACCAGTTCTGATATAAAATGGCAGCGGAAATAATTTATGAACAGTGAGCAAAATCACACATTTGGCACCAAAATTCTGGGCAAAGTCCCAATAATAATAACACAAAAAAAGAGGACAGAAATTAAGGAGAATGTTTCTTTATTTATCTTAAGGAAAAATTATGAGTACAACAATAATCTACATTCATCATTAATACCTTGTACAATCACCCTATCCGAGCAAAAATTGATTTTATTTCCTTAGCAACACAGTCTGAAATGAAAAATAGACTTCCAGTACAACCTATACGAACTGTACAGTCACTAACAGCAGAAATAATTCTTGGTTTTCGTGCCCAAAAAAACTACAAATTAGTACCTCACTGTACGTATTTATCAACAACAGAGAAACACCTAGAAATATGTGCCAATGCCCAGCATCAATTTTTGTGCTAGTTGTAGCTGCAAAGCCAGCATAAAAATGTTGTACGGCCCCCTCCAATCCTTATTGTACAGCCTCTTTAATACTGAATCTACCTTGACGTGTGTAACAATACCTCTCCTAAGGATGTGTGCCAACTTTTTCCTATTGAAAATATTTCCCTCCAAGCTAAGAAACCCTCTTGGGATGCATACCCCTTCACCTTCCCTCAAAATCTCCTCAAAAGTGCACCCTTCTTCTCCTCATGAGTTGCCATTTAATAAAATTTCAAATGTAATTGCCCTAACCCTTAGTATTCCAATGAGATTGATAGTCTATATTAGATCTTTCCCTCATGATATCAACGGTCATGAATTAATCATTTGTTGAGGTCACTTAAGTCACTAAAGTGACCCATAACATCATAAAGTCACTTTTACATCAAAAAAATTAAAAGACCCAAATTTATAAAATCACTTTATAAAGTTACTTTATAAAAACATATTATAAAGTCACTAGGGAGAAAGTATGCTCGATCACTTCCGCATGTTGAGCGTCGTCAATGCAGAAGTACCTCCAAGCTACCAAGTTTTAACATGCAATGGTCTGTACTAAATTGGGCATTGCACATGCAGTGGAAGTTTTGAGCAGGTATATGTCAAAACCAGGGAAGGGGCATTGGATAGCAGTAAAAATGGTTTTCGGGTATTTGCTTGGCACTTCTATCTATGGATTGTGATACCAAGGAAGACCAGGATTGGAAAAAATGTTGGACATACATGGATTTGTGGATGCATATTGGGTTAGAGATATGGATCGTAGGAGATATACAAGCGGGTATGTGTGTAGCCTGTTTGGAGGGATAATCAATTGGATCAGGAAAGGACAGTCTATAGAGGCACTTTCAACTACAGACACTAAATACATGGCATCCACTCATGCAAGCAAGGAAGAAGTATGGTTACAAAGACTGTGTTTAGGTATTCGATTGGTACAGAAATTTGTAAGGATAGATTGTGACAGTCAGAGTGCAATTTTCCTGGCGAAGAACCCAGCTTAATATTCAAAGACAAAGCATATTGATATTCAATATCACTTTGTGAGAGACATGGTTGAAGAAAAGAAAGTGTTGTTGATGAAGGTGTACACTTTGAAGAATATTGTAGATTCATTAAAAAAATATGTGNGTTGCTCACCCCATGATGCCTACTCAGTTCATGGGGATGAATCCTCTTGTTTCTTATAATAGTATGCAGAACTTCGGTACTCAGTTTATGCCTTGGGTGTCTAGTCATTCTCCCATTGATATGCCTTCACCCTTGCAATCCTCTCCTTGGTCCACTTATATGAATCCTAGCATTGGATCCGAGGGCACCATGGCCCCAATGCCTATGTCTTCGTTTGATATGATTCATGTCCCTCAACCTGCTTTTACAACGGGAGGTTGGAACCTCCTCTCTTACGGATCTAGTCCTAGCTATGCTCCTCTAGAAGCCAATACTCAGATGGGTTATTACTCTACTTACTACACCCCATCTATGTATCCTTTGTCTTCCATGTTGGTTCCTTTGAACACTTTCATGATGACAGGTACTCATGTATCCCCGGGTGTTTCTTATAGGGAGAATCAATTTTACAGTTCGGGCTACCCTCTTTATGGAACCCCTTCACAAGGGGGAAACATATATCCTCGCGTGAATAGTCCTTATCATACTTATAGTCATGATTCCCATACACACCTCTTTGAATCAGTTAGATGGAGGATACTACCTCTCTGGACAAAGACAGGGGGTAAACCAGGATCCTTCATGTCCTGCAATGTTTCAAATTCAATCTTTCCCTAGACCTTGGCATCAAATGCCACAGATTACCGCTAGTCCATTCACTGTAAGTCATACTAGAGCTCCATCACCAACCTCTGCCAGTCATGTGGGAGATAGGTCAACTACTTCTACAAGTCATGTTGACAATTCGCACCCAGTCGTTGCTAGTCATGCTGGGGGAACCACTCTAATCATCATGAGTCATATCAATATCACATCTCCAACCTCTGTACATCATGTAGGAGATGACTCTCCCACCTCTGCCTGTCCTATTGAGATCATGTCACCAGCCATTGTGAACACTGTTGGGGGCATTGAGAAGCCTAGACGTATCAGACGTAAGCCTAAGTTCCTTTGCAGGACTTGCGAAGGAGATCACCTTACTCGACTGTGTCTAGCTATTGCTGAGATACTAGAAGCATGGGGCTCATCTAAGGGCCCTTCATATTCTGAGGCATATGTGGTTTCCCCACACCTTGTTCCTCCTTTGATTGGCATGGTGGTAACATCACTGCAATTCTCTCCTAACCTCAACCCCATTGTCAAGGGTGATGTGTCCCCTATCCCTGTTATCGTGCATCCTCTTCAACCCAGAATTGAAGAAGTGGAAGTACCAGTGCAATCTTTGGTCAATCATAAACTCCTTGTAGAGGGTGATGCATCTTTCAACCATGTCATCAGCATTCTTGATCTTTCACTTTCTGAGTGAGAGATATTTATTCTCTCCTCGAGTGCTCTCCCTCCAAATCCTGAGGAAGTTCCCTTCAATTGGGATGGCCTTGTAGGGTATCCCATTCCCCCACCTACGTATTTTCCTATAAGAGGCATTATTCGGTCTATCACAGAGACTATATACTACATTAGTGCTTTATCCTCCTCGACTTGGAGGGCTTTGGGTTTTCCCAAGATTATGTCATTTATTTGTAAAATACTGACATTTCACAGAATTCCAGCACGGGAGCCTTGGCCTCCCCCTGGACTTGCCACCTAGAATCTCCCAAACGAGTTTAATTTAAGCTCTTTTCCAACTCGCCTTTAAAAAGTGAAAATATTTATGAGTGATTTGTCCCTTTCACACTCGTTAAATTGTATTTGAAAGGTCATGAGTCTTAGTTAAGCTCTTTTCCAACTTGTTATCAAAAAAATGAAAAGATCGTCGAGTGAACTTGTCTTTTTCACACTCATAAATTGGTTTTGAAAAGACGTCTATTTGGCACAGGTTTATCCCTTTTTCACACCAAGTAGACTAAAAGACATAAAAAAGGACATTTTTTGGCGTTAATTTGTTATTGCATCCCATGCCCTTGCTTGGAGTATTGAGCCTATAGTCAGTTCTCTCTTTGTGTTATAAACCGTTTGCCTCAGCAGTTTTGCATCTTCAACCAAGCAGAGACTTGTTTATATCCTTCATAATTTAACACCCTATACCTAGGAGGGAACATTCCCCTGAGTCTCCATCTCCCGCATGCACTTCCCTACATTTAGCATAGGTATGTTCCACTGCTGGAACTATTTTTGCTTACTTGCGACACTTGTTTCCTCCTCTGTATCATAGCATTCATTTGTCTATAAAAAAACAAAAAAATACGGGCGGGAAGGGATTATTATCTTGTATCGGCAGCAGTCGTGTCACCTTTGAGAAAAGCACAAATTTATTTGAGTCCATTCATCCTCATAATTTTGGGATTATCATGGCCTTAGGAAGTTGAGCTCATTACAGAGTCTTCTCTACCAATTGGTTACTCTTCCAGTCCCTACAGAGAATTTCATTGATGCCTCCTGTATCTCATGATTTTATCATCAGGTCTATGTTGTCGGAGTCCTCCATATGTATCATGCTCTTGTTCAAAGGAAGTATATCAACCTATGTCATCCACTTCTTAGAACTCTTGACTTTGCATGCTGGCCATACCCTCAAATTTTCTCATAATCACATGATACCATAGTCCCATCGTGCACCCTAGCCCTACTTTCACCATTGGTAGGTAACCTTGAACCCAGCAATCGACGTTTCATCATTGGTTGTTGACTGGGTGGTTTCCCTTGTGTTCGATAGAAAGACATCTATTCACACATTAGAATTCATGCAGTTTCTTGGATGACATTATCCTTATTGGTGGTTTCCTCGCCTTTGTCAGCATTTTTCATCATTGGTTGTTATTCAGAGGGTCTTTTTCATGTACTGCTTTCAGTTGGCACATGCGAAAGACGCATGGGGTCTTTGGTTCATGAACATGTTCTTCATCTGATTTCCACCAAATCATGAAGCTCTTGTTTTGTACCTCATGCTAACTTATGAGAGATTCCTTAATGCTCTCCTTTCAGTGGGTCTCTTTCCATCAACTTCAACCCATTTATTCTGGAAACGGGACCTAGAAATTCACACTTGTGAGAATGTACTCGGTGCCTTGATACCTACTTCCATTATCGGTAGGTTGTCTCGCATTTTTTAACTGTATACATCAATTATCGATAATCAAACGATGTCTCATTATGTTTGACCTCAACTCCTTTATTCACATGATGTAGACTTGCACCTTTGGTAGATTGTGCAGAAGAATTGAAGACATCACTATGTGGCCGCAGCTTTCCTGAGTTGTTGCTTCCTTTTCATTGGATCAGTACCTATATGACTTCAGTGATCATGGGAGATCAGATTGTACTCCATCGTATACAGATATCTTCATATTGGTTTTGAGATTGGTTCTACTGGGCCGTTTTCATGACTATGAAAGCTATTGGTATGTAACCGCATTTGTATTTTCCTATTCATGGCCATGGACACTTGTTTGGTATATTTTCCCATGGATCTAGAGTGTAATTTTTATTGGAAGACATGTATGCAAAGTCAATGTAGAATGTAATGAGAAACTGAAGTCGTCCATCTGGTTCCCTACCACTCCACTTTTGGTTTTCTTATAATGTATTTCATCCATCGCAGATACTCCTTTGACCTCACACATTAGGGGGCATCTGTTAGAGAAAGATTTGCCTCACCCTATGAAATCTTGCAGAGAGGGCCTTATTTTCCCTATGCAGATTTATCTTCCCTGTTACCAAAATCCAGAGACAACAATACAAATTTTTCCACTTGTAGGCATCTTGCACACTATACAGCAAGTGTATATGCAATATGCTCCACTACAACTCGTGTACATCAGGATTTGTGCTAGCAAATGAAAATTAAATGTCGGGCTTCCATGTCACGATAAGAGATCTCTGATCCTTGGCCTTCCATATACTAGAAACGTTCTGAATCGACCCTTCAATTCCATTTTGAAGTCTATAAATGGGCCCAATTATGAGCAATGGAAAAGGAGAAAGAATTCAACTTTGAGAGAAAAGTTACTCTGGAAAAATTATTTACTTCATATCGAGTCTGCATCCCTTTGTACTTTAAGTCTGAACACAGTGGTCATCCCCCGAGATCTTCCCTTATTGATGGAGAATCTCATTGTCTCCTTTCTATGAGCTTTCCTTTGTTGGAGGATTGAAGTGGTGGAAGCCCAGCTGGAAGGAACTTGGTTTCTCGGTTCAGAATCGTGCCGACATGGAAGTCTATAATATTTTCACTTTTGTTGATCATTTATTAATAGAAATAGTCTCTTCCCTTCCAATTGATATCTTGCAAATATATGAGTTATTATCCATGGGTGTATTTGTTATTTATATTGATGGATTATTCTATCTAATGTGTTAACTTTTTATATCATCGCCATATGCTTGCTTTTCTTGTTTGTTGAGGACTTGTGGTAGGTATATAGCTTTGGGTCAAAGTTCTCAATGGTGGACATCATCAAACATCTGGATGAGGTAGGCCTCTTTCTTATCTCACTTGCATATTAGTTTATATAGCATGTTGTTGGGATAGAGTTGATTTCTGCAGTCATTTTTGTCTGTTGTGGTTCACCCTAGCCATAGAGAGATTTTCCTTGTAACAAAAATTGATGTTGGAATTCATCTTTGTCCTCATGACAAAGAACCTCTTCTCCCTTCTTCAATTTAATGCTCGAGAAAATCACTTGTTGTCCCAAGTGCCGAAGCTTCCCACTGAATGTCAGAGCACCTACTCTGATACCATGTTGAAATACATCTAAGTTCAATATAACACTTAGACTAAATTAAATTTCAACCTCCTACAAAGTTCCAACAGCCACACAAATGTACTTAATGAGATGAAACACTATTAGACCAGTTCTGATATAAAATGGCAGCGGAAATAATTTATGAACAGTGAGCAAAATCACACATTTGGCACCAAAATTCTGGGCAAAGTCCCAATAATAATAACACAAAAAAAGAGGACAGAAATTAAGGAGAATGTTTCTTTATTTATCTTAAGGAAAAATTATGAGTACAACAATAATCTACATTCATCATTAATACCTTGTACAATCACCCTATCCGAGCAAAAATTGATTTTATTTCCTTAGCAACACAGTCTGAAATGAAAAATAGACTTCCAGTACAACCTATACGAACTGTACAGTCACTAACAGCAGAAATAATTCTTGGTTTTCGTGCCCAAAAAAACTACAAATTAGTACCTCACTGTACGTATTTATCAACAACAGAGAAACACCTAGAAATATGTGCCAATGCCCAGCATCAATTTTTGTGCTAGTTGTAGCTGCAAAGCCAGCATAAAAATGTTGTACGGCCCCCTCCAATCCTTATTGTACAGCCTCTTTAATACTGAATCTACCTTGACGTGTGTAACAATACCTCTCCTAAGGATGTGTGCCAACTTTTTCCTATTGAAAATATTTCCCTCCAAGCTAAGAAACCCTCTTGGGATGCATACCCCTTCACCTTCCCTCAAAATCTCCTCAAAAGTGCACCCTTCTTCTCCTCATGAGTTGCCATTTAATAAAATTTCAAATGTAATTGCCCTAACCCTTAGTATTCCAATGAGATTGATAGTCTATATTAGATCTTTCCCTCATGATATCAACGGTCATGAATTAATCATTTGTTGAGGTCACTTAAGTCACTAAAGTGACCCATAACATCATAAAGTCACTTTTACATCAAAAAAATTAAAAGACCCAAATTTATAAAATCACTTTATAAAGTTACTTTATAAAAACATATTATAAAGTCACTAGGGAGAAAGTATGCTCGATCACTTCCGCATGTTGAGCGTCGTCAATGCAGAAGTACCTCCAAGCTACCAAGTTTTAACATGCAATGGTCTGTACTAAATTGGGCATTGCACATGCAGTGGAAGTTTTGAGCAGGTATATGTCAAAACCAGGGAAGGGGCATTGGATAGCAGTAAAAATGGTTTTCGGGTATTTGCTTGGCACTTCTATCTATGGATTGTGATACCAAGGAAGACCAGGATTGGAAAAAATGTTGGACATACATGGATTTGTGGATGCATATTGGGTTAGAGATATGGATCGTAGGAGATATACAAGCGGGTATGTGTGTAGCCTGTTTGGAGGGATAATCAATTGGATCAGGAAAGGACAGTCTATAGAGGCACTTTCAACTACAGACACTAAATACATGGCATCCACTCATGCAAGCAAGGAAGAAGTATGGTTACAAAGACTGTGTTTAGGTATTCGATTGGTACAGAAATTTGTAAGGATAGATTGTGACAGTCAGAGTGCAATTTTCCTGGCGAAGAACCCAGCTTAATATTCAAAGACAAAGCATATTGATATTCAATATCACTTTGTGAGAGACATGGTTGAAGAAAAGAAAGTGTTGTTGATGAAGGTGTACACTTTGAAGAATATTGTAGATTCATTAAAAAAATATGTG
>JZKD02S0269060.1:0-20635 GCA_000966675.3 Picea glauca
TTGGCTCGCAAAGTTCCTCTCCTCAATGGCTTCCCTACATAAAATTGACTTTGGCTTCACAATTATATATCATTTATCCTATTTTGAACCCTCTAAGGCTTCCAAGAACCCATGTTTTATATATATTTTGAGTTGGTAACATCCTCCCAACTTCCTCCCAACTTCCTCCCAAGATATGGCCTCAAATCGGTCTCCAAATCTCCCCAAAATGGCCAAAATCCTCCAAAAACAGGCTAAATCAGCATATAAAATCATAAAATATGGTTTAAAACCCAAAATTAGGAATATTATAGGGCGCAAATCCCTTTTGATCTAAGCTCCTGGTCATGTGACGCTGCCATGTGGCCAAGCATTATGTGTTGGCCCCCTAAGATCCAGCCCAAAAATTTCGGTTGCATGGTCATATGCAGGGCCATGTGCCCTAGTCCTTAGACTCCACGTGCCTACAACAGTTAATCCCTCATATTCGTAACCCCTCGTTGGTTGGGGCTAGCTCCCATCAACCAGGGATTATCCCAAATCTTGCCACACGACAAGTTTTTAAGTAAAACCAGTGGAATATGGTCAAGCTCTGCCATATAGCCCGACCGGTCCGCCCTTGGTTGTTAAGTCATTGTACCCATGTAGGTTGGGATTTTGAATCCCCCGAAGCCACAACAATTTTTGAACTAGCCGTAATTGACAAAATCCAGGGTGCCACATGGCATCCTTTGATTGGGCCATGTGTCACCCTGTGATTGGTTTGTACCATACAGTCACCAGCACAGTCAGTGTACAGTTAGCATGCCACATCATCACCATACAACCCAGTCACTTGCTACATCAGCTTATGTACAACCCAATCACCTGCTACACCATCTATCGTACAACCACGTGTCGTGTCACATCACATCGGTACTACATAGTCATCCTACCACATCGACATCCATACGAACCCATTTTCTTTTATACTACCACATGTCATCCTTCCATTGGGCCATGTCATGTACGGACTGCCACGTGTCATCCATACAATGCCATGTGTCAAATTCGTATAGGTTCCAACTCAATCCAAAAATGCCATATTTGAGTGACATGTGTCACCTCCTAGTGACACCATGTCAGCATGATGATGTCATCATGATGTCATGCTAACACCAGTTGTTGTACTACTGACATCATCATTGACTTTGACTGTTCACTTTGACCAGTTGACTTTTTGTCTATTTGAGATTTCGGTCAAAACGTGATAACTTTTGCATACGATGTTTGTTTGAGGAAAACATTATATGGCCAGAATCAACGTGACGATACAGAGGCAATGGAACTGGTTTTGTCTGATTCTGAGAACTTTGATTTTTAGGCATTCCTGGATCCATTTTTTACCAACTCTGAGTCTCTAGTCACAACGATATGTTCTATTTTCATTTCATGTGCAAGGATCATCCCCTGGATCAGAGATTTAGATTTTTCCTCGTTAGTTGTGCAATAAAACTCCATCCTCACAGCATGGGGATGCACAGTCTTATTTGGACTCAAAAGAACAATTCCAACTTCGTTCCCAGATTTAGAATAGGCTTCATCGAATGACAACCTCCGGTAGCCTTCAAACAAACATTCTTGGCCCCCCAAGCCTTGAATTTTATCTAGGCTTTCATTGTGCTCCATGTTCAGGATGGTATAGTTTCCAATAGTGACGTCTATATAATCTTCCATTAATTCATTTTCCTTCTTCTTGAAGGAGAATGTTTTTTTTGGTTCACAGGGTACCTTAATCATCGCTCCCTCCTTTCCTGGTAGCATCATACAAATTTTTCCATTCATTATATATCCACCGATCATGGATTTCTATTCTCTTCCCAGCACAACCCCATATGTTGGAGGAAGGTCTACCACAATAATATTGAAAACTGTAATGATATGGGGGGTTGTTGTAATCTAAGCATAAAAATCCTTGAGTTCTATATACGTTGGCACTTTTCTAGAATCGATTGCATATATGCACTCACTGGTTTCATAATAATTAGTGAAACTCATACCCAATGCCTCCATGATCGCAAGTGGAACTATATTATTTGTCGCGCCAGTGTCAACTAAACAGTTATGTAATGCAACATCATGATTTTCAATTGAAATGTAAAAGGGTGGAATTTTACCTCTCAGCTTGGCATTTGATGCACTCTAGATCTGTTTTGGACTGGTGACAACAACTTCAGTTATTTCTGATGGGTCATCCAACAACTTCAATATTTTTTGTCTCTCCTGAGGAATATTTACCACTTCCATAAAAGGCATATTTATCCTCAATTTACTTAGGTCCTCCATGACATTATACGTCATTTGAGTGGAGCTTGATGCCATGTGTTGCCTTTTTGTTCCATCTGTCACGTTCTCATTCGACACTTTTTCATTTGTTTTTTCTTTTTCATTTTGTTTTTGTTTTTCCTTGTCAGAGTCGCCTTTATTCTTTGGTCTATTTACAAACCCTATTGTCTGGGTGACGTTTTCTTGCGAGTTAGGATCGTTGTTTCCCTCTCCAAATATATACATGGACGTCTTGCATCCATCCATCTGCACAGTTTCATAGCTTTCATCAGATAAGTAATAACTTTATTTCTTGATTAATTTCTCGTCATAGATATCATCCAAAACAACTGCATTTGGAGTAGGTTGTCTGGGAACCCTTGGTCTCTGTGGATCATCAGTATTCTCGAACCTGACTCTGTTTTTGAGGGGAAGGTTCCTCCTCTGCTCGGGAATCAACATTCTTGGGTTTTGCATGTAATTATCTCCCCTTCTCAGTCTGGTTATCTCATTCTTCATATGTTTTATGGTTCTATTCATCTATGCAATTTCAATTCTTTGCTTTGTTTCCTATGTCGCCATAGGATCAACCTTTACATTAGGTATGGTTCCTTTAAAAAATCAACCTCCCGCCATTTGATTCTGAGCCGCTCAAGGTTTTAATTCTTCATTATTTCTTGAGCTGGAAGCTCCTTGATTATCAATATTTAATCCCCCCATCTGCCTTTGTACTCTTCCCAGTATAATGTTGGGGCTGACACCCATCTCAATCATAATTTCTTCCATCTCAGTGGCCTTAGTCATTTCTTCCTCAAAACTATCCATTTGGGATGTTCTTATGGCATATTTTACATTTGGGGGAATTGCATTCTTATAAAAACTGAGAATGAATGGATCATTGGGTCTTTTATCTTCTGGAATTCTACTCAAGTTCTTATTGAACCTGAGGTTAAAGTATTGTATCCTTTCATTATTCCTCAACCCAATCTATATGAAGTCTATGAGGAGGGTATGGTAAGCAATTGGAGGGGAAAACATAGTTAGGAACATAGCTTCGAGGTCGTTAAATGAGCAAATAGATCTATTGGGAAACATTGTATACCATTCATAAGATATTTTTGATAAGGTTTGTAGAAACAACCTCACCATGACGTTGTCATATTCAACTCAGTGAAAGTCACAAACGTCAAGAAATAAGTGTAGATGCCTCTTTGCATCGATTGTTCTATCTCCAGAAGATTCCTTTAATGTGACATTGGGGAGAACATGGAGCTCATGTTGTTAGCCTATAATATTAAGAGGGGAATCTCTTACCCTCCTTCTATTTCCAAACCCTCAGATTCCTTGATTTCTTGTAGAATCTCTTCCGCTTCCTTGTCTCTCCTCATGATGCTCATCTCGAGGTTGTTCGTCTCTCGCTAACATGTTTGAGGAGGCTTCATGACTGGATTTTTCACTTTTAAGGACAAAGAGTTGCTTACTTTTACTTCTGGTAATGGCTCCTTTGTATTTGTCTAAATTCAATCTTGACCTTGTTCTTGTGTTTCTCTAGATAGCCTTTGATTTCCTCGATCTTGTCATTATTCTCTCTTCTATCTTCGAAGAATTTATCTTTATTCTTCTTGGACTAATATTTTCCAGGACCTTTCTAAGTCTTCTCGTGTATNAAAACAGGCTAAATCAGCATATAAAATCATAAAATATGGTTTAAAACCCAAAATTAGGAATATTATAGGGCGCAAATCCCTTTTGATCTAAGCTCCTGGTCATGTGACGCTGCCATGTGGCCAAGCATTATGTGTTGGCCCCCTAAGATCCAGCCCAAAAATTTCGGTTGCATGGTCATATGCAGGGCCATGTGCCCTAGTCCTTAGACTCCACGTGCCTACAACAGTTAATCCCTCATATTCGTAACCCCTCGTTGGTTGGGGCTAGCTCCCATCAACCAGGGATTATCCCAAATCTTGCCACACGACAAGTTTTTAAGTAAAACCAGTGGAATATGGTCAAGCTCTGCCATATAGCCCGACCGGTCCGCCCTTGGTTGTTAAGTCATTGTACCCATGTAGGTTGGGATTTTGAATCCCCCGAAGCCACAACAATTTTTGAACTAGCCGTAATTGACAAAATCCAGGGTGCCACATGGCATCCTTTGATTGGGCCATGTGTCACCCTGTGATTGGTTTGTACCATACAGTCACCAGCACAGTCAGTGTACAGTTAGCATGCCACATCATCACCATACAACCCAGTCACTTGCTACATCAGCTTATGTACAACCCAATCACCTGCTACACCATCTATCGTACAACCACGTGTCGTGTCACATCACATCGGTACTACATAGTCATCCTACCACATCGACATCCATACGAACCCATTTTCTTTTATACTACCACATGTCATCCTTCCATTGGGCCATGTCATGTACGGACTGCCACGTGTCATCCATACAATGCCATGTGTCAAATTCGTATAGGTTCCAACTCAATCCAAAAATGCCATATTTGAGTGACATGTGTCACCTCCTAGTGACACCATGTCAGCATGATGATGTCATCATGATGTCATGCTAACACCAGTTGTTGTACTACTGACATCATCATTGACTTTGACTGTTCACTTTGACCAGTTGACTTTTTGTCTATTTGAGATTTCGGTCAAAACGTGATAACTTTTGCATACGATGTTTGTTTGAGGAAAACATTATATGGCCAGAATCAACGTGACGATACAGAGGCAATGGAACTGGTTTTGTCTGATTCTGAGAACTTTGATTTTTAGGCATTCCTGGATCCATTTTTTACCAACTCTGAGTCTCTAGTCACAACGATATGTTCTATTTTCATTTCATGTGCAAGGATCATCCCCTGGATCAGAGATTTAGATTTTTCCTCGTTAGTTGTGCAATAAAACTCCATCCTCACAGCATGGGGATGCACAGTCTTATTTGGACTCAAAAGAACAATTCCAACTTCGTTCCCAGATTTAGAATAGGCTTCATCGAATGACAACCTCCGGTAGCCTTCAAACAAACATTCTTGGCCCCCCAAGCCTTGAATTTTATCTAGGCTTTCATTGTGCTCCATGTTCAGGATGGTATAGTTTCCAATAGTGACGTCTATATAATCTTCCATTAATTCATTTTCCTTCTTCTTGAAGGAGAATGTTTTTTTTGGTTCACAGGGTACCTTAATCATCGCTCCCTCCTTTCCTGGTAGCATCATACAAATTTTTCCATTCATTATATATCCACCGATCATGGATTTCTATTCTCTTCCCAGCACAACCCCATATGTTGGAGGAAGGTCTACCACAATAATATTGAAAACTGTAATGATATGGGGGGTTGTTGTAATCTAAGCATAAAAATCCTTGAGTTCTATATACGTTGGCACTTTTCTAGAATCGATTGCATATATGCACTCACTGGTTTCATAATAATTAGTGAAACTCATACCCAATGCCTCCATGATCGCAAGTGGAACTATATTATTTGTCGCGCCAGTGTCAACTAAACAGTTATGTAATGCAACATCATGATTTTCAATTGAAATGTAAAAGGGTGGAATTTTACCTCTCAGCTTGGCATTTGATGCACTCTAGATCTGTTTTGGACTGGTGACAACAACTTCAGTTATTTCTGATGGGTCATCCAACAACTTCAATATTTTTTGTCTCTCCTGAGGAATATTTACCACTTCCATAAAAGGCATATTTATCCTCAATTTACTTAGGTCCTCCATGACATTATACGTCATTTGAGTGGAGCTTGATGCCATGTGTTGCCTTTTTGTTCCATCTGTCACGTTCTCATTCGACACTTTTTCATTTGTTTTTTCTTTTTCATTTTGTTTTTGTTTTTCCTTGTCAGAGTCGCCTTTATTCTTTGGTCTATTTACAAACCCTATTGTCTGGGTGACGTTTTCTTGCGAGTTAGGATCGTTGTTTCCCTCTCCAAATATATACATGGACGTCTTGCATCCATCCATCTGCACAGTTTCATAGCTTTCATCAGATAAGTAATAACTTTATTTCTTGATTAATTTCTCGTCATAGATATCATCCAAAACAACTGCATTTGGAGTAGGTTGTCTGGGAACCCTTGGTCTCTGTGGATCATCAGTATTCTCGAACCTGACTCTGTTTTTGAGGGGAAGGTTCCTCCTCTGCTCGGGAATCAACATTCTTGGGTTTTGCATGTAATTATCTCCCCTTCTCAGTCTGGTTATCTCATTCTTCATATGTTTTATGGTTCTATTCATCTATGCAATTTCAATTCTTTGCTTTGTTTCCTATGTCGCCATAGGATCAACCTTTACATTAGGTATGGTTCCTTTAAAAAATCAACCTCCCGCCATTTGATTCTGAGCCGCTCAAGGTTTTAATTCTTCATTATTTCTTGAGCTGGAAGCTCCTTGATTATCAATATTTAATCCCCCCATCTGCCTTTGTACTCTTCCCAGTATAATGTTGGGGCTGACACCCATCTCAATCATAATTTCTTCCATCTCAGTGGCCTTAGTCATTTCTTCCTCAAAACTATCCATTTGGGATGTTCTTATGGCATATTTTACATTTGGGGGAATTGCATTCTTATAAAAACTGAGAATGAATGGATCATTGGGTCTTTTATCTTCTGGAATTCTACTCAAGTTCTTATTGAACCCGAGGTTAAAGTATTGTATCCTTTCATTCTTCTTCAACCCAATCTATATGAAGTCTATGAGGAGGGTATGGTAAGCAATTGGAGGGGAAAACATAGTTAGGAACATAGCTTCGAGGTCGTTAAATGAGCAAATAGATATATTGGGAAACATTGTATACCATTCATAAGATATTTTTGATAAGGTTTGTAGAAACAACCTCACCATGACGTTGTCATATTCAACTCAGTGAAAGTCACAAACATCAAGAAATAAGCGTAGATGCCTCTTTGCATCGATTGTTCTATCTCCAGAAAATTCCTTTAATGTGACCTTGGGGAGAACATGGAGCTCATGTTGTTATCCTATAATATTAAGAGGGGAATCTCTTACCCTCCTTCTATTTCCAAACCCTGGGATTCCTTGATTTCTTATAGAATCTCTTCTGCCTCCTTGTCTCTCCTCATGATGCTCATCTCGGGGTTGTTCGTCTCTCGCTAACATGTCTGAGGAGGCTTCATGACTGGATTTTTCACTTTTAAGGACAAAGATTTGCTTACTTTTACTTCTTTTAATGGCTCCTTTGTATTTGTCTAACTTCAATCTTGACCTTGTTCTTGTGTTTCTCTAGATAGCCTTTGATTTCCTCGATCTTGTCATTATTCTCTCCTCTATCTTCGAAGAATTTATCTTTATTCTTCTTGGACTAATATTTTCCAGGACCTTTCTAAGTCTTCTCGTGTATGGGTTGTCGTTATTACCAGATTATACAACTCATGTAAAATGATTCGTTGATTATTTAATCAAATTTCTAAATGGGGTTGATCACCCCGGGGTAAAGTAATATATTCTTTTCCCACAGGGGTGTAGACCAATTGGCAAGTGTTGTGTATATGGAAGGAAATTTGTAAAGGAGGTCTCAAGTTAGATTCTCACCCTGACTAACCTTTGTTCCATTCATGCGGGCCGTGTGGATGCACCTAGGGTTATAGTGGTAGCCATCGGGTATCGACCCCATGTCACACGAGTACGAGAACTGTGAGTTGCCGATTTTCCCAGCAAAAAAAGAAAAAGTAATATATTCTTTCACAAAAGATGCAGGTTCCGAATTTTCATTTAATGTCCCCAGCATGTCGCCAAAAATGTTGGCGCTTCAATCCATTAGGACTGAAATGACAACCTCACGAGGATACAAATCCCCCTACATTTTTATAGAGGTGGTACTCCTTTATTATTATTTTTCTGGGACTCGATATCTTTAGTATGTGGGAATTTTATAGAAGTCCCTCATGGTAATCAAAAGAATGTAAAAATTTAAAAACGGAAAATGTTTTATTCTATTTTAAATAAATTTCCTGAGAGTGGACTAGGAACCACACACATTCACACATTTAAAGAAAATAAACAAAAGTTACTCACATCCATCATAGTAGGGATAAAGATTTATGATCACATAAAAAAGTAAAAGAAAATGATTTGCATGCATAAGATAACTTTGACAGAGTGATACATGGGCAACTCAAATAAAGATAATGATATATCAACCTCAAATAATTTATATTCACAAAACTGGGTTACAAAGTACAATCCAGATTGTTCCCAAAATAGCTCTCTTGGAATTTCTAAAAAATATATAGTTAATTACATATTCTTCAAAATTTAAATGCATTTGTCATAATGATTGGGATTGGGGCTCTCGTGAACCATAAATAATATATATATAATAATGAAGTTCATAGAAGGAAGAAAGTGGGTGGAGGAAGACAACAAGACTTGGTAAGAAGAAAAAGGAAATTATCAGCCTTCAATTAAACCTTTCTATTTAAAGAGGTGGAGTAACTGGATGAAGAAATCGATAAAGACAGAAGGATGTGATCAGTATGAACTTACTATGATGGTATCTCCTCTTTGTTACTTTCTTTTTGATGTCATTTTATGGCTTTCATCGATGGTTACAGAAACCATCTCAACTTCCTTTTGCCCTTCATCGGTAAGTTTGTTGACAGCTTTTTTAAACCACTCCTTGATGTAGCTTCTCATTGATTTCATACCAGATTTTTATATTGAAAAGATCGCCCTCCAATTGCCTTAGATCAAAGGAAATATTCCACAAAGCTTCTTCAATATCTTCATTTTTCATTGAATAGTCCACTAGCCATTTCTCCACGTCATCTTCACTATTCTCAAGAATGCCATAGAATTTTTCAAATGATAACCCTTTAAAGATATCAACTTGTTCATCAAAGGATTGCTTTGTTAGGAAAAATTAGTTGAGAATAAATTTAGGGTCTTAGACCTCATTGGTGCTCCCGGATAGTTCTATCTCAGTCAGCCTTTTGAATAATTCTTCTCTTCTATTTATGGCTTGGTTGCATGCTTGGAAAATAATATTCAAGTTCTTAACCTTTTCCTTCCATCATGAATTTATTTTTTTTATCTGGTTCTGAGAAGGGAGATCCTACTCTCTTCTTCTCAACTCTATCATATTGGTAACTTTAAAACGGAAGGGTACGACTACGTCGAGGGAAAAACCATCTTCATTTTTCAAATATTCCTGCAAATATTCATGGAAGGCACGTGCCCTCATTCCAAAAGATACCATGTTCTTTGACATCTCCCAAGCCTCTGTAATTAATTCCATTCTTTTCTTAATGTTCTTCTCCACATAGCCCCTAGTTGATGTGAGCATGCTTGCATATCCTTTCAATTTTATTGCAAGTGTGGTAGGCCTAATCATTGCTAAAGGACAAGAAAGTACTGGAAGAGCCATTAAAGCTTCCTTCAATTCTTTGATTCTTTCCTTTAACTTAGCATTCCAGCTTCAAGGTCTTCATAGAATCATCTAGAGGATCTCCAGTTTCTCAGTGAATTTGGGAAATTTGGGAAGTTGCATGTTCCATAGGTTAACCTCTGAACGATATTTCCCCTTTTTATTCTTTACATCTCTTTTCTCAATAATTAAATTTTTGGACTCACTGTCAAAAACAACGCTTTGAAATACAAAATACTCTTCTTCATCGAAGGTATCGCTCTCAATTATTTCCATCAGACGATTCTGGTGAGTTTTTTTCTATGGTTGATCAGAATTGGGAAACAACTTTTCAATTCCAATTTCAAGTTCCATATCCTCTAGGAAGAGGTCGTGGATGTCACATTCAACTCGAGGTCCCTCCTCTTATTGAAAAATATTTTTTCTTTTCTTCCTCAAGGAAAGATTATAGAAGATTTTGATTTTTCCCGAAGGAGGGTTCTTATCTCCTCCTCCACCTGAAGAACTTTGGGTCACTTTTTTAATTTGGTGGGTCATTGGAGCACCACTCCAAGATGTTTTTCTCTTTGGAGTGACAGTTGGGGATTGGGCACTCTTATCATCGGGACCTTTTCCTTTCTGTTTGTATGCCTCATTGGTGCTCAGTATTGTTTCTAGGTCACCAGTGTCATGAGAAGGAGTGCCTGAGTCATTGTCTTCATATTCATTTAGAATATCATTAATAAAAGAATTGTTGAAGCCAAGTGCCAGTAGATGTTCTACAAAAATTCCTCTAGGGTTGAACCCTTTTACCCTTTCATCATAATATTAGGTTCAAGACGTGGAAATGACCTGCAGATTCATCAATCTTATTCATATTTTTGAATATGAAGTCCCCAACTTTCCAAGGAAGAGGTATGAATTTTTTTTTTCTCTTTTCATGGAAAACATGAAACCAGTAGTTGTAATGCCTTGTTATTTCAATAACAAACATTTTTTCAAATATGTGGCATGGAAGAAAGGAAGGATTTTCCTTGGAACCAAAAATCCTTATGATGTTGTAATTTGATATTTGTTCCAGTGTCCCCTTCCTAACCAGGAACTTACTTTCCTGGTCATATATTCGGGGAGTGTTCTTTCCCAACAACAAGCCTTTAAAAATTGAGACAAAATCATTAAAAACATCATAAAAATGTTGGGAGGCTTTGTACCTTCATAATTTTTTATACTAGAAGGTTACTGAGTTGAATTCATAGTTTACCTTCTTACACACAGATAATCTCAGAAACTGACAGTAATGGGCTATCGCGAAAACCAAATAAGATGACATAAAGAATTTCTTTCCCTTCTTGTATTGTGACAATTGGGAAGAGATTTCAATGGAAATCAACTTGCCCCAATCGAATATGGCCTATTCCTCAACCATAAAGTATAAAATGTAAAGAATCATGTGGGAAATGTTGGTTGTAGTTTCTTGTCTTTTTATCCTCATGAAAATCCAAGAAATTTCCCGGAAAGGATTTTTGAATGAGCTAAACTCCTACCACACTTAGAGGGGGGGTGAATGAGTGTGGGGATCTTTTTCCCAAAACTTCCCTCTTACACAAAACTCATTAGTTAGCATTCAACATTTACTCATTACCCATTGTTTTCATTTATAACCAATACTATGTGAACATATATCAGCAATATATCATCAACAAGTCATTGCCACAAGGAACACAAAGAACACAAGATGTATGTACAATTTTCTTTTTATTACGGACTATAATCCTTGGGGTTTTTCAGCAACAACTGAATAGAGTACAACTCTAGAAGAGCACCCGCTCTCTAATGCAAGACTCAGATTACACCCTTAGCACCAACTGAGATGAGGCAATAATCCTCAACAGATATCAATCTACAACAGGTACACGACTTGTCAGTAGTGCAGCCCATGTGTGTACGTGTCCTGGCTCACTATAGCCCGCGTATGTACACGGTCAGTGTATACAACAATGTGTGTATCACTTATGATCTCTTAGGGTTTTCTCTTCAAGATAAAATTAGATCCTCTACAACCAATTTATCATTCTCTTCTGTCTCTCACTATCCAAACTAACCACCAGCCAGTCACAACATATCCAAGCTCTCCAATATCTTACTCATTCTCCACAACCAATCAATATGAATGCTAACTCAATCATGTATAAGCAACTAGTATACCATAGCAATCATATCACAACTGAATCACAAGAGTATTGCTCACTCCATCAACCAACATAAACCACATCACAATAGCCATACCAAGAATTCCCTAAGAATTCACAACACAACAATCAATACTATCCATCAAGACAATAATGTAACCATACTAGTGTCTCAGTGACAGATCTGAGCCCATAGAATGCAGATCTAGAACCTGCTTCAGTATCCAACAACTTGTCATCATCTCAACCACAAATCTCCATGATTTTATCAAGTGTATGCTCCCTGTACACTGACATCCTATGTACTGTATTCACCTTGTACATAGACAACTTGCGTACATACATCGTATACACAGACAACCCGCGTACGCACCAGAAAGTAGGGTTTTTCTGTAATTCTGAGAATTTCGCTATCATGATCTCAGACTTGCCAAAACTTCAATGCCTTCATGAGATCCTCCCGATCTCCTCTCTCTCAGAATATATCTTCAATCATTTTCAAGAGATCCACACCAAAATGCTCTTACAAGAAGCTTTCACAAGAAGATCTCCATCAATACTCCAAAATATATTCTCACAAGAAGCTCTCCATTGATCCACAAAAAGGATGTTTTTCAAGANTTTCCCACAGGGGTGTAGACCAATTGGCAAGTGTTGTGTATATGGAAGGAAATTTGTAAAGGAGGTCTCAAGTTAGATTCTCACCCTGACTAACCTTTGTTCCATTCATGCGGGCCGTGTGGATGCACCTAGGGTTATAGTGGTAGCCATCGGGTATCGACCCCATGTCACACGAGTACGAGAACTGTGAGTTGCCGATTTTCCCAGCAAAAAAAGAAAAAGTAATATATTCTTTCACAAAAGATGCAGGTTCCGAATTTTCATTTAATGTCCCCAGCATGTCGCCAAAAATGTTGGCGCTTCAATCCATTAGGACTGAAATGACAACCTCACGAGGATACAAATCCCCCTACATTTTTATAGAGGTGGTACTCCTTTATTATTATTTTTCTGGGACTCGATATCTTTAGTATGTGGGAATTTTATAGAAGTCCCTCATGGTAATCAAAAGAATGTAAAAATTTAAAAACGGAAAATGTTTTATTCTATTTTAAATAAATTTCCTGAGAGTGGACTAGGAACCACACACATTCACACATTTAAAGAAAATAAACAAAAGTTACTCACATCCATCATAGTAGGGATAAAGATTTATGATCACATAAAAAAGTAAAAGAAAATGATTTGCATGCATAAGATAACTTTGACAGAGTGATACATGGGCAACTCAAATAAAGATAATGATATATCAACCTCAAATAATTTATATTCACAAAACTGGGTTACAAAGTACAATCCAGATTGTTCCCAAAATAGCTCTCTTGGAATTTCTAAAAAATATATAGTTAATTACATATTCTTCAAAATTTAAATGCATTTGTCATAATGATTGGGATTGGGGCTCTCGTGAACCATAAATAATATATATATAATAATGAAGTTCATAGAAGGAAGAAAGTGGGTGGAGGAAGACAACAAGACTTGGTAAGAAGAAAAAGGAAATTATCAGCCTTCAATTAAACCTTTCTATTTAAAGAGGTGGAGTAACTGGATGAAGAAATCGATAAAGACAGAAGGATGTGATCAGTATGAACTTACTATGATGGTATCTCCTCTTTGTTACTTTCTTTTTGATGTCATTTTATGGCTTTCATCGATGGTTACAGAAACCATCTCAACTTCCTTTTGCCCTTCATCGGTAAGTTTGTTGACAGCTTTTTTAAACCACTCCTTGATGTAGCTTCTCATTGATTTCATACCAGATTTTTATATTGAAAAGATCGCCCTCCAATTGCCTTAGATCAAAGGAAATATTCCACAAAGCTTCTTCAATATCTTCATTTTTCATTGAATAGTCCACTAGCCATTTCTCCACGTCATCTTCACTATTCTCAAGAATGCCATAGAATTTTTCAAATGATAACCCTTTAAAGATATCAACTTGTTCATCAAAGGATTGCTTTGTTAGGAAAAATTAGTTGAGAATAAATTTAGGGTCTTAGACCTCATTGGTGCTCCCGGATAGTTCTATCTCAGTCAGCCTTTTGAATAATTCTTCTCTTCTATTTATGGCTTGGTTGCATGCTTGGAAAATAATATTCAAGTTCTTAACCTTTTCCTTCCATCATGAATTTATTTTTTTTATCTGGTTCTGAGAAGGGAGATCCTACTCTCTTCTTCTCAACTCTATCATATTGGTAACTTTAAAACGGAAGGGTACGACTACGTCGAGGGAAAAACCATCTTCATTTTTCAAATATTCCTGCAAATATTCATGGAAGGCACGTGCCCTCATTCCAAAAGATACCATGTTCTTTGACATCTCCCAAGCCTCTGTAATTAATTCCATTCTTTTCTTAATGTTCTTCTCCACATAGCCCCTAGTTGATGTGAGCATGCTTGCATATCCTTTCAATTTTATTGCAAGTGTGGTAGGCCTAATCATTGCTAAAGGACAAGAAAGTACTGGAAGAGCCATTAAAGCTTCCTTCAATTCTTTGATTCTTTCCTTTAACTTAGCATTCCAGCTTCAAGGTCTTCATAGAATCATCTAGAGGATCTCCAGTTTCTCAGTGAATTTGGGAAATTTGGGAAGTTGCATGTTCCATAGGTTAACCTCTGAACGATATTTCCCCTTTTTATTCTTTACATCTCTTTTCTCAATAATTAAATTTTTGGACTCACTGTCAAAAACAACGCTTTGAAATACAAAATACTCTTCTTCATCGAAGGTATCGCTCTCAATTATTTCCATCAGACGATTCTGGTGAGTTTTTTTCTATGGTTGATCAGAATTGGGAAACAACTTTTCAATTCCAATTTCAAGTTCCATATCCTCTAGGAAGAGGTCGTGGATGTCACATTCAACTCGAGGTCCCTCCTCTTATTGAAAAATATTTTTTCTTTTCTTCCTCAAGGAAAGATTATAGAAGATTTTGATTTTTCCCGAAGGAGGGTTCTTATCTCCTCCTCCACCTGAAGAACTTTGGGTCACTTTTTTAATTTGGTGGGTCATTGGAGCACCACTCCAAGATGTTTTTCTCTTTGGAGTGACAGTTGGGGATTGGGCACTCTTATCATCGGGACCTTTTCCTTTCTGTTTGTATGCCTCATTGGTGCTCAGTATTGTTTCTAGGTCACCAGTGTCATGAGAAGGAGTGCCTGAGTCATTGTCTTCATATTCATTTAGAATATCATTAATAAAAGAATTGTTGAAGCCAAGTGCCAGTAGATGTTCTACAAAAATTCCTCTAGGGTTGAACCCTTTTACCCTTTCATCATAATATTAGGTTCAAGACGTGGAAATGACCTGCAGATTCATCAATCTTATTCATATTTTTGAATATGAAGTCCCCAACTTTCCAAGGAAGAGGTATGAATTTTTTTTTTCTCTTTTCATGGAAAACATGAAACCAGTAGTTGTAATGCCTTGTTATTTCAATAACAAACATTTTTTCAAATATGTGGCATGGAAGAAAGGAAGGATTTTCCTTGGAACCAAAAATCCTTATGATGTTGTAATTTGATATTTGTTCCAGTGTCCCCTTCCTAACCAGGAACTTACTTTCCTGGTCATATATTCGGGGAGTGTTCTTTCCCAACAACAAGCCTTTAAAAATTGAGACAAAATCATTAAAAACATCATAAAAATGTTGGGAGGCTTTGTACCTTCATAATTTTTTATACTAGAAGGTTACTGAGTTGAATTCATAGTTTACCTTCTTACACACAGATAATCTCAGAAACTGACAGTAATGGGCTATCGCGAAAACCAAATAAGATGACATAAAGAATTTCTTTCCCTTCTTGTATTGTGACAATTGGGAAGAGATTTCAATGGAAATCAACTTGCCCCAATCGAATATGGCCTATTCCTCAACCATAAAGTATAAAATGTAAAGAATCATGTGGGAAATGTTGGTTGTAGTTTCTTGTCTTTTTATCCTCATGAAAATCCAAGAAATTTCCCGGAAAGGATTTTTGAATGAGCTAAACTCCTACCACACTTAGAGGGGGGGTGAATGAGTGTGGGGATCTTTTTCCCAAAACTTCCCTCTTACACAAAACTCATTAGTTAGCATTCAACATTTACTCACTACCCATTGTTGTCATTTATAACCAATAACATGTGAACATATATCAGCAATATATCATCAACAAGTCATTGCCACAAGGAACACAAAGAACACAAGATGTATGTACAATTTTCTTTTTATTACAGACTATAATCCTTGGGGTTTTTCAGCAACAACTGAATAGAGTACAACTCTACAAGAGCACCATCTCTATAATGCAAGACTCAGCTTACACCCTTAGCACCAACTGAGATGAGGCAATAATCCTCAACAGATATCAATCTGCAATAGGTACGCGACTTGTCAGTAGTGCATCCCATGTGTGTATATGTCTTGGCTCACTATAGCCCGCGTATGTACACGGTCAGTGTATACAACAATGTGTGTATCACTTATGATCTCTTAGGGTTTTCTCTTCAAGATAAAATCAGATCCTCTACAACCAATTTATCATTCTCTTCTGTCTCTCACTATCCAAACTAACCACCAGACAGTCACAACATATCCAAGCTCTCCAATGTCTTACTCATTCTCCACAACCAATCAATATGAATGCTAACTCAATCATGTATAAGCAACTAGTATACCATAGCAATCATATCACAACTGAATCACAAGAGTATTGCTCACTCCATCAACCAACATAAACCACATCACAATAGCCATACCAAGAATTCCCTAAGAATTCACAACACAACAAGCAATACTATCCATCAAGACAATAATGTAACCATACTAGTGTCTCAGTGACAGATCTGAGCCCATAGAATGCAGATCTAGAACCTACTTCAGTATCCAACAACTTGTCATCATCTCAACCACAAATCTCCATGATTTTATCCAGTGTACGCTCCATGTACACTGACATCCTATGTACTGTATTCACCTTGTACATAGACAGCTTGCGTACATACATCGTATACACAGACAACCCACGTACGCACCAGAAAGTAGGGTTTTTCTGTAATTCTGAGAATTTCGCTGTCATGATATCAGACTTGCCAAAACTTCAATGCCTTCATGAAATCCTCCCGATCTCCTCTCTCTCAGAATATATATTCAATCATTTTCAATAAATCCACACCAAAATGCTCTTACAAGAAGCTTTCACAAGAAGATCTCCATCAATACTCCAAAATATATTCTCACAAGAAGCTCTCCATTGATCCACAAAAAGGATGTTTTTCAAGANTTTCTTGATTTTGTCACTTCTCTTTATTATTTAAATAATCCACCTTGACTTTGTCACTTTACTTTATCATTTAATTAATGATTTCTTCTTTTCAAGCACTTTGACTTCTTTGACCTTTTGGGCTTCAAGCCAACATGTGAGGGTCCTCCAACTTCGTAAGGCCAAAAATCTCAAACCGTGAGTTATGTGATGTTCCACATACCACCGGAAATGGCATGACAAGTAATATCCATCTAGGATAGTTTCACCAACAAATTCATTGATATTAATCTCATTATTACACATACAATAATGGGTCCTCCAACCATTTTTCTAGGATAACTCAATCCGCAAAGCGTCTTCTCATGAGGTCTTTCACCATATGGGGACCACTTTGGAGTTCATCCATTTGTGCACTTTATCAACCATGATAAGACAATAATGAGTCATCTATACATTTTTCCAACAATGCATCATATACCAATGAAACCACATTGATCCATCTTCATCATGTATCAATGACAACTCATTGATCTATCTTCATCATATCAATGAAAACTCATTGATCCATCTTCATCTATGCATTCTCATCGAGGAAAATACATATTACATTACATCAATCATCAATCAATCGATCCTTTGGCATCAATCAAACAATCAATCAGTTGACATTAATCAATCACACCTTTGGAATCAATGGCCACATGATCCAACAATCCCCCCCTTTGGCATTGATGGAAATACCAACATTGATGTCAACATGTAAATAAGGCATTCTGTATATCAACAGTCAATGTGTCTATCTCTCCAAAATGTGACTATCTCTCCCAATCAATAACATCAATCACATCAATGTGACTATCTCTCCCCCTTTGACATCAATGGAAAAGGGCCATTCTCCTCTTGAGGTTTCTCCCCCTTCTTGAACTTTCCTTGGGGTTGCTCCCCCTGTCTAAGTGCATTTGATCTTCCTCTGAATAATCTCTCCCCTTTTTGAACAAGGGATATCACTCTGATGTAATGCTAAAAATACATCTCTCATACTCCCCCTGTGACCATTGCTCCCCCTGGAATTATGCTTCTATGCTCTTTCTTCAAATATAGGGCTATTTTCTAAGTATGCATCAGATAAATATCTCCTCCTAGAATCATGGGAAGAAGAATGACTCCCCCTATGGGTATGTCTCCCCCTATATGTTCTGTAAGATGAACAATATGCTACCATATGATGATCTTTGGACCTGTTCATGCATCAAACTCATGCCATACCAAGCATCATGAGGCAAAAATTATGTCAACAATGAAATAAAGAATCATGAGAAAAATATCAACCAAGTACATCCTATACAAGAATGTGTTCTCATTATGCACAACACCTATGTACATAAACCATGTACATCAACATCATCCAATGTTCCAAACGATATCATCCATGGAATGTATCAATCATATGCTTCTATCAATATGCCAACATGTGCATCTACCAAAATGCCAACCATGTGCATCTACCAATATGCTAACCATGTGCATCTACCAATATGAAAACCATGTGCATCTACCAATATTCCAACCATACTTTTACCAATATGACAGCTACCAACATGCCAAACAATGTGTCATATCACTCATGATATGTCTCCATCATGAACCAAGTCCTATAACCATGTATCAAACAAATACCAATTGTTGTGCTAATCAAGTAATACCAACAACATATGCCATGTATTACCGCTTGTACTCAGCTAGTACATCAATCATGCACCAAAACCAAAACATGATGAAACCTCACACATGTATGCCAAATCTTCCATAAAATATGTGCCAATCAACCTGCTAGTGGGTGCCTCTACCAATATACTAGAAATGTACCAATCGTGCATCAACTATAGATCATCAATGATGTACAACATGATCATCTCATCAACTCACCAACCACATGTCCCAATGTGTAGTCCATACATATTCCAAATGCATGCATCAAATTTTCCGACAAGTAAGCTTCCAATAATACATCATCAAGATATATCACATAACCAAGGTGCCAAACTTCACTGTTATAACCAACATTTTTCTTCAACAGAAAATGCATCAATCCATACTCATGGGTTAGTTCCATGCACCCAAGATTTTATTTTACATCGTCACCTTACATAATCCAATAAACAATCATGAGAACATGCAAAAAACAGTGTTAGAACCTGCAATAAACCATGTTAGACCCTGCATCATAGAGTTATACCATCGCATCAAGCTGCAACCGATGTGCATTGCCTTTTTCCCAAGGCATTTTCACATATACACGGCCTATTGCACATACATCTCACGTATGTATGCAACCTATACAAGGTCAGCCTACATATGTACGTGACTAATACCATTGTCGCCCACGTATGCCTTAATAGATGACACTTTTGAACTTCCCTTCAGTCTTTCATTCTATTATGTCTTCTTTGTCTTCTTCACCCACTTCTGTATATGTCCCTACTCCTCAAAACTTGAGCTCTGAGCATCCATNCTGAGAAACTTCTTAGTGTTATCTGAAAGATAGTTATAGTGTGTATAATAATGATCACTGCTATATCTATATAAACTCTCTTCAACTTCTTTTTGAAGTTCTAATAGATCTTCTTATATTCTTTTCATGGGATAACTATAATATCCCTTGGCCGAACCCAATTGTAAATGTAATGTAAGTGTACTTAAGCTGGTGAGTTGTTTTGACATCATTTTGTAATGCACCTTCCATGGCATAGTGTGCGCATGAATTGCACAGCAAAATGATGTAGTGTGTACATTCTCAGATACCGCACGTAGTAACTAAAGTGCACGTAGTATGGAGGTCAGGGAACCTTGTGTATATGATATGTGTTATAGGTTGGTGAGCCAGTTATTATAAGATAGAATGCTTATGTTTTGGAATTAGGCAAGAGTGCCTAGATGTTAAAGGCCAGTGCGCCTATTTTGTATATGTCTCATGATTAATATAAAATACATCGTTGCACATAGACCAAACATGATAAAAGAGATCAGTTAGGGAAAGGGAGGGCCAAAAGTTAAGGGAAGGGATAAGCTAGAGAGATTAAGCCAAAAAGGAATATTATATTAATATTTCTTTAAAACCTAAAGTATGGATAATTATTTTATCCTAAGTTCTAAAGTTGGGGACAAGTGGACCAAAGTATCTTCCAACATGACAAGTGTCAAGTTGGGGACATGCATTCATATCGTGGGGACTTAGCTCATTTGGTCACTTTTTCACGAGGATTATTACCAGCAGCTTTACCACCATTCTCACCATCACCTTCACGATGATTCTTCACGATTAGTTTCACAATGATTCCTTCCATCACTCAGTCATCTAGTTAATGATTCCATGACCATTCTCACTCACACAGTCCATTATCCTTCAGAAATTCATTTCACTGTATCTAAGCCTATTTCCATAACCTTTTTCGGTTGTT
>JZKD02S0269082.1:10161-22394 GCA_000966675.3 Picea glauca
GTAGCCCTGAGAAAGCCTTGTGCCATATCTGTTATCACCTCTACTGTACCTGTGTATACAGATCTCAGCATGGGTTATGTCTGGAGTTTCAATATCCTTTGCTTTCCCTTTTGAACTCCAAATCCTCCCAATCTTATCATTTCTGCAGGTATCTTTGATTTTGAGAAAGAGACCATACACCATATCTGAAAACTAAAAACATACTGTAGAAGGTAAAAAATATCCAGGCTCCGTTGCTGAGCTTTTGGAAAATCATTGGGCAACTGAGGAAGATCCCTGGAGAGCCTTAAAGCTGCAACTGCAGCCCTCACCTCTGGGAAATAACCAATAGCATTCGTTACAGCAGGTGCATCCAGGGGCACAATATTGTATGCAGATATTTCTTCAGTTATTGCTGCATCTGATTGCATTACCTTTTTTTTTTAACTCGTCAGGTATCAGTTTGCCTGCCTCCTCGGGATTTGTATCCTTGGTGAGGGCCTCCACAACCTCACCTAGAATCTTTAATGTTGCATAAACTCTCTTCATCTTTACAGCTCTATGCTCCAACTCTTTTGGATCACCAGTGAAAGCACTAGACTCCCTCCATTCCTTCTCATTTCATTCCTTTGTAAAAAAAAAAAATCCTCTAGCTAGCATCTCCTCATATCGCCAAGCAATGCTACAGACTAATCACCATAATCAGACCATGGCACTGCAGGGTGTAACACCACCAATACAAATTTTTCTTCTTTTCTCCTTAAACTTTTGAGCATCATTATGCTCTTTCTCAAATGTAGCCCTCACCTTTGGATTTTTGGTATGTGCACAAACATCAACATCCTTTACCCCTTCATGCAAAATGTGAGCCTTTGACTCTTGTGTAAGAGTCCTTGTAGGTCTTGCCATTTTTACATAAATTGCACCTCCATTCACATGAACCCCGACCACCCATTTGCTTGAGCTTGGTAACAAACTTCCAAAGATGATAGTATTCTTGCTGCTTGCTTGCTCAAGGAGCTCTAGGGGTTTTAGAAATGACACTATGAGAAACCATAAAATTCTGCAAAAACAGTAAATAAATCTGCTGCCCACACCCATCTTCTTGCTGTCAACAATTGTCCTCTTGCCGGAAATGCACCAAAGTTTGCTCCCAATGCTCCAAAACACAAGTAAAATGCTTGCTGCTGCTGTAGGAAGCTCTTCTTGCTGAAGAAAATGTGAGGAATGAGTGAATGGAGTGCTTTCTTATAGAAAAGAAAATGCTGTTAGGGTTTCTAGAGAATTCTAAATTTTATTTTTTTTAAATGAATGTAAAAATCAGTTAATTGACTTTGTAGAGTGACTAGATGCATTTATTAGTCATTAATTAAATTTCTTTTAGCTATCAAAGGGTCCCACACCCTTCATGGGTACTTGGACAGGCCCACAAGCCAAAAAAAATCGTGGAAACACATGCTTTTTCCGTTGAAACAACCTGGAAATGCCGCCGTCCATACCGTACAGTGTTTCTAAATCGGGAATTGCTGTATGGTATGGTCGATGGCGTTTCCAGGCCGTCTCGTACTGGTACGTGGCTTGGGCGACGTTTCCTACAACATAGGTGAGAAGTGATAGTATGACACAAAAACCTTTTGCTTGTTACATACCTAAGTTGCACGAAACGGGGAAACGTTTCTAAGTTTCCGAAATTGGGACGGCACGAAACAGGCCCTCAAAAAATGGAAATGTCGGGGGAAACACCGTATATATATATATATATATATAACATTATATTGCAAGAAAAACATAATGATACACATAAATGACATTTTAGAAGGAAAACCATGTCCATATTAACTCCCATTGATGATCAATATCATTCATTACATGATGCAAGTAGCAAAATCCAAAATTAGCCTTTATAGATGAGGTTTTACATCCAAAATCAACCTTTATAAATGAGGTTGTATGTGCTGAAAATGAAAACAAACATGAGCTAAAGGCAACTACAATTACATATCCTAATACATATCATACAGATCCTCATCCTCATCATCAAAAATAGAACAAGATGCATGTTCAACAGAACTAGAGCCTCGATGGAAAGAAGAGGCAATTTGAATTCCACTTCCACTTGCATCATCAACAATATCAAGAGAAGCAAGAGAGAGCTCTAAGTCTGGGTTTTCTGCATCCACATCCCACTCTTTATGAGTCCCACTTGTATATTCTTCACCCTTGCGAGACAAAAGGCGGAGGTTTGAATGCACATATACAAGATCCTTAGCCTTCTACAATCCCAACCTGTTGCACTTCATGGAATGAATGAAACCATAGGTGCTCCAATTCCCTTCTACTAATGAAGAGCTTGCCACTTGTGATAGAATATGAATGGCAAGGCTTTGCAAATATACACCTTTTGCCCCATGACAAGTCCACCATTTAATCGGGTTCATGGTGCTTCTCTCCTCCAAAGTTGAGATGTCTGCAAAATCCTCTAATCTAGCAGCAAAACAAGCAAATTCCTCCCTCACCTTTGTTTGTTGAGAAGACGGAAACAACCTCTGGAAGACTTTTTTCACTCCTGTGGCCACCTCCTTGTCCTTATGTGGGGCCTTCCTCTTCCCATTGCTTTGAGCAATGAAGTCCTCATCATAAAATTTGGGATTTAGAGCATGTGCCAAAGTGTACAATGGAGTGTTAAAGCCATTCCACCTAGCAACAATGATGGACCTCACATGCTCAACAAAATCAACCTCAACAAAAAACAGAGTGGGAGCCTCCTATGTAATAATTTCCACAGTTTTCTCAACCATGGTATCCATGCCATCATAAATCTCTCCCAGGAAAGGTTTGTTCGTGTCTGCATCTCGGAGAAGCTCAAATGCAGGTAATGTAAACTTGAGCAAGAATTCTACCTTGCTCCACCAATCCTCATCAATCAACACCCTCTGCACCATACTTTCTCTGTCTGAATCTTCCTGTCTCCACTCAGCCCAAGTCACACCCACCACCATACTCATCAATGCACTTTTGACCTCAATAAGGCGGCGCAACATGATGAAGTTTGAGGCATATCTTGTCTCAACAACTTTGAGCAACTCCAATTTGGAGTATTCTCGATACATTTCTTGAGACTGGTGGTGGTTGGTGATGAATTTAATGATCTCCCTAGCTTCCCCTGTGACCTCCTTAATCCATTCAATTTTTGCCTCAATCTCTTCTAAAATCAGATTTAAATTATGGACAATGCAAGGAGTCCAAAAAATATGATGATATCTACTCTCAACAATCAAGCCTGCAGCTTTGCAAACAGGTGCATTATCTGTGATAACTTGCACCACATTTGCTGGCCCTACTTGTTCAATAGCAGAAATTAAGATATCAACAATGAATTTGCTATCTTTTACCTCGCCAGAACAATCTTTTTCTCTTAAGAACATCGCTCCTATTGGTGATAATGCAATAACATTGACCAAGGGCCTTCGCTTTGTATCAGTCCATCCATCAGAGATAATGGAAACCCCTGTGCTAGTCCATGAGCTACGAACTGGTTTGAGAATATCATGAATCAATGCCCTCTCTTTCTGGAGCAACACTGTTATGAGTTTTTCATAGTTTGGCCCCTTGAAACCTTGAGGAGCCTTGTTAATTGCCTTCACCATATCCTTCCAATAGGGGGACCGAACCACATTAAATGAGATGCCACATGCAAAAATGACCCTTGCCACTCTTGACTCTGTTTCTTCTATCTTTTGATTGTTGAACATCTTCATCAATCTGCTGTCTGTAGCTGCACCTCGTCCTCCAGGGCCTTTGGATATCTCGTTTTCTACCTCTAGTGCCCTCCTCTTCCTTGCTTTATGAACAATCCTTGGCTCATTGCTAACACCCTAGGAAGGAGGATGCTTGCTAGTGCCATGCATAGCAATCTTGGCTCTATTATCCTGATTTTTTTGAGCATCATCATGCTCTTTCTGGAATTTATCCCTCACCTGCAGATCAAGAGTATGTGGACAACCTTCAATACCCTTCCCTTCATGCAAAATGTGAGCCTTGACTCTTGCGTAAGAGCCCTTGAAGGTCTTATCTTTCTTGCATAAATTGCACCTCCATTCCCATGAACCTCCACCAGCACCCATAGCCTTGACCTTGGTAACATGCCTCCAAAGAGGATAGTATTCTTGCTGCCTGCTTACTTCAGCGGCTCTAGGGGCAGATGAAACAACACTTTGAGAAGCCATGAATGCTGCAAAAACAAGAAGAAAATCTGTTCACTAAACAAAACAGAAATTTGCTAATGCTCACCAAGAGAACAAAGAAATCTGCTAAGCAAACATAAAATAAATCTGCTCACCAAATAGAAAAGAAATTTGCTCACAAAAACCTCACACAAACTCCTTGCTACTGCTGTAGGAAGCTCCTCTTGCTAATGAAAGTGTGAGGAATGAGTGAAGCTAGTGGTTTCTTATAGCAAAGGAAAGAAATTTAGGGTTTCTATTAGTTTCTAGAAATTTCTTTTTGAAATGAAAAAAAAAGGGGAGAAAATCAATTTTATTCTCATTGGAGAATATAGAAAAGGCCAAAAAAATTATAATTGACTGTTTGGGGGCCCCACGGCCCCCTATTTTTTATTTATTTCGCCTCTATAGTGCTTTAGAATGCCCGAAACACTGGCTGTACGGGTTGGTACGGTCGGGAAACGCTGCAGGCCATACCGTACGATGTTTCCAAATCGGGAAACGTCGTACGGTACGGCTGGCGGCATTTCCCGGCCGTATCGTACCCGTACTGACATTTCGGTTCGTTTCGGCGGGGGAAACAGGGGGGGGTAGCGTTTCCTGCAACTTAGTTACATACATATGCCAAAATTAGGGTATTGCATGCAAGGTACCCAAGGATTGCTATAGAGAGCACAAATAAAGGTAGTGAGAATTATGGTACGTGTTTGGAAACTAAATTGCTCCTGTTTGCTTCTCATTATGTTGCTATAAGCAGATTCACATGAATTCTGCTATCAATGGATTAAGCTCCCATGTCATTCTCTCAGTACTCTCTCTGGTATTGGTAACTCAAGGGTACTCACCGGTTTGGGGAAGCAAACATCAAAGATAATGTGGGCAAAGTACTACTTACTCCTCAACAACAAATGACATGTCAACACAATGATCACACTTTGATTTTAGAATATTAAACAGCACATCCTTGCCCTTACATTTCTTACAATGAACATGGGTCTCTTAAACTGTTAAACATATCTTTGCCTCTCTTTGCACTAAACCATAACAATTGTTGCTGGCTGTTTGTTCAGACCAGCATTCTGTCTGCTGATGCAACTTCTTTTGTTTGATGACAACTGCCCTGCAAATGCAACTCGGGTTACTTTCCAATTGGATTGATCTGCAACTGCTCACAAATGCTGGTCACTTGCTGATGAATATTTCATTGCAATCAACATCTTTTCTTCTGCACCTAGCTGTCAGATCACAAATAACCCATATACCATGCTGCGAATGATTATATGGCACTGTGCTCCCAATCTGCATGTTTCATTTAAGTATACTCTGAGCTAACTGTAGTTTTTCCTGAAAGCTGGTGTTAGTTGATTTGGAACACCGCTTGTATTAGAAAGTTCTGGTATCCTGGACTTCTCTGGGATCCTGGATGATGCTCATCTGGGAACATGAACTCATGCAGGAGATACAACAAATGTTGAAGTTTCTGGGAGTTAATCCTTAATTCTTGATTATCTACATGGACCTGATGGATTTCTCTTTTTGAAATAAACAATTTGCAAATGATACTCATGTGTCCTGCAAATACAGATAAATTGGATTTGAATTCCTAAGAATTACAAGGTTGAGTAAATAATATAAGGTTTGGTGTGTTCTTTTGGTTACCTACATTGGCAATTTAATACAGATTTTCTTACAAGCATCAGCTTTTCCTCTTGGATTTTCATGGACTGTAAGCTTGAAATATTACCTGGAAATGAATATGATGCTGACTCCTGAAAGAATAACACTTTTAAATATGAACAGGGTCATTCCTTGACATAACATGGTAGCTTACAAAATGTAAAAAACACTGTAAAATTATCACTGGAAGTTTGAGGAAGAAGCTTAGCTCAGAATGTAGGGGGCACAGAGCTTTGGCCATATTGCCTGATTAGGTTCATACACAATAGGAAAAAGGATTAAAACTGTATTAGACAAGCACACAACTTCTTCGATAGTATCATTTGTGAGTCTGTAACATACCTGATAGCAAATATCCCATCTATTTTTTCCCAAAGAAATAAATATCTAGTATTCCTATATTTGGATTTAAATTTCAAGGCCTAAAAATGAGTCTTTCTTCTGACAAGTCATTCATGGAACAAATTTTCTTTATTCATATACATCTGGGTGATGTTGTGATGTGATTATCATTAAGATATTGAATTTTTAGTCTTTGCAAATTTCCAAGAAATATTTCATAGTGTGGAGAATCAGTGAGGAACAGCTAGTCACACCAGGAATAAACAGGTAGATGGGTGCCATGATATATTTCAAATTCACATATGTAGTGAAAAGTCCATCGTCTCTCTTGTGATTACAATCTTAAATTCCTCCTAAATTAGTGTGTTGTTTTCTGATCATTTTCTAGTATTAGGATGTAAAGACAAGCTAATGCTTTTTATACTCTGTGATGACAATCGCAGCTCAGTGGAAAGAACATTGGGATAATTGGGCTTGGTCACATTGGCTTAGCTATTGCTAAGAGGGCAGAAGCTTTTGGGTGTAACATTGCATACCACTCAAGGTCTAAGAAGTCTGACAGTACTTACACCTACTATTCTAGTGTTATGGACCTTGCAGCAAGCAGTGATGTTCTTGTAGTAGCCTGTCCTTTAACAAGAGAAACTCGGCATATCATTGATCGGAGTGTTCTTGATGCATTGGGACCGAAGGCAATCCTTGTGAATATAGGCCGCGGCCCCCTTGTAGATGAGAAAGAGCTGGTTAAGGCTTTAGTAGAAGCTCGTCTTGGAGGTGCTGGAATTGATGTATTTGAAAATGAGCCTGATGTGCCGAATGAACTTTTTGACATGGACAATGTAGTTTTGTTGCCACATGTTGGGAGCGCAACCTGGGAAACAAGGAAGGAGATGGCAGATCTTGTGATTGGCAACTTGGAGGCCTACTTTTCAAAGAAACCATTGTTAACACCTGTGGAATGAAGAATAAGTCCCTGTAAAAAATGACTTTGATGATGTTCAAGTTCATATAACTCAGCGCATTTATATTTCATGATTTCATAAAATGAAGGCGATACCCGCTTGGGATTGATAGGCTCTTGGATTGTCTTATATGTGCTGAAAATCAAATTGAAATGCAAATGGAAGTTAACACATTAGATGCATCCTGAAACTCACAATAAGAACCACAAAGCCATATGTAGTTATTTATCTCAATCAGCACGGACTGCTATATGTTTTCATACCTATGAAAGAATCTTGTGTTGCAACAAGTTAAGAGTGGATGACAAGATTTCTTTTAGTATTTGGACCTACATGTTAAGACCTGCTTTATACAGCTTTGTTGTATTTTAACACGAAGTAATTATGGGAATTACATGTTTACAGTTTGCTATAGCCTATTTTGTATAGCATGACAATTATAAAATCTTTATACTTCCCAAGCTGTATTGTACTTGATCAATCCTTAACATTGATGGTCAAAGCCAGCTTTTCACCACGAGTTTATATTCAGATGTTCAGAAAATAAAAGAGAATAATTGTGTCTAAAAAGGTGAACACTCAAGATACCACACCATCGAAATAAGAATGATTCCATAGTGGAAATCCGGGGAATTTTCAAATATCAAATGCAATTCTCATCAATATGGCTGTTCTAAAGGAAAATTATGCCTTGACACGGGTCTCTCTGCTTCAGCTGTCTCAATAAACTGGCAATTTATGTGATCAGTTCCTGAACTGCATCTCATATTTGGGTCTCTCTAAATCATCACTCTTGATTGATTTTGTGTCATTCCTGTGCACAATGCTAGTTGATTAGAAATGGTTATTTCTAATAGTCAAGTATTGATATCTGGGATTCATTTATCTGTTTATCATTAGATCTTTATTTAGCACGAAATTTGATTTAATTCACCTTACGCATTTGGTCAATATTCCTGTTTTCATTGTATTTTGAATTTTCTTTTGCAGTCTTTCTGATATCACTTAACTACATAACCTGCTAAATTCGCAGTACACAATAAGTATTATGTTCCTCTTGTTGCTGGCACATGGCTGCTGTTTGTTTTGGTTTGTAAATGGCTCTTTGTTAAAGAAATGGCCTTTACCTTTGGCTTAGATGCAACAACCAAAGGGTATCTATTCCGTCAAGTTCATCCAGGACATGCCCCATGGCTCATCTGTTTAGACATGTTGTTCCCTCAGCCATTGAGATATGTTGTAACTATGGGCCATCAAGATTACCAGGGCTTCGACCAGGTTTTGATTGCAGTAGTTAACTCTGCTGGTCACATTTGAAGTTTTCCTGTATCCAAAATGGAAGTACCACTGCAACTATTGATGTAATGGAAATTGAAAACTAGAGTAAAAAAAGATAAGAGTGGTCATACCTTGTAACATATGCAAATTTGGGTGTTCCTTCAAAAATGCTTCAAACTCCCAAGTGTCTTCCTCTTCGGGGAGGCTCCTCCATTTGCTTTTGTACTCTGTGATTTGCCTGCTTAGAGATTTTTCACATTCATTGTGAGAATGCCCTCAGGTTCTAGTATTTTCTTTCCCTCTTCATCTGTTAGAGGGATGTATGTTTCAATGACCACCTCATTGGCCAAATTCTCTATTAAACATGAGACATGGAAGACATCATGAAATATTCTCTTGTTGGGAATGTCTAGTGCATATACCACCTTGCCCACTGTTGTCCGCATTTTGTATGGGCCATAAAACTTGGGTTGAAGCTTATTCTTATCCCGTTGTCTGAGATTTGTCTGTTTGTACAACGACAATTGGATGAAGACTATGTCTCCAATCTCAAACTATCTTTCTAAGCAGTGTTGGTCAACATGTTGTTTCATTATGTGTGCTGCCATGGACAAGTTGTCCTTTAGGATGCTAAGGATGTTTTACATTTCCTATAGTGTTTCCACTGCTACAAGGACTCTGAATGACCCAATCCTTAGGTGATGGGGGTTCATAGCCATATAATGCCTCAAAGGGGGTCATTATGGTGCAAAATGATATGTAGTATATACCAATATTCGCCCAGAGGCAACCACTTCATCCATTTAATTTGCTTACACCTTATATACAATAAAGATACCCCTCCAAGCACTTATTAACTACTTTTGTTTGTCCTTATGCTTGAGGTTAATAGGTAGTGCTAATATGTAAAGTGGGTTATACTAGTTTGAAAAGTTCTTTCCTTAAGTGAATTACAAACTTGGGATTGCTGTCACTAATTATGTGGCGAGGGAGTCCATGGAGTTTATAGACATGCTTAATGAATAAATCAACAACCCTAGAAGCTATAAACTTTATAGTCAAAGGGATGAAATGAGAATACTTGCTTAAACAATTAACTACCACAAAGATAACATCCTTACCTTCATAGAGCTGTAGACCTGTGATGAAGTCCATGGAGACCTCTTCCCACCTTTGATTAGGGATGGCATTAGGATGGAGAAGACGAAGATAATGAATAGTTTCTACCTTATTCTGCTGGAAAGTGTCACATTTTTCCACAAATTGCTTATTATCAGACTTCATTTTCTGCTAATAAAAGTTGGGGGATACATTCTTGTAAGTCGTGGAAGCCCACATGACCAGCATCATGGCTTGAAATGTATCAGGAGGATTGCAGAGTGTTGCCGTCCTTATACACACTTGCAAACATGGAAAAGTCCCAATCCACCTAGTGTGTCCTTGGAGGCACAATGCCTAAATCCAAATCCATTGTCACCTCGATTTGGATTTCTTCCGTCTAGGCTTACTCCTAGGAAAGCCAAGGGGGGTAGACCCTAGTTACTATGTGAATTATTAAATGAATTCTAGGAGTTAATTTTAGTTTGTTAAAGATAAGGGGGAGCTAGCCTATATGACAGGCAACAATGCAATGCACACCTTTAATGAAAATCAACCCTTTCCCTAAGGTCAACTAAGACTAGTGCCTAAAGGTTGGACAATGGAGTCAATTAAGTTTACAAAAGATACAAACAAAAGAATAACTTTACAAATGAATATAAATGAAATATGATTACAACAATTACCCAAAATAAAGAATAGGTAGATGATTATACAATGTACAAAAATACAACTAATTGCCAATTTACAAATGAAATGAAAGAAGCACTTTTTAGATCTATTACACCAATGAAACAATAATTGAACTAACCACTTAAATGATTTTGCAGCTATGTAAAGGAGAGATAGTTCAATGATGCATTCACCATGATGGAAACAACTCACAATCCAAGCTTAGATGCCCAAAAGGAAAGATGCGCAACTTCTGAAAGAGGCACTCAAGGACTAGTGCGCAACTTCAAGGGAACCAAAACTTGAAAGAAAAGCCACCAAGATGACTAATGCGCAACTTCAAGGATACACCATTCACCAATAGATATACTCAACTGAAAAGTAAATGCAAGAGAGATAGTACTTGAAAGCAAAGTTGCAGGAAAGTAAAGATCTTACACAATTTAGATTTAGATTATGAACTTTGAAGAAAAAATTGTGAGTAAATTTTAAGCTTTGATTAGGTGAAGTGAAGTTGCAAGCCTAGACTAGGTGACTTCCCCTATACTCCTACCGCTTTGGCCAAAATGATTGTTGGGTGCTCAATAAGCAAGGAAAACAAGGCCTTACCCTAGCTCCACAGGTCAACCTAGAAAACTTGGGCGCTCAACAAGGGGGACACCTAGTGCCGTGAGATCATCCCTGACTTAGCACCCCAAGTAGCTTCCACAATCCTCCTTTTTGGTGGCGAAAGTTGTATCAATAAAGAGTGCTCTAATTAAGCTAGCTAAATTGTCCCTCCTAAAGCTACAAGTTAATTGATTAAGCAATGCTATTACTTGTATTAAAATGCTTAAGGAGATAAAGCTTGAAAATAAATGAAATGAACAAAATGCTTATAGATCCAACTTAAACAAATTGCAAAAGAAAGATGCTTCCAAGAGCTTATACAAGATAAAAATGAAGATGCTTCTAACTATGTGAAATATAAACAATGAAATTTAAAGGAACTAAAAGAAACTAAAGAGCATAAACAACTATTAACAATTTAGCATATGAGACAAGCCTTACGACACTGCATGGGTGGCTAGGTCAATCCACTTTGTAGGGTGTAGGCAAAATAATTAAAGAAAGTAAATGAACTTGAAAAAAACTAACTACTTGCAACCTCAACAAAGACACAAGATGGAGGACAAGCCTACTGGTTTTGTGCCAAAGTGGGCATCAAATAAAAAAACTTAACTTGAAATGAAAGACAAGTAAACCTAACCACACAACCTTGTCTTAAGGACAAGTGGGACAAATAATTAGATGCAATAAAAGGAAAACTAATTACCTAGCCTTACTATATTGCATGGGTGGCCAAGCCAAACCACTTTGCAAGGTGTAGGCACAAATTATTTACAAATTTTACAAAACAAAAAATTAAAACTTAGTGAAGAATGCAAACCCTAGAGATTCTCTTGGGCTGCTTACAATCAAGAAATTAGATGAGAGAAGAAAGGGGTTTTGTTACCCCAAGTTGGAGGCTCTTCTTGAGTGTTTTGTGGCCCAAAATGGGCAACACCTCCCCTTGTCCTGACGAGAATCTGCAAAAGTCAACAAACAAAAACTCGCTGGAAATGTTGTAAAATGTACAAAACAATTCAAAATTTTTTTTGTTAGTGAAAACAATTTTTTTTACTATAATCTGAATGTATGATATGATTTTATGTCTATTTCAGAACTGAAAAAAAACCACAAATGATAGAAGTTAGAACATAAAATTAATGGAGGAATCCCTTGGTTGAACAAGCAACTTCCTAGATCTAAAAATTGCTTCCCCAAACCCTTAGTGACCTGCAAATAAGTGAGATCTTGCTACAAAACAACTAGGAGGTGAGTACATGAAATGGAAATTGCAAAATACTTTCCAATACCATACAAATAACTCACTAAGTCTACAACAATACTACCATAAACTTAACCAAACAAAATACTTTGCTTGGGATCTCCTAAATTAGATTTGAAAGCAAAAAACCCA
>JZKD02S0269082.1:50950-63205 GCA_000966675.3 Picea glauca
TTGAAGCATGATAAGAAGACTTTACAAGAAAAGCTAGATCACGAAACATCATTAGTCGATAAGGAAACGATGACAGACCCAATCAACCTTACAACTCAAAAGGAGGCAAATCCAGTCGATGTAAAGATGTTTTCAAATGTCGAGGTATAAACAGACCAGAAATATCAAGAAGACTCAATTCCAAAATTTAATCAACAAAAAGCTACAAGTATACGAAGTAATGATCAAGTTGCAAGGATGCCTTATCAATATCCTAATCACAAAAATCGATACTTTAGCCAATCCTTGTATCAACAGAAACAAATGACCAGTATGTCAAAGAATATTACTTCAGCTACAAGTGATGCTCAAAATAGAAGTTATCATGGGAGTCGAAATACATCAAGTTCCTTCCAAGAACCCTATAAACTCCCCATGCAAAAGATCGAATTAGGATGGGCAGACTCCTTTACAATGCAAAAGTTCTGCTCAGAGCTTAGAAAATCCTATCGTCTCAAGTCCTCAACAATTACTAACTCGATAATGAAGAATCAGGCGACAATAATTACAAGCTAGCGCAAGAGATAAGTCTTCCATAAAGTATGCTTTGAGGACAAAGCATTTTTAAGGGGAAGGCAATGTTATGAACATAAATATACATATACCATAGATACTCATAACATAATAATAAATAAATAATAATTATTAATAATGAAAGGTCATGTCTCAAAGGACATGACTATTGGTAAAGGGCACCCCTGCGTAGGTATATAAGCAGGCCCTCATTCTCAATTGTAATCATCTTATTATCTTATCTTACTATTCATTCTTATTACATATATATTTGTCCATATGGATTTGATTACTATATTCCAAATATTTTGGATTATTTGTGCGTGACGAACTTTGTTCGTCTCATCTGGAGTGTGTGAGATACAACAAGCTCCCCACTAGCTCTCTGTACAGTGTGTTGTCAACCAGTGGAGTGTCCCCGCCATCCTCAAGTCTGACTCCTGATAGAAAAGGAGTCGGGGCTGACTTGCAGTCTGTCATCTGAAATCTCTCAAGGAGATCTCGTGCATACTTGGTCTGAGACAATTTGATGTCTGATGCATCCTGACTAATCTTGAGTCCAAGGAAGAAATGTAGAAGACCCATGTCCGTCATCAAGAACCTGTCATGGAGGATCCTCCTGACTGCAACAATCACTGAAGTCTAGCAACTGGTGATCAGCAAATCATCAACATACAGAACTAGGAGTAGAAGTGAATTAGCCATCCTGAGCATGTAAACATTCAGGTCTGACTTACAACGTACAAAGTCCTATGACAGCAGGTAGGAGTCCATCTTGGTATACCATGCCCTCGGAGCCTGCTTGAGGCCATAAAGAGACTTCTTCAGTCGACAGACCAAAGATGAATCATGCATAAATCCTTGGGGCTACTCCATATAGATCTCCTTAGAGAGATCGCCGTGAAGAAATGCATTCTTTACGTCCATTTGATGGGCTTCCCATCCCTTAGCTTCCGCAATGGCAAGTGCCAAACGTATGGAATCCATCTTCATTACTGGAGCAAAGGTCTCATCATAGTCAATGCCATGCACCTGCTGAAAGCCTTTGGCAACTAGCCTGGCTTTGTATCTGCTAACATGTCCATCCGTTGTGCTCTTGGTCCTGTAGACCCATCTACACCTGACAAGTTTCCTTCCTGAAGGAACGGGAACCAGATCCCAAGTCTGATTCTCGAGGAGGGAGTTGTACTCCTCCTGCATGGCGGATTCCGAAAAGGGATTTCCAGCAGCCTCACCATAAGACTAAACCAAGAAAAGATGCCTGGGTGGCATCGGTTCAATGGCAGTGAGTGCAAGAGGAGGCACCTCGAAATCAGATCGAGTTCTCCTATTATCAGTTGGATCCCCAACAAGATCCCCTGCACCCTGAAGAGTAGTCTTGGCCCACTTGGGCCTCTGCTCTGGCTCTGCATCTGCATCTGGATGCACTGACTCTGTATCTGAATCATCTGAATCCTCTGAAGAAGAGTCGACATGTGCATGCTCATCATCTCTGACAGGTGGAAGACCAAAAGTGTCTGCATGCGGCTGATGAGGTATATGCGAGACATTTTCCTCGAATTGGACACTACGCTCAATGATGAGTCGGTCCAAGGAAAGATCAATGAGTCTGTATCCCTTCACACCATCGGGGTATCCAACAAAGATACACTATGTGCTCTATGGATCAAGTGCCTTCCTCTTCTCAGAGGGAATTCGGGCCCATGCACGTGAACCGAAAATACGAAAGTGGGTCACTTTCGGTTTGAGGCCGCTCCAAGCCTCATAAGGGGTCTTATCCTTGACAGGTCTATGGGGAGATTTGTTTTGGATGTAGGTTGCACAATTAAGTGCTTCAACCCATAATCTCTGTGGAAGTGACTTTGCATGTAGCATGCAAGATGCCATCTCTTTTAGAGATCTATTTTTTTGTTCAGCAACTCCGTTTTGCTGCAGAGTATAGGGAATCGTGTGCTGCAACTTAATCCCTACCTCGTGACAAAGATTATGTATCTCATGGTTGACATACTCTCCCCCGTTATCTGTTTGGAGGACTTTGATTTTCTTTCCTGACTGTGTCTCAACAAGAGCTTTGAAATCTTTGAGGTGTTGAAAGACCTCTGATTTTTGTCTGAGAAAGAAAATCCATGTGAAGCGTGAGAAATCATCAACAAAAATGAGCATGTACCTTGCTTTATTGATTGATAGATGCGGAAAAGGGCCCATGAGGTCACTATGGATCATATCTAAAGGAAAGGAAGCCTTCTGAGTCTTTCCTTTGTTGAATTTCTCTTGAGGGTGTTTTGCAAGAACACATCCCTCACAAATTCCTTTAGAGAAGTTGATGTCGGATAGACCATCAACCATTCCCTGCTTACTAAGTTGTTGCATATATCTGAAATTTAAATGCCCGAACCTTTTGTGCCATATCTTACTTCTTTCATCAGCATGGGTAAGCAGTAATGCAGAATCTAGTTCAATAAATTCAGAAAATGTGTAGAGTCTAGATTGATGATTTACCTCACCGATAGCAACCCTGGAATTGGTTTGCATGTCATAGATATCCACTACATCGGGTGTGAATATGACTCTCTTTATGGTGCCGGAGTTTGTCATCTGATACACGAAGAGAAGATCGACGGAAAGTTTGAGAACGTGTAGCACATTCTCGAAGCTTCCGTTTGGGAGTTCAATTCTTCCTTTCTCGGTGATCTCGACTAGAGAGTTGTCCCCCATCATAATAGGAGGACCTTTGCATGCATCCAATGAAGAATAGACTTCTTTTGTGGCAGCCATGTGGTATGATGCACCTGAATCTATGATCCAAGCATCGGGAGAGGAGTTGATGGCAATCAAAGCATGACTAGAATTGCCCTTCTTGGGATTCTGATCTTCTGGCTTCTTCTTGGCACCCTCGGGGATGTGATCTCCAAGGTTGTTTTGCTGAAGTATTTGGGCCATTTGATCTATCTGTTTCTGCATACATGCGGATTCTGGATGGGATTCTTGATGGAATCCTTTATGGCAGTAAGTGCATTTCTCCCCTTTTCTTCCCTTTCCACCTTTTGATCCGGAAACATCGTTGAAGGGTTTTGAGTACCCTTCCTTCTTCAGATTTGCATGTTCTTTCCTTTTGTCTTTGTATTTAGATTTATGATATTGATGACCGCTACCATCTTGCACAGTAAGTGCATGCGCCTTTGGGCCTTTGATTTTGCCCATATTGATGAGCTTCTTCTGCTCTTGTGTCAGAGACTTGATAAAGGCCTCAAGAGAGGGCATCGTCCAGGTGGATCTAGAGGCGAACCTAACTGAATGAAATGTGGATACAAACACTGAGTATTCTGGACCAAGTTTGGAGAGAATGGTGAGAACCACTTGTTTCTCCTCCTTAGATTTGTCAACCCTGCAAGCCTTGAGTTGCGACAGCAAATCCTTATATTTGGTAAAGAAACCTTGGAGATTGTCGAAGATTTTTGGATCCAATGTGAGCAATTCCACCTCGAGCATTGTCCCCTCATCTCGTCCTATTTGCCAAAATCCCTTCCATGGTGGTCCAGGCTTCATTGGGGGTTTTACAGGAGGATATGTGAAAGAGGAGTTCAAGAGAAATGAGATTGCAAATTGTTCCAAACGCTTCATCCATTTGATTTAGATACTTGGATTTTTCTATGGCTGATGTTGGTTCTGTCTCTGTGTTCATGGTTAACCAGTATAATCCTCTGCCTCGAAGATGCATTATCATCTTCTCCTTCCATGCAAAGAAATTGTACGGTGTAAGAATGAATTCTTTTGGAAATTCCATTTTTCTGTTGTCTTCAATCTTCGATACCTGGAAAAATAATTTGGTGTCTTTTCCCTAGCAGTCCGTCGGCTCTGATACCATGTATATGTGTTGAACCTGCACAGATTAAATCTAGCTAGGAATTGACATACACAGTTGCAGAGAAAATATGAGAAAAGAGAAGCAGGAGAGAAAGAATGGAAGAATTCTCATTAACAAAATGAATGAATGATAATTTACGCATGATATACTCTGTATAACTCAACTAATGTGCACTGGGGGAGAAGCCAATGCGCCATAGTGGTGGTCTAGAGTGATCTTGAAATACACTAACAGTTACGGGAGTAAACTGCCACCTAGTCCAGTCTCTCAAGCAGTTACGGGAGTGAACTACCACGTAGTCTAAGTTAACTAGTCTCTCAGTCTTCAGTTAACTGACTAAAACAGAGTGAAGTGAGGAGGAGATCAGGAAATCATGAGTAATGCGCTAGTCTGGTGATGATCCCAAGGAAAATGTGCATTAGTTAGTGATGATCCCAATACTGCATGGTGATAATCCCAATGTGGCATCTAGACTCCACTCAACTGATCAAACTGAAGTGTGAACTGACGAGAATATTCTCCTAGAGGAATATTCACCCTAAAATATAGGAGATTGAATAATGACTAATAAACATAGGGAAAACCTTAGGAAAAAGAAATCCCAGGTGTGTGTGAAGTATCTCCAACAGCGCCCTAGATGATTCCTCCGTCAGAATCTGATGAGTAATGTCTCAAAAGGTGTGCCCTGCCTTCCTCTCAACTAGGTCGAAAGGGAATCTCTGGATTCTCCCTGGTCGGGACAAGCTAAACCTGTGTGTATCCTCAGCTCACATGCCCTCCACCTGGATAAGTGCGCCCTAGCTGCCTGAACCTGTATAACTATCATTGTAAATCGATGGAAGATCTTAATGATCTCCCTGGTGACTAGGGTGTGTCTCTCAACACTGAAATCAACCTTTGGGTGTCTTCCTCCTAGAATCCACAGTCTCCATTGATTCACCTGAACTGATGTCTTCTCCTCAAAGCTCAAATTGTCAAATAAGATGCATAATGAGGAATTAGGTCGCTTTTCTCTTCATATACTCCTCCGAAACCCTAATTCATTGTTGACCTCTATTTTTAGCTCCCTCACTTATGCGCCCCTCTATTTTTGGCTTAAATCACTTAAAGGGCGCTTTTACCCACTTTTCACTTAATGTCACTTTCGAATTATAAGGTTCTCTAGTGAAATGACATTAAATGACCTTGTTTTCCCTTGTTCCTCCCTAGTTATAGTCTAACGGGGATGTTTAGAATACTCAACCCTCCTTTCTAGAGCTCCTAATCAAAAAGGGACATTACAGTCCTCCCTTCACGAGATTGCTTGTCCTCAAGCAATACCAATCCAGAGTGCTGCAAAATCTGCTCGCTCTCCCAAGTCGCATCCTCTACTAGAAGCCCTCTCCATCTAACCAAACATTCCCTGATGACCCTGCTCCTCAACCTCTGCTCTTTGAACTCCAGTACCTCCTCAGGAACCAACTTCAACTGCCCCTCCTCACCCAAAGGTGGAAGCTCCTATGGAGTGTTGATGAGTCGATTGTATATGTCGTTGAGTCTACTATGTGGCAACCCGTGAAGTTCGAAGGTCTCTCTGAAGAACAACTATGCCACCTGCACTGCATTGTAGTCTATAGGAATCGTGAGAAAATTCGCAAATTTGGTCAACCTATCGACCCCTACAAATTTGGTCAACCTGAGCCTTCGGAAGAAGGCCTGTAATGAAGTCCATGGATGAGCTTTCCCATTTCTGCTCCGGAATGGGAAGTGTTTGAAGTAACCCTACTGGAAGTGTCTGCTCGGACGTGTTTTGTTGACAAGTCACACACTCACTGATATGTCTCATCACATCATGCTTGAGACCTTCCCAAGAGAATCTCTCTCTAACCTGCCTGTAGGTTTTGAAGAACCCCTGATGGCCTGCTAATGGAGAATCGTGTATTGCTGCCAAAATCTTCTTCTTGAGACCTGATCCTGGCACTAGGTAGACTCGGTCTTTGTAGAATATGACATCGTCTATGAATTTGTACATGTCGTCCTGTACCTGCCCATCCAATATCTCACAAGCGAACTTGTTCTTGGAATATTCCACTAACGAGTGGGATTTCCAATCTGCTGAAATCTCCATCAAGGAACAAGCTATCGGTCTCCTAGATAATGCATATGCTTCTTCCCCATGCCTGAAGATCCTCTCCATCCTCTTCGCCGACACTGTCCTAGGTGCCCCTGTCGACATACCCCTCAGTACAATCTTCTTCCCCTCATTGTCTCTGAATCCCATCTCAAGGGTTTGGTAGTTGGTAGAAATCTTGCCCAAGGTGATCAACCATTAGACTCCCAACACCACATCTGTGCCAGCCAGGTCAACTACATAGAATGTATCTCTCATGGTGTAGTTACCTAACTTCACCTCCAAGTTTGGAACTCTGTCCAAACACCCCACCGTGTGGCCATCTGCCACTGCAACCTCAAACCCTTCATACTCCTTTGTCTGTAGTGCTCACCTAGCTACCCATGCAACATCAATGAAGTTGTGGGTCGCCCCACCATCTACCAAGGAAATGGCTCATTGTCCCCGAATAATCCCTCTGATCATGAGGGTGTCATACCTAGGGACTCCAGAAAGGGTCGCTATGACTCCCTTTGCTGGTGCTCGTCTCTTAACCTCTTCACGAGGTTGTGGCTTTATCAGTCGTTGTGCCCCTCTCGGTGTCAGTGGTCTCCTTGGAGGTTGCTCCTCATGCAATGACTCCTCTTCTGAGCTAGTAGACTCATTGTCCTGTGCCTGACTACCCTGTTACTCCTCGTCATTGTCTGCGGCAACCTCAATGTAATGGATTTGTCCCTTGCCCATGAACCTATGGCCGAGGACCCATGGATCTTTGCAGGTGAAGCATATAAGCTTTAAGATCACGCCTCGTAGCATCATCCAACTTCGCCTTACCCTTCCACTCTCTCTGGAAGGGTTTCCTATCCTAGTCCTCCTGTGGCACAACGGGTTTGGAAAAAGTTTTGGTCTTCGACACTGAGTTTGCTAGATCTCTAGTGTGCAGGATGGCATCTTGTAGTGTGTGAGGTCTGTAGGCCTTCACCCATCCTCTCAAGGGTTCTGTGAGACCCTCTGTGAAAAGCATGATCAATCTGGGCTCTGAAATATCTGTCACTGCCATGGCTGCCCTCTGAAACTCTGTGATGAATGCCTCTGGTGTGCTAGTTTGTCTCAATTGGGCTAGATCCCTGAAGTGGATCTCTGGATCCCTCTTGTCAAACCTGTCCATGATCCTCTCTATGAACTCCCTGTAAGAAGTGATGTGACTGTAACCCAACGTCACTAGTCCATGATACCACCACTCATGAGCCTCACCCTCCAAATGCAAGGTAGCGAAATCGATGGCCTCAGTTTCTGTCATCTGGTTGAGCTTGTAGTACGTATCCAATTTTTGTACCCAAGCTCTGGCAGTGCATTTGGACGATCCGTCGAAAGAAGGTATAGTGAGTTTACCTGCTTTCTGGATGAAATCTATGTTTTGCCCCTACTGATGATGTTGTTGTCCTCCCCTCTGAGGATCTCTAGGACGATTCCTGAGTCTGAGTCCACAATACTCAACCAAGGTCATGTCATGATGGAACGTTGGTCCTAGCGCTGCATACTCTCTCCTGTACTCAGAGATATCCTCTGCCTATGTAGTTTGCCTCGGTGCTACTGGTTGTTGTACTGCTACTGGAGGTGCCCTCTGGAAGCTAGGGAATAGTGGTTGGGGGATCCTACTCAATGAAGTGTAGCTGCGAGTAGGTGAATGGGGTCTACTACCTGCCCCTAAGTTCCCTTGTGCTGCATGCAGGGCATGTGCGCCTGGAACGCTCCCTGCAGCCAATCTATCGGCATCTATGCCAAGGACTAAGTCATGGCCTATTAACTGATCACCAAATTGCTAATAACCTGCATGAAGGTTGCATATGGGTCCATGGGTGCTTTTCCACTGCCTTCTAGCCTCTCATACCTGTCTCCCATCATCCTCTCTACCTCACACTCTCCCTCACGCTCTTCCCTTCTCTCTGCTTCCCTATGTGCCTCTTCCTCTTCCTTTGAACTGTGAGGAAAGGGGGGATAATCTGGCCTTCTTTCCCTCGTCTGTTGTAAGTGACGTATTTGTCACCTACGTGCTCACGGCCCTTTGGGTTCTCTGTTGAACTCACCGAAAATTAGTCACGGGCTAGCAGGACTAAAGCTTTGATACCACAGTAATATCCCTAGATCCGCAGATTGGAATATATGCCTCAACTGTCAATTATTTTCTACCGGGACTGATACACTTTGGGTTTTTGGATGCGTTTAGTAACTCTCATTATCATGATATCAGCACACTAAAGCCTCACCCTCACCCTCCAAATGTCACTAATATAGTTTGTCCACATTAGCAAGGGTAAAACATAAGACAAGGGGTCCACAACCCTTATCTTACCCCTTACAACCAAATAATATTAAACAATTCATCTTTAAATTCATTTTTACACAAAAGAAAACCCTAAAACAAGAGGACGTCACCCGTTTCGAGGACGTTTTGACACTAGGAGCAAGTCGTTGGAGTTGGAGATGCATAGTTAGGCCTCCAAAGGCCACGTGTCAATCATCTAGGCCATCTCCTCATGGCCAAGGCCCTCTTCTCCTCAAAACGTCCATCTTTCAATGAGTCGTGTCTTCACCACCACACCCTAGCCCCTCTAGGTGACGTCAAGCCTCCAAAGGTGACATTTTGCCTCTCCTAGGAAAAACGTTTAGCATGTAAGGGCTAGTTCACGTCGTCCATAATATCTTTTAGGCCTCCGAAAGTATGTCTCTCTCATCCGGCATGCGGACCCTTGGCATCCAACCTGTGGGCTTCAAGCCCCATGGAAGCCCAAGCTAGGCTTGTTCCTCCAAAACTATCCACAAACTAGGTCCTGCAAAGACAATAAACACGCCCTACAAGGATCTCAAGTCATAATATCATGGTGAGTAAATCAAATCAATAAATGAGCCACCTAAGCATGTGCATCAAAGATTACCCGGTCAAACAAGTAAGTGCTCAAAGACATTATGCGACTTGCCAAGCTTGGATATGGGAGGGTTGATGAGGTGTCCTATTGGGTAGATCTTTCCCCGGGTCAAGGAGTGTTCCAAGTGATCCCTCTCTAAGCCATGTGAAGTGGATGAAGTGGTTAAGGATCGAGACTCACTGGGCATGGGGTTCATGACATACAAGGGGTTGTAGTGTCTCATTCATGGGTGCCTTTGTAGAGGGTGTGTGGCACCTTCGTTTGCAATGCACTTTTTCCAAGCCCATCCTTTTTCCATTCTTTGTTTCTTTCATGTTTTAAGGATGAGTTGAAGGCCATTGTGCCTTTGATGAGACCTATCCTTAAAACATAAAAGAAACAAAGAATGGCAAAAGGTTGGCTCATGATGAGACCGCCTTTCTCTCAGTTGTGCAACTGAGAGCCACTACCCTGGCTTGGTGGCCGGATGATGGTAATGTCATACCGCTAGATACCCATGATCATGATAGGTCAACTCGTGATGAGACCTATCCTCGAACTAACCCCCTAAGCATTCTATCATTCATTCTTGTGGGTCCCCCTTTTCTTACAGAGAAGTGTTTCAGTGCTTTCATGGGGGATCCTTAAGCGAAGCATCTGGAAGGTTTATATATATAGGCTTTTATCTTTTAGACAAGAGCAATCCCTCTGGGCCTTCAACCCCTTCTTCCCATAGAATGAGGGACAACCCCTTCTTGGGTCAATACACCCTAAAATCCCAAGAGACACGGAAATGGGGGGTTTAAGTGATGAAAAGTGGTAAGTATGGCTGGGAGAGGTACGATGACTCTTCAAGGGAGTTCCTAGTAGCAAACCCATTCCCGGGGAAGACCACTTACTAGGGCACAATGTCAACCACCAAGGTGAAACAAGGAAAAGGCATAATGTCCAAGCATATGTCATGAAATCTAAAGCATTCTAAGATACAACATACTCAAATGCCTCAAATATTGAGATGATACTCACCATAATACCTAACCTGTACCTCATGGAGCAAGGCCCAATGCCTCTCGGAAGCCAGCTGGTGTGGTGGATGCCATCTGAAAATCTTGACCTCTGTGGTGGTGAGAAGGGTCTCCATCTGTGCAAGTGGATACTGTCAGTCATGTAGTCTCTTGGCACTCCATATGTGCAACCTGAGGGCCTTGAGACATAATCTCCTTAGCCATCCCACAAAATGGGGATAACAGGGTGTACATTCTTTCTTTTCATTCATTTAAACACTTGTAATTTAGTTAATAAATCTGATCTCAACCCTCTTTGATTTAATTCATTGTTAGTCATTGTTCTTGAGTACTTTTGGACACTTTGAGGGCAGCTTTAGTGTGCTGATATCTTTCAAGTTTACATGCAGATTCATTTATTAAAGGCTAGCATACACAAACTCTAGGGACACCCCCTTGAGACTGGTAAAGCACCAGTCCGAACGAAGAGGCATCTGGCCTTGACAGGACTAGATTGCCTATAATTATTCTGTGGATCTGTTGGTGCAGATTTGCGTGATAACAAGCAGCAATATTCCAAGACAGACAGATAGAAGATGTTTCAAAGGAAACAAAAATGATATTCTACAAGACCAAGTTTGGAGAGCCACAACAAGAGGGCTCATCACACCCCTCAAGGCCAATCCAAATGAGTGGTCAAGGGTCATAAATCTGCCCACCCACTTAGAGAAAATATATATACGTATAAAGAGAGAGAGAATAGCCAGAAGGGATAGCTTGATTGGTTCAACCCTTTCCACAAAAGGCACAATGTCCAAGGAGGTCACAGGCTCTATTCCCACTGAGTCCTGTGGGGTTACCAGTGGGTATTTCCACCAGCAGTTAGTATTGTCCTCCATCCGGAAAATTTGAGAAGAGGGAAATCCACGGGGTGCTAGCAAGGCACCAACTTCCTCACTTGGAACACTTAATATGCAGGCAAGTGAAAGGAACTTATTTTTCCTGAAATAAATATAGAGAGAGAAATAGAGGTCCGTCCATTTACACGTGAAAGCATGTTAGTTACAGACAAATCTTAAAAGAGTGAGACAATGAAGTCATATGACAGTGTTGATATTCTTCACAAAGTCCTTTTGTCGAACAGTTTGACTATGAATATGCTGCACCAAAGCATGCCCTGTTGATGTACTTCACACTGATCTATGTGAACATATTAATTTTTTTATAAGATCACATTTAAAATTTCAAAGAGTTCTGAAATCAATTTAGTAAGGTTCTCAAATGTACTAAACTCAGTGACCAATCTATACTTGCAGAAATTCTCATGATGAACACCCTTACAAGGAGCAGATGCAGTTCCAAAAACGTATAAACACTTTGTAGCTAGCTTAGGGTTCAACCACAACTCTATTCCCCATACCTTCAATAAAATGTTAGTCTCACAAATGCCTAACTTGGGAACTAACAAAACATACGCGATGAATATAACTGACATGCTAGCTGGAAATTCAGAAAGGCATGTATGCTCATGAGAATGAATATAATATGGGAAGGTCTGTGACATCGGCTGTTTCAATTTACTATTTTCATTCCAGTAAATTCTTGATCAGTTTTCAATCCCAAACATTATCGGCAATACCCCAATAGAATAGTTTCCTAAAAACAACTACAACCACAATCTCCATTAAGAAAACAAGCAATATAGCACAAAAGCTAACTAAATTGAAAACAATTAGCTTTCGAAGTTCTCATAAACACATTCATGGAATATTGGGAAAATTGTATGCAATGCCAATTAGCATTAGCTATTATTCTAGTTCATGCAATAATCAAAAGCCT
>JZKD02S0269082.1:130173-153714 GCA_000966675.3 Picea glauca
CACTATCGACAAAGAACTACTTGTACAAAGGTGATCTGGATTTTATGAGTAGAATGAAATGAATATAGATTATTATCAAAAGATACTTAACACAAAATAACAAATATACTGTAAAATTGGTTTCTATTCAATAAGGAAATAAGCTTAAACTGTAAAATGCAGCGTAAAACAAGCTTGATAGAATGGTGGTGGCTTGTCTCTGAGAAGAAATGTGACGATTGCGCTCATTCGCAAGAAGATGACTACAATGAGGCTCTCAAGGCCTTTTTACAATAAATAAGAATGTCAAAAACCCTAGACATCCAAAAACCTAACCCTAGGAGATGAAGCGCCAAAAGTCATGTGGGCCCTGTTTGGGTAAGTTAGTACATCAACTTCTCGGGTTGTAACTTTTGCATACGATCTTCGTTTTAGGCGTGTGATAGCCCGTTGGAAAGTTATCGTCGAGGAGATTCATTTTGGGGGCTCAATCATGCTTTCAGTTATCATTGAGGAGTTCGATCCTGAAAAACCTTCATTTAGGCCCTCAAAATGGCCTCGAAATTTAAAACTGCTAAAAATAGTAAATTGCCAAAATTGTTAGAAAACTGTTTTGAGCCAGTTGGAAAAGGTGGAAACATAGATATGGCCCAGATGACACAACAACCCATCCTGAAGATGGAAATTATCGACAACTGCGTTTGCACCCAACATTTGGTACGTGGTGGCGAAGTCAGGGTCTGTTTCATAGAGTTGGGGCCATCCAGATGTCTCATGGACGCAAGAGTCTAGCACAGTGGTGAGTGCCACGACTGGCGGTCTATTGAGGCAATCAGCGACGTGATTGGTGCTTCTCATTTTATACTTGATGTTAAGATGGAATTGTTGCAAGTATGTGGACCACTTTTGATGGCGGTCATTCTGCAATTTTCCCTGTGTCTACATGAACTGTAGTGGCTTATGATCATTGTGGATGACTGAATCCTTCCCAAGAATGTAATGTCTCCACTGGCGGCATGCTTGTATAATGGAGTAAATTTCTTTGTCATAAGTAGGGTACTTACAGAAAATATCTAATAGTGTCTCACTATGATAGGCCACAGGGTGGCCATGCTGAGTGAGAACTATGCCCACAACATAGTTTGAAGCATTTGTCTCAATTTCAAATGGATGTTGTAGGTATAGTAGTGAAAGTACTGGGGCTTAGCACAAGCCCTACTTCAAATCATCGAACGCTTGTTTTTGGGACCGACCCCACGCAAATTTTGCCTTACCACCACCCCTGTTTATTTGGCTGAGGGCCCATGCAATATGGGAGAATCCCAACACAAACCTGTGGTAGAAATTGGAAAGGCCTAAGAAGCTTCGAAGCTCAGTGAGTGTTGTTGGGGCTGGCTAGTCACAGATGGCTTGGATCTTGGCTGGATCCACATGTACGCCATGCTGATCAATGATGTAGCCCAGGTAATGGACCATGTCCATGCCGAAGGAGCATTTTTCCAAGTTGGTGTATAGCTTGTGCTGCCGCAGGGTGTGCAGAACCGGCTGAATATGCTGCAAGTGTTCGACCCAAGTCTTGCTGTAAATTAGAATGTCATCCAGATACACCACTAAAAAAGTATTGGTGAATGGTCGCATGATATTGTCCATCATCTTCATGAAAGTGGCTGGAGCATTTTTCAAACCAAAAGGCATGACGAACCATTCAAAAAGGCCTTCCTTTGACTTGAAGGCAGTCTTCCATACATCTGTTTGTTCTGTCGAAACCTGGTGGTAGCTAGACTTCAGATCAATCTTACTAAAGTATTTGGGCCTCGTGAGTTGATCAAGGAGGTTGTCGATTCAGGGAATCGGGTACGGGTTTTTGACTGTGATTTTATTCAGAGCCCGATAATCAATACAGAGTCGCCAATTTCCATCTTTCTTCTGTACCAGCATGATTGGGCTTCCGCAAGGTGATGAGCTGGGATGGATGTGCCCCTTGTGGAGTAGTTCTTGGATCTGTCGCTTGATCTCCTCATTCTCTAACAAAGAGCGACGGTAGTCTGGCCCATTGGGCAGCGGTGTGTCGGCGATCAGATTGATGGGGTGCTTGACCTGGCAGTGCAGAGGTACCCCTATAGGTGAGGAGAAGATATCCGAGTATTCTTCCAGGACCTTATCTACTTGCTTCTACTGTGTGGAGAGGTTGGCTGCAGAGACCCTGGATGTGGCTGTGATCTTTCGCTTATTCTGAGAGTGAATCACGAAGAAGACAAACTTCCCCGTCTTAGAGATGACCTTCCTGCATTTCTTAGCAGAGATCAAAAAAATTGCACTAGGTGGGACTGCCTCGGGTATCCTGTACAATTTCCTGTTCAAAGTAATAATAACACTACGAGGCCTAGACTCATATACATCATAACATTTCCATAAATAAGGTTGGCCCAAAAGAACATCACAAACTTCGAGAAGAGGAATATCACATAATACCTTGTCTTTGAAGAGCTTGATGTTGTACAACAATCGACACTGTTGGCTGACACGGAGATCGCTTCCTTGGTGGAGCCATTCGATGGTGTAGGGTTGTGGGTGTGGCATTTTTGGCAGGGCAAGCCACTTGACGACCTCTGCTGAGATGAGGTTCTTTTGGCTACTGCTATCAACGATGAAGTGCATTAGGGTGCCTTTTACCCACATCTGTGAATGGAAGAGGCACTCTCCTTCTTCTGGCTCATCTGGTTCACCAGGCTAGAGCTTGGTGGTAGCAACGGTGGCACTGGGTTCCGCATCAATGATCCGTCTTCCCCTTTGTGGTTCTGTCTCAGAGTCAAAATCTGCATTTGATTCAAAGGCTGTCACTTCGGCCACCAACGACTGCTTTGAGCGGCAGTCAATAGTGTTATGCCAAGGGCTGTTATGGAAGTCGCACCACTTCCCGGTATCTTTCTTTGTCTTTTTGGTGTCCTTCTTTGCTTGTGGCTTGGACTGGTTGTCTTGATATTGTCCATCTTTGCTCTGTCCTTAATTCTATGGTTTGGGGCTACCCTTTCCCGGCTTTTGTTGTGTGGGGTTCCCAAGCCCAAATTGTCGCGTATTTTGTTTGAGCTTCTGCTCGATTTTGACGACATATCGGTAGGCCGCGCCTAACGATGAGATGTCCAGAAATTCCATTTCGGTCTGGATGTATCTATGCAGAGCACCGCGATACTTGAGCACCAAATGTCGCTCTGAATATTTGATACCCAGCTTGGTGCGCAAGGTATGGAAGATATTTGTGAAATCTGGCACTGCTTGGTCTCTTTCTTGCCGTAGTGTGGTCCATTTGGTATACAAGTTGTCATAACTTCTGACAGGGTAGTATTTTTTTTTAATAGCATCCCTGAAGGATTCCTAGGTGGGCGTGTCTGAAAATAATGACGTTTCCTCTATTTCCTTCTACTCACGGAAAGTTTCCCACCAATCTTTGACATAGGGAACGACTTTGAAGAGCGCAAAAGTAATCTTTTCTCTATTTGAAAAGTTATGGACAAAAAAATACCCTTCTAGTAGATTCAACCACTTGTCTACAACATCTGCGTCTATCTGACCTTCAAATATAGGAATATCGAAGTTTATTTATACCTTGAAGGGAGCGGCGCCTCTGTTCGAAGAAGATGCGTCACCTATTGGTAGCCGCCGAATGATTTGCGTGAAACTATCCATCATCTCGTTCCTCTGTTGCGTGAGGGATTCCTCATTCAATAGTTTGAAAGGATATCTTTTCCTTTCATATTTCTTTTCTCTTTCCATGAGAGGTCGCTTGGGCGTGCAAGAGCTTTTGTCCTCAAGAGAAACAAGCTCGAAACCCAACTCTTTATACTCCGACCTCGTTGGGAACATGCATTAAGACGACAAGGAGCAGACCGCTCTGATACCCCTGATCTAGATTTTATGAGAAGAACGAAATGAATACAGATTATTAACAAGTGATTAACACAAAATAACAAAGATACATTAAAACTAGTTTTCTATTCAATAACGAAATAATCTGAAACTGTAAAATGCAGCGGAAACAAGCTTGCTGGAATGGTGGCGGCTTATCTCTGAGAAGAGATGTGATGGCTACATGCATTCACAAGAAGAAGATTACAGTGAGGCTCTGAAGGCCTTTTTACAATAAACAAGAATGCCAAAAACCCTATACATCCAAAATCCTAAGCCTAGGAGATGAAGCGCCAAAAGTCATGTGGTCCCCGTTTGGGTAAGTTAGTACATCAACTTCTCGGGGTCGTAACTTTTGCATACGATCTCTGTTTTAGGCGTGTGATAGCCCGTTGGAAAGGTATCATCAAGGAGATTCATTTAGGAGCTCCATCCATCCAGAAAAACCTTAAGGAGCTCCATCCAGAAAAACCTTCATTTAGGCCCTCAAAATGGCCCCGAAAGTTAAAACTGCTAAAAATAGTAAATTGCCAAAATTGTCAGAAAACTATTTTGAGGTAGTTGGAAAAGGTGGGTGGCCACCGATATCCATTTGAATCAATCCTCCCTCCTTTTGAAGCAATGGTCTCCATTGCGTTGAGGTCCCCCATTAGATGGGGAAATTTCTGTTGAATTTGGCCCTGGGTGAGCCACTTGCGTTAGAGAAGGAGCTGCCCTGCTTTGACGACTCGTTAAAGTTGGATCCTTTGTTGTCGAGTGCCCTTGATCTGAGTGTCCACAATATGATCATTGGATGCCTATTGTATGCAGTCATATTTGAGCTCTATTGGTGTCAGTTGTTCTACTACTTCTGAGGTGTCCAATAATGGTGGGAAATAAGGGCGAAGGAGATCCACGTTGAACACTCAGTGCATGCCAAGGAAAAGAGGAATGTTGAGCTCAAAAGAATTATCCCCCACAGCCTTGGTGATATTGTATGGCCCATAACGATGTGGGAAAAGCTTCTGATGGGGTCTTGTAAGGCGTTCTTTGTGCAAGTGCAACCAAACTTTGTCGCCCACCTGAAACTTATGTGGCACCCGATGTTGATCATGGCATTGTTTGTACTTGTCTTTGGATTTCTGTAGGATATCCTGAACCCATTGGTGGATGTGCTAGATCCGCTCAATGAACCGGGTTGCTTTGTCAGCTTCATTTGGAGTAGGAGATGAGTCGGTCAAGGTGACCACAAGGGGAAGTGCAACATCTATGGGACCCAATGGTTGGAATCCCAACCCCACCTGAAAGGGGCTGTGGCCAGTTGAGCTATGTCGGGCTCGGTTGTAGCTATGTTGGACATAGGGAAGGCTCTCATCCCATGTGCGAGGGTGCTTTGAATTATACATGTGAAGGATAAGCTCAATCATTCAATTTACAACCTCGGTTTGGCCATCTGTTTGGGGGTGGAAGGTCGTGGATTTGGTGAGCTTGGTGTCCAGTAGGAACCAGAGGCTCGACCAAAATGTGCTGAGAAATCGACTATCCTGATCTGAGACAATGGTTTGTGGGATTCCAAAATGTACCTAGACACGTTAAAAAAAGAGCTTGGCAGTGGCCTCTGCTGTGATGCTCTTCTTGCAAGCAACCATAATTGTCATCTTATAAAAGTGATCAACCACCACAAAACACAGTTATTTCCCTGCTTGGTGGACGGGAGGCCCAACATGTAGTCCATTGAGATGGATTCCCATGGCCTGTCAGGAGTAGGAAGAGGGGTGTACAGGCCCTGTCTCTTAGTGGTCGTTTTGGCAATAGCGCAGGCAGTGTAGGACCTGATATACTTGCTGGCCTCCTATCAAAGTTTCAACCAGCATAAATGTTTCTGTAGCATCGCCACTGTCTTTTCGACGCCTGTTACCATTGAAATTTCATCCACAAATGGTTACAGGAATCCAACATCGTCAAATAGCTATGAGTTCAACCATGGACCAAAATTACCAAAAAAGCATTTCCAAAATGTCCAAAACTATACAACCAGTTATAAAATTAAGGTGCGTTATGACTACACAGGGCGCGTGCGCACATGCGCCATCCAGAAACGCAAGAAAAATGCACATGCGCGACTGTGGTCGCTAAAATCCGCGCACACCTGAGAACGACGCATTAATGAGATTGGTCGGCCTCCCACCCACTTTTGGTTCAACTTCCAAGTTGATTTGAAATCCAAATCTCGACTGGATCCGACTGGATGGCTGGTGAAAGACCTAAAAATGCCCTAGACAACCCCTTTTCACACTAAAAGCTGGTTGCACAATACCTCAAAGTGATGCTATAAAACAAGGCCATGGGTGCACTACATTTTCAGGGAATTCATTTGCCAGGTTATGCTACTGCTATTCTCTTGGGGAATCCTCTTTTCTCATAAAGAGTATACTAGCATCATTACATTTGGGCAATCCATCTCACCTTTTGAGTGGATTAGCTTGGGATTCTTTCACCATTTCTTTCAAGTTTCAAAGTTGTAAGAAGAGCTAAATTGTGGGGGTCCAAGAGCCCTCCCTTGGAGGAAGAAGGGACCCAAAGTCCTCTTTCTTCTTGGTGTTTTCTTTTTCACTAATACAATCCTTTCCATTGGTGACATGAGTCTTATTGGTTTCTTTTTCTTATGTCCTCATGCTCAATAGTTTAATTGTTCTTTCCTTTTCTAGTTTAATTCTTAGCTTAGTCTTTTATGTTTCTTTTTCTAACCCTTTCCTTTACTGTTGTCTTGATTAGCTAACCCAAATAAGCTTGTAAGCACCTCTGTTTTGCTCATTTAGGTGACAAAAGAGGCGCAACAGATTGGCGACTCCACTGGGGAAAGGTATCAATTTCCTACCCCATTTGGGTTTTTCTAGCTCTTCTTTTGGTTTATTTAACCTACAGGTAACTTAACCGGCCCAAGCCGACCTGCAAAACATCCAATTTAAAGCTGAATTGAGAGAATTCTATTTGGAATTTTCTTCACGGTCGTGTGACAGGTGTGCACGGGTTTAGTGGTCCACAGTTGCGCATTGTGCGCCAAAATTACTGTGTTGTTCAGCACCCTCTGCGCACCTTCGCCCAAAAGTCTTTTTCGGTTTGCGCATAGGCGCTCAGTGCACCTCTGTCTACTCTGAGACCCACGCACCTGTGCAGAAAAATACACATTGTAAGCCTTTTTGTGATTTGGGGAAGGCCCCTAGCCTCCTTAAAAATGATTTCATGCATGTTGTAATATGCACCACACTTAGTTCCCTCTCCATATAAAGGGATTAGTAAAAAAACATAGGCACTTAGGAGGTTTAAAATCATTATTTCCTCTTTTGCTTTCATTTTTGCCACATTGATGGCTTGCCTTGACTAAAAGTATAAGTTGGAATCATTGGTAATCACATAAAACTTGCATTGGGACCAGAAGTTGGATAACAATCGTTTAGTATGCTCTTCTCTCATGCTTCAAAGCGACCTTGAGAATCAGAAAAATGTTGTAGGACAATTTCATCTCCCTTAAAAAGACTAAAACCTTTAGGAGAGGACAACAACCCCCTCGGGACTCCTCTTAGTTTATTTTTCAAACACTTCTCAAGATTGTAACGGGCCTATACATGCCCACATCCTACAAAGATAGGATAGTGTTGAAATTTACTTTCTTAGATTAAATCACTAGGGAAGTTTAAAGGTTTTTGTAACGGGACCATACATGCCCACATGATCACAATCTAGGATAGTTTCAAAGCTTTCTTAGATTAAATCACAAAAGGGAGTTAAATGAATAGTAAAGGACCCACATGTCCACATGCTAACTTCCTAGGGACTTTTGAATTACACAAGGTTGTACCAAAGGCATTTAGTTAATTAGGTAATCAACACTTGTAAGGACCAAGCGAAGTCCACATGCAACAAGGTGGCACCTAATTCATTTAAACATTGGCACACTTTCACTCATTCACACACAAAAGTCACTTATCACTCACATAGTTTTCATCACGAAACGTGGAGGTCAAAGTAAGTTTCCTCCAACGGGATTCCGAAACACCCCACCCTTTTCTTAACGAAACTATCCACTCCCATTTAATTTCAACGAGATTGGCTCACACCCCAATCTCTCAAACAACCACATCTAAATTTTTTCTAAGAACTCACTAAGTTTTCCTCTACAGGAGGTGCCAAAAGAAATTTTTTAGTCTAGGTAGGATTTCAGGGATAGGCATCCAAATAACTCCCCGTTATCTGGTTCTCACATTGTCAAAATAATAGAAGTTGTCAAATAGGGAACTGTAAATCCTCCAAGTCAAGTGTTCCTAACACCATAAGGCAGGGAGATACCTGTGAAGTGTTGAAAGTTGAGGTATGGTTGTTCTGTGCGTCCCCCCTTAAGGCACCCACCTCTTGGATGGGATCCAGCCCGTGACCCATTTCTTAGGCCGAAAATCTAAATGTTGCACTTTGACCGAGGTACCTAGTGACCAAATCTTAGGACATCTACCCAGGTGGAAATTGTGGGCTGCAATTGCACCTTGATCGGATTTTGTGTGGCTATTGGGAAATATCGCCAGTTCTTTTGGGATGTGCCCCCTCTACCCCTCATTATAACTGATCGCTTCATCCTTCACTAGTTTCTCTTCAGGTGGCTTCAGACCCCACTGTCGAGTGCTATTGGAAGGTCCAGTACTATTTTGAGAGGAAGGACGTTACGTCTTTTAGGACACGAGCATTTGTTTTCTTTGTTTCCCCACGTGGACAAAACCATTTATCCACATATATGCTTCTTTATCAAAACACTTCATGTATGATGCATTTCTGATTACATTTGATTTAGATATATATATTGTGTAAAGTTCAAAAAATTGCAAACAAAAGCTCATGTTTATTTTACTCTCATCACCATTCGCACACATCCACTTAGCTAGTCGGACATTATAGGGGACCCATAGAAACCCCGTCGTTCTATACGCTTGCTAAACCTCCCTCCTATTCTAGGGGGAGTTACTAGTCTTGCCAACTCATCGACACCACCTTCACACACTCCAGTGAGTGCCACTATCTTAGGGTCAGCTTTGCTTGGTTCCACCTTACTTGGGTCCAATTCCCAAGGTCCACAGTCCACTCGCTCTCCTTTACCCAGAAGTGGGGGGCCAACTTCCTCTCAAGGAGGAAGTACAAACCCACCTAGTCCCCCCCAAGGGTCAGGTTCACAACACACTCACATCGTGGCTGGAACTAATCCTCCACCACGACTATAGATGCCATACTTGGCCTCTCTCAACATATCAGATCTAAGCAAACTCACAAATGACCCTATATAGCATGATCCCACATGGCCTGCAATGCCTACCAAACTACCTTAAGATATCCCCAAGTTTGAAGGAAAGGCAGGGGATGACCCTGCCAACCATGTCATGACTTTCCACTTATGGTGCTCTTCCAACAACATTATGGATGATTCCATTCGACTACGATTATTTCAACGCACACTCACTGGCCCATCAACCAAATGGTATGTAGATGAAAAATCGGGGTCCCATGTGACTTTCGAGTCCTTGGCCAAAGCATTTTTGACCTTCTTCCAATTACCAATCTGCCATGACAATGGTCTTGAATTACTTTCTAATTTTAAACAAACCTTAGCCACACATATCACTGATCACATCCACGAGTGGTGTCGACGATGTAGTTTGTGCAAAGCAAAAACCACCAAACAACAATGTCTTGATTGGTTTTTCAAATCACTTGTCTCTCTCCTCGGTAAAGATGTGGCTTCCACCTTCCCTCAATCGGAAGAATAAGCCATCAGTAAGGATCAACAATACGACCTCATCTATTCACAATTAGGGTACTTGTACACAGTACTTCCTGATCTCCAAAAACCTGTGCCATTTGGCCAAGACAAACCCGGGATGTCTCACTCAGCAGACGGATTGATTGGTAATACCACGCACCACAGTCCACAACCCCAACAACCACCAATTTATGGCACACCTCAATATCCACCGGCATATGGAGGAACCCCTTATTATCCCCCACCCCATTATCAACAACCATACCCTGTTTCCCTTTCTCCACCCATCAGTGGACCACCACCGACACCCACAATACATCCACCTATCCAAACAAGTTCTGGTACTCCCTCTACCTCCGCTTATACTCTAAGTACTAGTGAAAGAACCATGCCTTACTATGTACCTTACGAATCATTACCCCCACATAATCTGTACTTTCCATTCCTTGATCCTCCATAGCCCATGGCTCCCCACACCCTCACGCTGGGGTGAATTTTGTTCAACCTTCTCCCATTCAGCAATATCAAAATTTTGAATAGATGAATACGGCAAATCCGACCCATCCATTGAATAATGCCAAAAAGAAAAGAAAAAATAGAAACAATAACAACCCAGGTCAAGGAGCGAATCACCCCCAAAAGAACCAACCTACTGGGGGCAACCAGAACCAAGAGAATTAGAACCCCTAGGGGGGAAATAACAACAGGCGTCAAGGGAAAAATAACAATAATCTTCGAACCAACTTCCCTTGTGCCCTTTGTGGTGAATTCAATCATTATACTCATCATTGCCCCCAAATCGCTGATTTTAAAAGAATGAAAGACTCAGGAAATGGACCACATCCTCCAGCGTCGCTTTCCCCTCAGCAGGCCCCACAATAATATGTCCAACAACCTCCCCCAGTCGTGCTGTAGAATCCCATTTCGCACCAGGGTGTGATGAACACCCAACAAGACATGCAGCCTACCCCACCACCGTTGGGACAATATCTCAATCCGAACAATCCTGCAGATCACACTATCCTCCTCACTAGTGAGGAAGAAGTCCTTCTACAGACACGTAATCGTCAATACCGTGCACCCGCCGAGTCTCCTCCCATTTCCCCAGAAACAATCCCATCCCCAACGGGACCCTCGTTGGTGATTCCTCTCCCTAACATGGAAACACCTCTTCGCATCCCTCGCATCCCGTTGCGCAGGAATGTCCACAACTCCCAGTCTATTGAGGCTCATAATTACAGTTTGGTCGATGACTTAACACATTCCCCGAATGCCATGTCAGTCTTAGAAGTACTTCAAACTTGTCCCACTCAAGCGAAAGTCATTACTTTCTGCCTTGGGGGCAGTAGACCCCGCAGATACCCAACTCATCACATTTGATCTCGATAGCGGAGAACCTCGCCTCCCCACTCTCATCACTTTTCAAATCCCCGTAAAAATTCATAACATTACAGTTCATCGGTGCATCGTTGATGAAGGCGCATCCACATGCATCATGTCTAAGTCTGTATGGCATAAACTTGGTTCCCCCGAACTCATACCATCTGCCATTACCTTAAGAGCTTATGACGGATGACCATCTTCTCTCGAAGGGCTCTTCCAAAATGTCCCTGTAGAACTCGGGGGCAAGACCATTCTCATCGACATTGAAGTTATCGATGCCCCACTCGATTACAATATCTTGTTCGGTCGTAGCTACATGTACACTATGAAGGCAGTTGCCTCTTCTGTCTTTCAAACCATGATGTTCCCCCATAACGGGAAGATCATTACCATTGACCAAGTTTCACATTATGAGCCTAACCCTTCTGCCAACATCAATAACATTCTCCCCCTCATCCACACTAATCCTGAAGCATACCCACTCATCGAAATGGGGCCAGGAATTTTCAAAGACCCATCATTGTTAGGAACTTACCATGGTGCACCACCGCTCCTTCATCCTTCCAATCAAGTATGTGTCATATCATCCAAAGGAACTAACATTGAGGATACCCTTCCTCCCAGGGAGGCTTCTCTTATATCTGACGTCCCACTAGTCGCCGAACCCCTCCCTGACGAGCCTCTTGTGAACTCGTCGACTCCACTAGTTCACGATTTCACCTCTCCCCAAGGCCATATCCCAGTTTGGGAGACAGTTCCCCAAGCCATTACTCAAATCCCCTTCTTTTACCCTCCACCAGGCGTACAAGCTTTCCAAGTAGCCGTAACGCTTACCCTCCCTAATATGGTGTTGGAAATCCCAGTTTGGTATTTACATCCACCAGAGATGGTTCCTCAACCATCCCTCCCCCCCCCAAACAGAAGGAATCCCAATGACGATTCCCATACTCACTCCCACCATACCCTCTACACCCCCACTCACTCACCTCCTTGCCACAGCTGGGGGAAGGCGAAAGAAGAAGGAGCCCACAGCTCCACTTCCCCCACACATCCAACCTCCTTGCGTGCTATGTGAGAAAAATGGACACCCAACCAACAAATGCCCATCTCTCCCGAGTTATGTAACCTAATTCAACTCAATCAAACACCATCACAGTTCGTCACTTTAGCAGGTACTGCCGCTACCTCCCCTAACGAAAGTAGAAAAGGGCTACAAACCAAATTCACTTACGCCATATGTTCAGAATATGGCCATTATACACACCATTGCCTAGCGCTACCTCAATTCCGACAGACATTAGTAGCAATACGCCAAAGCTTCCAGCAGGAACCCACTCCAGCTACATCATCCCCACCAAACATCACTGACATCCATTATGTCAGGACTTCAGTCAACAAACGCATGAGGTTCCCTTGTTCTCTATGTGAATCCTTAGATCATTTTACCTATCAATGTCCTATGATCATTGAATACAGGCAACGCCAAATGACCCTGATTCAAACCCCTATACCCCCTATAGAATCGATGACTAACCTTACCTCATTACTAGAGACTATTCATATCGTTTCTCCTGAACCAGAAGCACTCCCTATTCCTCTGTGGTTCTTGGATGACTTATATGAGGATTTACCCCCAAATCCCCCCAATTCTCCCGTTCATTTCCCCATGGAAATTTTACGCCCAACTACCACTAGTACTCCTCAGTACCTCGATATTTGGTTTATGTCAAGCGAACCATCACAATCTCATTGTGTCATTCCGCTCGCTTCTTCATCACCAGAGGACCACCACATGGTGACAGTCACCAATATCACTCTTTACGATCCCTTGTATTCCCGCCAATTCCACTGTGACGAGGATATACTCGAAGAATTAAGCGGCCCCGACTACCCATGCGATGCACTACACCACCAAGCGCTCTTCTTTCCACAGGAAGCCTTCACGCCTCCTAACCAACACCCCATATACGCAGTCGAAACCAAGGATTTTATCCCCTTAGGGCATATCGACTGGTTCAACAACCCCATCCCTTCCCTTGATGCTTTTGAAGAAGACAATATGGCCAACATTTCCCCTACCATCAAAATCGATATTTCCGTAAAAAATGGAGTCGTTGAGGAAATCACCATTTGCGCCGCATGCACTCCTCAAGAAATCACCGCCTACAAATCCCTCTTCCAAGAATACCGGGATATTTCTACCTGGTCATACACAGAGATGCCTGGCCTTGATCCCTCTATTGTCGAACATCGCATAGACACCTGGCTTGATATCACACTGGTTCACCAAAAACAACGACTACTACACCCATCCAAAGCCGCGGCTATCAAATCCAAGATTGACAAATTACGCGTGGCTAGGTTCATCTACCCCATAGCCTATACCTCATGGGTTTCCAACCCTGTACCCATTAACAAAAAACATGGCACTATCCAGGTATGCACAAACTTTCGCGATCTCAAGAACGCCTGTCCTAAAGACAACTTTCCAACGCCTTTCATCGCTTAGACTATCGACGACTGTGCAGGCCACGAGGCTTTATCCTTCATGGACGGTTTCTCTGGCTATAACCAAATCCAAATCCACCCAAGTGATCAATACAAAACTGCATTCACCACCCCTTGGGGTACTTTTGCATATCGTTTCATGCCTTTTTGCATAAAAGATGCTAGCGCAACTTTCTAATGGGCTATGACATATATTTTTCATGATCTATCTCATATCATCCTCGCATACTTGGACGACCTTACAACTCGGTCCAAAAAACGCACCCAACATCTTGATGATTTACGGATCATCTTCCAACGGTGTCATCAGTACAACATCCGCTTGAACCCCCTCAAGTGCGTATTCTGCGTCACTGTCAGGCACCTCCTCGGATTCATCGTTTCACAAAATGGTATTACCGTGGACCCCCTCAAAGTCTAGGCCATCATAGAAATTCCACCCCCCTAGAATTTACACCAACTCTAGAGCCTACAAGGAAAAGCTAACTTTTTTAGGCGATTTGTCCTAGACTATGCCACTCGAGCACACGATTTCCTTTGCTTACTATGCCACGACATCCCATTCCACTAGGATGAACATGCCCAAAAAGCGTTTGACGACCTTAAAATGGCACTCTCCAACGCCCCTTTAATTAGTTCACTTGACTATAATCGCGACTATATCCTCTACATCTCAGATCAACTGTCTCAGTAGCAGGAGTTCTTGTTCAAATCGACGATGACGATCGTGAGCATGTCATTTACTACATTAGTAAAAACCTCTTAGGGCCACCCTTGAAGTATAATCATGAAGAGAAACTAGCCCTTGCAGTCGTCCTCGCAGTCCAGAAACTGCACCATTACATTCTGCTTCGCACAACCAAAGTCATAGCAGATTCCAACCCCATGCAATACTTGCTCAGTCGTCGGCAAATTAATGGCAAATTTGCCCGATGGATTGTTATCCTTCAGGAGTACGATCTTGAATTTTCAACACCCAAGAGCAAGAAAGCTCCCGTCCTCGCCGAACTTGTCACAACCTTCCACTTCGATACTCCCAGTGCCCCCGTCAATACCGACTTCCCCGATGAACATCTCTTTTATATCACTTTGGATGATCCTTGGTACGATGACCTTCTCGTCTACCTCCGAACCCAAAAGTTCGGTAACCATCTCTCACGAGATGATTGCCGTCGTATTCGCCACCAGGCCCCCCGATATCTCCTCATTGGAGATATCTTATATCGACGAGGGATCGACACCATACTCCGTCGATGCTTGACTATTGACGAGGCCGATAGAGTCTTGAATAACTGTCATAGCAGTGCATGCGGGGGCCATCTCTCGAGGATGTTCACTGCTCAGAAAATCATCCGAGCAGGTTATTTTTGGCCTACATTGTTTCACAATTGCATTCATGCCGTGAAGCGATGCGATAAATGTCAGCTTTACGCCAACAAAGCACGAGCACCACCCACTCTTCTTCACCCAGTCATTACTACTAGCCCCTTTTGTAAATGGGGCATAGACTTCATGACTTGTAATCCCCCGTCCAACAATGGACACAAATACATCGTCGTCGTAGTCGGTTACTTCACAAAATGGGCTGAAGCCATGCCTACCTTCAACAACACCGCTGACACTGCAACGCATTTTTTCTTTAATCACATCATATCTCGCTTTGGAGTACCACTCCAACTAGTCTTTGATCACGGAAAACATTTCGAGAATGAGATTTTCGTCTAACTCTCATCTCGGTTAGGATTCTCCCACGAGTTTGCCTCACCATATTACCCTCAGTCCAACGGATAGGTCAAAGCAGTTAACAAGGTCCTCAAAACCATGTTACAACGCACGATTAACAAACATAATACCAATTGGCATCATATGTTATTTTCCGCGCTATGGGCTTACCGTACGGCCGTGAAAACGGCCACTGGTTTCACACCATTTCATCTAGTCCATGGGGTCGAGGCCACTCTTCCTATCGAGTGTGAAATTCCCACCTTACGCACTGCAATTGAGCTATTACCCGACACTGCTCCAATGGAGCAACGTTTGCTGAACTTAGAGTCCCTGGACGAAGATCGCCAATCTTCATTACAAAACAATGAGGCAGCCAAAAAATAGTCAAAGGCCACCTTTGATTTCCATGTCAACCTTCGCTCTTTTCACGAAGGTGACCTTGTCCTTGCTTACAATATTTCTCACGATACCCTCGGTCATGGAAAATTCGAGTCACTGTGGCATGGCCCCTACATTATCCAACATTGCCTCACCAAAGGCGCCTACATCCTAGCTTCTTCTAAGGGCCTCTCTCTCAAAAAACCCGTCAACGGGTTATACTTAAAGAAATTTAATGCCTAAGCATATCCATTCTACATTAGGTTATTTCTTTTGTAGTGTTTTTAATCTTTTTTCCATACCTCACATCTAAACTACCATTTGTGTTATTGACAGATGCTTCCTCCACCAGCCTACCACATCGGTTACGCTGACGGCGCAACCGTTGGACAGAAAATCTCGCTTCGGATGCTTGGGCCCTCTATTCCCCCTCACATGAACTGCTCCACTCTAGCGACATATGTTTGGGTTCAGCAACCAACAACCAAGCCGAATACACTGCCGTCATTGGCCTCCTCGCCGATGCCAGCCATCATCATATTCATCACCTTAGCATATTACTTGACTCCCAACTAGTCGTCCTCCAACTCAACAATGTGTACCAGGTCCGCGATCCTTGCCTCTTTCGCAAATACCTGCAAGTTAAACTTTTATCTCGACATTTTGATTTCATTACATTTACACATATTCCAAGATAATTGAATCAAATCACAGATAACCTAGCTAACATTATACTCGATTGGCATATATCACATCACGATACCTTTACACACACATAAACCATCAAGAGTCTATCACATCATATATAGATTAGACATCATAAATAACATTAAAAAACAAAAAACATTCTCACACACATGTGAACACCACAAATACCCCAAAATGTATATCCATATATATAAATCAGTCACCAGTGCCATCAAAATGTTTACATACATATAGAATACATCAAATACAAAATCCGCAGGCCAGTGAAGCACCTCGGTACAAAACTGGTGTCACTACACTAAAATGGGCTCACTAGCCTATATATAATATACAAAAATACACAGAGAGACACTCATGGTGTCTCTAGAGCACCACCTCCTGGCTCTCCCTCAGGCGGTGGTGCCCCACCCACTATTGGTCCCTCCGGACCTGGAGGTGCCCGGTCATCGCAGCACCTGCCACTGCTGCTCGCCGAACCACAATCCGCCACATCAACGGAACTCCCACACACTGCTCCAGGATTCCCTCGTCCTGGATGAGCGACCACATGCCCTCAGGCACTCCCTATAGCACCACTTCTAAGCGACGACGGATATCCTCAAAATCTCCCCCGGCCTCAGTCGGAGGAGCATGTGATGGCCCTGCACTATGGTCGTCAAAACGGTGTCTCCTAGCCGCCCTCTCCTTGCCAGCTGGTCTCCCCTCCACATCCTCGCGCCGTCGTCTCTCCCCCACCCGCGGCTCCCCCCGCAGAGGCCTCACCGGCCCTTGATGAGCCGACACTCTCACCAACTCAACCTCACACCCGCGAGGTCCCACATCTGCACATACAAACAAACAAATGATAACATCAACATCCATCTATACATAATACATAGGTCATACTATCACAAAATCACAAACATACCTCAGTGGTCAAACACCTCTCCCGGAGGTAACACCATATCCGGATCACCCCGGAAGTCAACCCCGCAGTATGATCTACGACATCTGCCGCCACACCTGTACAGCCTCAGCTATGAAAAAATGGCCACCCTCACCACCATCGTGGTGATTCAAAATCCATGACCATCGCCTCAGTCGCGGCTCTCGCGCACCAGGTGTGCTCAATAAAACTCTAGGGTGCAACATCGACACCCTCTCCAAGAACCATGCCACCAAGATGGACCCAAAGGCAAAGTCCCCTGAGTCCACAACCCGACACCTGTCAAGCTGCCCTACCATCTTGGCGTGCAACATCAATCCCCACGAAAAGTGCTCTCCCGCCAGTGCCCTCCCCATAATCCTCAGCTAACCACCATTGATCCACTGAGTCGCAAGGGACCCATAAACCCTCACCACCATCGCTGCTACAAAGCGGTGAACTAAAGCATCCATCGCCCCGATACTCACTATGGAGCCTGACATAAAGTCATCTCTCGAACAATACCTCCAGCCCAAGGTAGCTAACTGCCCGTCCCCAGGTAACACAGGCTCCGCTGGTAGGGGCGTTCCTCGAAAAGGAAGCCCATTCAGAAAGTACACATCCTCCACCGCAGTGAAGGCTAGTTGCTCGCCTCGCACCATAAAACAATGAAGATCTGGACTCCACATCTGGATCAAGAACTGTAACAAGTACTCCTAGGTCTCGGATCAAGGGGCACTAAAAAAACTTCAGCAGCCCACAAGCTGCCAAAGTAGGATGAACCGCCGACTCCTCAATAGTCACGGCCTCCCTCAGATGTGACCAGTCCCGCTCTCACCAATGAATCGACATCGTCCCAATACTCACCTACAACCACATAAATCTAGTCCTAGATCAACCATCTCGAACATAAACACATTAAAATCTCCAAAAAAGATGAGTTTTGCACCCGTCAACCTTGCCTCCAAGGCGCGAATGTTTAAAGCCACAGGTGCGCACACATGCGCGCCTGTTCAAACCCACAGGCGCGCGTGAATGCGCGCCTGCCCGCCATACAGAGGCGCCTTCATGCGCCCCTGTCACTTACACATGCATGCATCACAACGCGCATGTCCGCCATAAAGAGGCACCTTCATGCGCCCCTGTCACTTACACAGGTGCGCATCATAGTGCGCCTGTCCGCCACACAACTGCGCACCCATTCGCAACTATTGAGTTAACAGGTGCGCATACAATGCGCGACTATTTTCCCCCTTGCGACGCACCCGTGCGCGGGTTATCGGATAACAGGTGTGCACCCATGCGCGCATATTTCCAGATCGCCCATGCACTAGGGGGCCCACACCTACAAAACTCCCTGTACGACCCTCCGTACAGGCCCTACCCACAAAAAGAAAACCTAATTCTATGCAGGACGATAAGACCACTAACCTTATGCTCACTGGTCTTGAATCGACTGCGTCATTTTCCTAGAATCTCCAAAACTCCTCTGAATATCTCTCGTCCAATCACTCTGACAGCAGGTACAAATGAGGTGGCAATGTGGGCCCTACAACTATATATAATCCTTTTTTCCAAACTTCCAAACCCCATTCCAGGAGCTCCGGGTGTCCGTTTTTCGATCCGTCTCCAGCCACGGGATCAGTACCCTGTCCTCTACATCAAGATAGTCCCGGGCCACTTTTCATCCTTAGTCCCCGGGGAGCCATTTTTTCCATACCCCGTCCAGGTACGCATGCTCATGTTCAAAATTATCAAATAAATGCTTGTATGTTCGATTCTCTTCAGATATTGTTCACGTCGAGTATTTGGTTTTCATGTGTGCAGGTACTTGGTCCTCATACATCAGTGCAACCCCTTCAGGTATATAATCAACACTGGCATGTAATCATTCCCTCCGAATCTCAAAATGCATATCTAGTCACACCCTCAGAAATTTGCCTTTAGGGTCCCCATATCCGGCTCTGCAGTACCGCGACCTCCATTGCACTTTGGGTACTGTCACCCGGTAGCACTCTCCCCCACATGAGTTGTCCCATTCATAGTACCCCTTGGAACTTTGACACTCATGCTATTTTCAACCCTTTAGGGATAAGAGTCCCGATAGTCTTACATCATGTCGTGAATCAGCCACATACTCCTTCTCCTCATTTTACTAGCCTTCCCAATGGACTCTCAGGACACTTCCTCACAAATTATTTTGACTGCACTCCTGCAACATCATTTACCCATCATCAGTCTGCCCATCCTCAGATTTCCCTCCATACATTGCCCTACAAGAGAAACCAGCCTATGGGCCCCCCACCCTCCACTTGTTTTTTTCCACCAACTTGGGCCACCCCCAGGCCAAGCCATCTTACACTAGGGCACCCATTTTCATATCTACATTATTATCCCCACATATTTTTTTCATTCTTTTTGTAATTAAACCGTGATTCCCAACATGTTACATAGTTTTTTGTCATCACCTTTGGCGACCTTCTTGGAAAACACAACCCATGTCGCCCTTGGTTGGGGAACTCCTTATCATCTACTCCTCTTGACATCGTCCATATACTCCGAGTCTCTCGCAGGCCACCTACCTCCGCTCTCTGAGTTTGTTCACTTTGTCTCGCCTCTAGCACAACTTATCCCACATCTTGTTGTCCCCCTGACACTCAACCTAATTGAACGGTTGTGACCACTTATACTTTGCATATACCCCCAACCAAGGGCAATCTTGAGTCTCCACACATCTTGACTTCGTTCATGTACCTCCTCAATTCCTAACCTCACCTCGTAGATTTCACGAAGCCCTTTGCTTCTTGGAGTCGCGTCCCCCTTTTTGTCAACATCAACACAGTTTCCAGAAGGGCGACAGTATCTTGACCCTCATTTTCCCTTCCAATGAGAGGTCTCGGACGACACAGGGAGAACCATAATTACTCCTTGCTGTCGTTGACCCCCATAACATTCGACTTCAACACTTTCTCATGTTACGGTGGGTCTTACTTTGTGACTATTGTAGTTGTTTTTTATATATTTTCCGAAGACCTATGAAATTGGCTGGGCTATCAATGCCTACAGAATCCATGATACTTCTCACATGTGTCATTGCCTACTATTCAGAGTATGTTCCTCCTCAGAATGGTCCTCCGCCTTTATCACAACCACCCCCGAGGGCGCTGTAGTTGTCTACATCAACACATAGTTTCAGGTCCTATACAACACCCTTCTTGTTGAGTTACATGACATGAGCATGGGGCATGCCCGCCTCGTTTGTACACAATTTATTTTACATACCTTACGAAAGGTTGGGTCCTACAGGTTCCCTTCTCCCTCCAACGGGTCACTCTTGATACTCTCACTATCGCTCTTTCTTACAACGGCACTCTCAGTAGAAGAAACATTGATGAATTTTGGTTATACGTATGCTCCTAACCTCATCCATCAGGGGGCATCTGTTATCACTTAAATTTCGTCCACAAATAGTTACAGGAATCCAGCATCATCAAACAGCTATGAGTTCACCCATGGACCAAAATTACCAAAAACGAATTTCCAAAAGGTCCAAAACTATACAACCAGTTATAAAATTAAGGTGCGCTATGGCAACATAGGGCACGCGCGCACATGCGCCATCCAGAAACGCAAGAAAAATGCACATGCGCACGATGCACGACTGTGGTCCCTAAAAGCCACACACACTAGAGAATGACGCATTTATGAGATTGGTCGGCCTCCCACCCACTTCTGGTTCGACTTCCAAGTTGATTTGACATCCAAATCTTGGCTGGATCCGACTAGATGGCTGGTGAAATACCTAAAAATGCCCTAAACAACCCCTTTTCACACTAAAAGCTGGTTGCACAATACCTCAAAGTGATGCTATAAAACAAGGCCATGGGTGCACTACATTTTCAAGGAATTCATTTGCAAGGTTATGCTGCTGCTATTCTCTTAGGGAATCCTCTTTTCTCATCAAGAGTATACTAGCATCATTACATTTGGGCAATCCATGTCACCTTTTGAGTGGATTAGCTTGGGATTCTTTCACCATTTCTTTCAAGTTTCAAAGTTGTAAGAAGAGCTAAATTGTGGGGGTCCAAGAGCCCTCCCTTGGAGGAAGAAGGGACCCAAAGTCCTCTTTCTTCTTGGTGTTTTCTTTTTCACTAATACAATCCTTTCCATTGGTGACATGAGTCTTATTGGTTTCTTGTTCTTATGTCCTTATGCTCAATAGTTTAGTTGTTCTTTCCTTTTCTAGTTTATTTCTTAGCTCAGTCTTTTATGTTTCTTTTTCTAACCCTTCCCTTTACTGCTATCTTGCTTAGCTAACCCAACTAATCTTGTAAGAACCTATGTTTTCTTATTTAGGTGACAAAAGAGGCGCAACAACGCCCAAGTGTCCCGCCACCCGACTGTAGTTGTAATATCCCTCGACCGAACCCAAATGTAAATATAATCCAAGTATATTTAAGCTAGTGACCTGTTTAGACATCATTTTTGTAATAAACCTTTCATGGCATGGTGTGCACATATACTGTGCAGTAAAGGGATGTAATGTGCACATTTTTGAATACTGCGCATAGTAACTAAGGTGCGCGCAACCGTAAAGACAGAGAATACAATGCGCAATAACTAAGTGCGCGTAGTATTAAGGTCAACGAACCTTTGTGTATATAATATGCATTATAGGCTGGTGAGCCAGTATTATAAGCCAGAATGATTATGTCTTGGAATTAGGCCAGCGCGCCTAGATGTTAAAGGCTAGAGTGCCTACTTTGTACATGACTCATGATTAATATAAAATATGTCACTGTGTGCAGATCAACCACGATAAAAGAGATGGGGGACTGAACTTCACCAGTTAGGAAAGGGAGGGCCAAAAGTCAAGGGAATATTATATTAATATTTCCTAAAACATAAAGTATGGATAATTAGTTTATCCTAAGTTCTAAAGTTGGGGACAAGTGGGGAAAAGTAACTTCTGATATGACAAGTGTCAAGTTGGGAACATGCATTCATATCATGGGGAAACTTAGCTCAGGGGGGATTTTTTCTCACAGATACCTTACGAACGGGGGAAGGGGGGACCATCAGGCTGACCATCATTTTTGACAAAGAGTTCACAGTGATTCCAAAACACACTCAGTTATCTAGTCAATGACTCCATGACCATTTCACTCCTACATTTTGTTATCCTTGAGATAACCATTTCACATTTTCGAAGCATGTTTCCCCATCCTTTTGGGTTGGTGTACCTGGTTAGCTTGGAACGAGATTGAAGAAGTGGGTTGTCAGGCCCGTGAGTAGTTCTCTGAGTGAGAGAATTGTCGGTGATTGATTTCCGTAGGTGCTAAACTGTAGCTACAGTGCTTTGAGACTTCTGGTCCGGCCTGTTGCTGAAGCCCTAGAAGGGAATTGGGGCAGCCGAGGGACTATTGAGCAGAGAAGGGGCACACTTCCTTAGGTGGGATAGGCATGTGGGGAATGAGAGGCTGTAGGCTATTAGTTGAGTGAGCACTTGAGACAGAGTCTTTCCTGTTGTCCATGAGCCTTAGCTTGGATAGGAATCCCTTTACCTTGGGTGGAGTTCAGTCTCAGCTCGGGGGTGATTCACTGTTGAGAGTGATGAACAGTGTAGTCTATGGATGGGAGGTTCGTGGACGGTCTGTTAGCAGTTGGTGACAATCTTTCTAAGATAAGTACCAATTGTATGATATATGGATATGTTGTTTTGTTATTTACATGCCTATGTTACGATTTTATCATATATATGACTATGATGCTTGTGTGCTTATGGGTAATTTCCTGTAAATGATGCATATTGGTAATTACTGTTATTTAATATAAAAGTCGTATGTTACAGAAAGTAATTGGTTGTTTATGTTTAGATGTAAAGCTTTCACGAGCATGCTGTATGTATATGGTTTAGTTGCATGCAGTCTAAAGAGTAAATTTAGGTGGCATTGCTTAGTTGACTACTGGGTATGCTACTGTATTTTCCGTAGTATGGGAACAAAAGTGTTCCCTAGAGTAGCATGGCCCAGCCTAATGGTTGGGAATGTTACCGACTGGCGTCAGAGCATGAGTGGTTGATTTGGAGTGGCGTACCCCGGCCTTAGGTTGGTCCAGGGGATCATTACAGTAGTGGGCTTCCTAGATCATCTTTGCTTGCTCACTTGATGGAACACAGATATGGCCTAGACGACACAACAACCCATCCCGAAGATGGAAATTATCGACAACTGCGTTTGCACCCAACATTTGGTAGGTGGTGGCGAAGTTAGGG
>JZKD02S0269082.1:174712-186018 GCA_000966675.3 Picea glauca
GTATGCACAAGCTCTAACATTTCATTCTTCTTTTCTTTTCCGACTCTGAGAAATCTGACTCTCTTCTGTTTTCCATAAACACAATGCTCACAGAAGTCCAAATCAATTTGTTTAAGATCTGGCAACGGATTTCTTTTGTGAAGTATCTGCATACCCTTCTCACTTATGTGTCCCAGCTTATGATGCCACAGTGTTGTATCCACTCTTGTAGAATCTAAAGAGATAGAAGAGTCAGTATTACCAGTACATAAATACAATGTACCTACCTTCTCTCATTTTTCTATCACCAATGATCCTTTGATGACCTTTCACATCTTATCTGTAAATATGGATACACAACCTTCACTTGCCAATTGCCCTATTGAAATTATATTTTTCCTTAAATCTGGAACATGTCTTACCTCTTTCAACAACCATTGGTTTCCATTGTGTTGCTTTATTTTTACCTTTCCCATTCTAACAATTTTGCATGGTGCATCATCACCCAAATGAACCTGTCCAAAATCACCTTGAACATAATCTAGAAAATGTTTCCTCTAGGGTGTGGAATGAAATGAAGCCCCTGAATCTAATACCCAAGACTCAGAAATATTATCTACAGAAAGAATCAAAGCATCCTGTAACACATCACCTGTTACATTTGCTTCGTGATTTCTCTCCTGTTGTCCATCTCTTTGTTTCTTTGGAGCTCTACAGTATTTCTTCAGATGTCCTTTCTTCCCACAATTCCAACACTCTATCTTTCCAAGTCTAGATTTGGATCTGCCCTTCCTAAAATTTTTGTGGTTCCCTTAGCCCTTTCCTCTATCCTTTTGTCTTCCCCTGTTCTCCATGTTCAACGCATTACCTGATGTCTCACCTGTGCTTTTCCATGGGATTTCCTCACTAAGGATAACACCAACAACATCATCAAATTTTAAAGTATTTGAACCAGAGAGTTACTTACAACCATGACCAAGCTATTCCATCTTTATGGAAATGAGTACAAGATTAGAAGAGCCCTAACCTCATCATCAAACTGCACTTTTACAGAACTTAGTTGATTAGTAACTGTATTAAATTCATTTAAATGATCTGCAACAGACCCACCTTCTGACATCTTCATATTAAATAATCTCTTCATTAGAAATACCTTATTAGACACCGAGGGTTTTTCATACAGTTTAGCCAATGTGTCCACCAGATCCTTTGTTGTCTTTTCTTTCTAATATTGAAAGCCACCGATGCTTCCAAGCTCAATCGTATCGTTCCTAGATCCTTTCTGTCAAGAATCTCACATTCTTCGTATTTCATGGCCGTCGGCTTCTTTGCTACTCCGCCCAATGGTAGGAATAGATCCTTCTGATATAAATAATCTTCCATCTGCATCTTCCATAACTGGTAGTTTTGGCTGTTAAATTTCTTGACTCTAAACTTTCCATCTTCCGACATTGCTCCCACTTGAACCAGGAACCCTCTTTTCCTGCGAGTTACCTTTCGCTCTGATACTAGTTGTTAGAAAACCAGGACCACGAAGATATAAAATAAAAAAAATATGGAAACAAAACATAGAAGATACACAATACAATAGAGACACAGATTTACGTGGTTCACCCAGTGTGGGCTACGTCCACCAGATAAATTGAAAGGTCCTTCCTTTATTATTATCTAGCAAATGAAGGGATACAAACTACAACAAAACCCGCTGTAAATTCCTCTTCTTTCTCTCATAGTCTCCTCTCTTAGAATATAATACTCACCATAATGCATATCCACAATATATTTCCCTCATAACAGAGGGTTGCCTTCTAGGGCAAAAAACCCTAACATAATTTCTACTGTTAGATCTGCGACCTTATAATGAACGGTGCAAATTTACAATGAAATTACAATATACATTTATAGGCCAATTTTTCCTTCAGGGGTTTTTCCCCCGAACCCCCATCGGGGTACGCTGCCCCCAAACCCCCACCGGGGGCCCACTTGTCTCCGATCCCCCCAGCGGGGGGGATAGCCCGCCCATACCCCGCAGAGGGGGTACCCCCCCTCTACACTCCCTCGCGTGGAACAATGCAAATACTTTTGGGGTGTAAAGTATTCATGGGGTATAAACACGGCTGAAAGCAAGGACCTATGAATCAAGAAGATAATCAGGCTCCACAACCAACACACGGGGTGGCTGTGCTAAGTGAGAATGACGCCCACAACATAGTCTGAAGCATCTGTGTCAATTTCAAAGGGATGGTGTAGGTCTGGTAGTGAAAGTACTGGGGCTGAGCACAAGCGATGCTTGAAATCATCGAACGCTTGTTGTTGGGACCGGCCCCATGCAAAATTTCACCTTACCACCACCCTTGTTTATTTAGCTGAGGGCCCATGCAATATGGGAGAATCCCAACACGAACCTGCGGTAGAAATTGGCAAGCCCAAGAAGCTCCGAAGCTCAGTGAGTGTTGTTGGGGCTGGCCAGTCATGGATGACTTGGATCTTGGCTGGATCCACATGTACACCATGTTGATCAATGATGTAGCCCAGGTAATGGACCCTCTCCATGCTGAAGGATCATTTTTCGAAGTTGGCATATATCTTGTGCTGCCGCAGGGTGTGCAGAACCTGCTGAATATGCCGCAAGTGTTCAACCCAAGTCTTGCTATAAATTACAATGTCATCCGGATACACCACTACAAAAGTATTGGTGAATGGTTGTAGGATATCGTCCATCATCCTCATGAAAGTAGCTGGAGAATTTGTTAAACCAAAAGGCATGAACAACCATTCAAAAAGGCCTTAATTTGACTTGAAGGTAGTCTTCCTTACATCTGTTTGTTCTATCCCGTACAACAGTCGACACTGTTGGCTAACGCGAAGATCACTTCCTTGGCGGAACCATCCAATGGTGTAGGGTTTTGGGTGTGGCGGTTTTGGCAGGGCGAGCCGCTTGACGACCTTTGCTGAGATGAGGTTCTTTTGGCTACCATTATCAACGATGAAGAGCAGCAGGGTGCCTTTTACCCACATCTTTGAATGGAAGAGGCGCTCTCCTTCTTCTGGCTCGCCTGGTTCACCAGGTTGGAGCTTAGTGGTAGCAATGGTGGCACTGGGTTCCGTGTCAATGATCTTTCTTCCCCTTTCTGGTTTTGGCTCAAAGTTAGAATTTGCATATGATTCAGAGGCTTTCACTTCGTCCACCAATGACTGCAGTGTTATGCCAAGGGCTCTTATCAAAGTCGCACCACTTCCCGATATCTTTCTTTGTCTTTCCGGTGTCCTTCTTTGCTTGTGGCTTGGACTGGTTGTCCTGATACTATCCATAATTTCTCTGTCCTTTGTTCTGTGGGTTGGGGCCGCCCTTTCTCGGCTTTTGTTGTGTGGGGTTCCCAAGACCAAATTGCCGCGTCTTTTGTTTTAGCTTCTGCTCGATTTTGACGGCATATCGGTAGGCCGTGCCCAAGGATGAGATGTCCAGAAATTCCATTTTGGTCTGGATGTATCTATGCAGAGCACCGCAATACTTGAGCACCAGATGTCGCTCCGAATCTTTGATACCCAGCTTGGTGCACAAGGTATGGAAGATATTTGTGAAATCTGGCACGGCTTAGTGTCTTTGTTGCCGCAGTGTGGTACATTTGGTATACAGGTTGTCATAACTTCCGACAGGGTAGTATTGTTTCTTAATAGCATCCCTAAAGGATTCCCAGGTGGTCGTGATTAAAAATAATGAGGTTTCCTCTGTTTCCTTTTTCTCACAGAAAGTTTTCCACCAATCTTTGACACGGGGAATGACTTTGAGGAGCGCAAAAGTAATATTTTCTCTATTTGAAAAGTTATGGATAGAAAAATACCCTTCTAGTAGATTCAACCACTTGTCTACAACATATTCATCTATCTGACCTTCAAATATAGTAATATTGAAGTTTATTTGTACCTTGAGGGGAGCAACGCCTCCGTTCGAAGAATATGTGTCGCTTGTTGGTAGCCACCGAAGGATTTGCGCAAAACTATCCATCATCTCATTCCTCTATTGCATGAGGGCTTCCTCAATAAAAAGTTTGAAAGGATATTTTATCCATTCATATTTCTTTTCTCTTGCCATGAGAGGTCGCTTGGGTGTGTGATATCTTTTGTCCTCAAGAGAAATAAGCTTGAGACCCAACTCTTTGTACTCCGACCTCGTTGGGGACATGCATTAAGACGACAAGGAGCAGACTGCTCTGATACCAATGATCCAGATTTTATGCACATAATGAAATGAATACAGATTATTAATAGGTTCTTAGCACAAAATAACAGAGATACAGTACAACTGGTTTTTTATTCAATAACGAAATAAGTTGAAACTGTAAAATGCAGCGGAAATAATCTTGCTGGAATGGTGGCGGCTTATCTCTGAGAAGAGATGTGATGGCTACGTGCATTTGAAAGAAGAAGATTACAATGAGGCTCTGAAGTAATTTTTACAATAAACAAGAATGACAAAAAACCTAGACATCCAAAAACCTAACCCTAGGAGATGAAGCGCCAAAAGTCATGTGGGCCCCGTTTGGGTAAGTTAGTACATCAACTTCCCGGGGTCGTAACTTTTGCATACGATCTCTGTTTTAGGCGTGTGATAGCCCATTGGAAAGGTATCGTTGAGGAGATTCATTTTTGGTGCTTAATAATTCTATTGGATATCATTGAGGAGCTTCATCCTAAAAAACCTTCATTTAGGCCCCGAAAGTTAAAACTGCTAAAAATAGTAAATTGCCAAAATTGTCAGAAAACTGTTTTGAGCCAATTGGAAAAGGTGGGTGGCCACCAATATCCATTTGGATCAATACTTCCTCCTTATGAAGCAATTTTCTCCATTTCTTTGAGGTCCCCCATCAGATGAGGAAATTTCTGTTGAATTTGGCCCCGGGTGAGCCACTTGCCTTGGTGTAGGAGCTGCCCTGCTTTGACGACTCGATAAAGATGGATCCTCTGTTGTCAAGTGCCCTTGATATGTGTGTCCACAATCTGATCATTGGATGCTTGTTGTATGAAGTCAGGGTTGGGATCTGTTGGTGTCAGTTGTTTTGCTACTTTTGAGGTGTCCAATAATGGTGGGAAATAAGGGCGAAGGAGATCCACGTTGAACACTGGGTGCAGGCCAAGGAAGGGAGGAATTTTGAGCTCAAAAGCATTATCCCCCATGACCTTGGTGATAGTGTATGATCGATAATGGAGTGGGCGAAGATTCTGATGGGGTCCTATAAGGTGTTCTTTCTGCAAGTGCAACCAAACTTTGTCGCCCACCTGAAACGTATGTGGCACCCAATGTTGATCATGGCATTGTTTGTACTTGTCATTGGACTTCTGTAGGATATCCTGAAACTGTTGGTGGATGTGCTGGATCCACTCAATGAACCAGGTGGATTTGTCAGCTTCACTTGGAGTAGGATATGATTCATTTGATGTGACCGCAAGGGGAAGTGCAACATCTATGGGACCCAATGATTGGAATCCCAAGCCCACCTGAAAGGGGCTGTGGTCAGCTGAGCTATGCAGGGCTCGGTTGTAGCTATGTTGGACATAGGGAAGGCTCTCATCCCATGTGCGAGGGTTCTTTGAATTATATATGCAAAGGATATGCATAATCATTCGATTTACAACCTCGGTTTGGCCATCTGTCTAGGGGTGGAAGGCCATGGATTTGGTTAGCTTGGTGTCCAGCAGTGACCAGAGGCTCGACCAAAATTTGCTAAGAAATCGACTATCCCAATTTGAGACAATGGTTTGTGGGATTCCAAAATATACCTAGACGCGTTCAAAGAAGAGCTTGGCAGTGGCCTCTACTGTGATTATCTTCTTGCAGGCAACCATAATCACCATCTTAGAAAAGCGATCAACCACCACAAAAACACAGTCATTTCCCCACTTGGTGGACAGGAGGCCCATCATGTAGTCCATTGAGATGGATTCCCATGGCATGTCAGGAGTAGGAAGAGGGGTGTACAAGCCCTGTTTCTTAGTGGTCAGTTTGGCAATAGCGCAGGCAGTGCAGGATCTGATATACTTGCTGACCTCCTGTCGAAGTTTCGGCCAGTAGAAATGTTTCTGTAGCATCGCCACTATCTTTTCAACGTCGAAGTGTCCTGCCACCAGACTGTAGTGGGATTCCCAGATCATCTTCACTCGCTCACTTGATGGAACACATATATGGCCCAAACGACACAACAACCCATCCTGAAGACGTAAATTATCGACAACTGCGATTGCACCCAACATTTGGTAGGTGGTAGCGAAGCCAGGGTGTGTCTCATAGAGTTGGGGCCATCCAGATGTCTCATTGCCACAAGAGTCTAGCACCGTGGTGAGTGCCGCGACTGGCAGTCTGCTGAGGCAATCAACGATGTGATTGGTGCTTCCCATTTTATACTTGATGTTGAGGTGGAATTGCTGCAAGTATTTGGACCACTTTTGATGGCAGTCATTCTGCAATTTTCCCTGTGTCTGCATGAACTGTAGTGGCTTATGATCAGTGTGGATGACTGTCTTCTTCCCAAGAATGTAATGTCTCCACTGGCGGCAAGCTTGTACAATGGAGTACATTTCTTTGTCGTAAGTAAGGTACTTACGGACGGTATCTGACAATGTCTCACTATGATAGGCCATGGGGTGGTCGTGATGAGTGAGAATGACGCCCATAGCATAGTCTGAAGCATCTGTCTGAATTTCAAAGGGATGTTGTAGGTCTGGTAGTGAAAGTACTGGGGCTAAGCATAAGTGTTGCTTCAAATCATCTAATGCTTGTTGTTGGGACCAACCCCATGCAAATTTCGCCTTACCACCACCCCTTTTTATTTGGCTGAGGGCCCATGCAATATGGGAGGATCCCAACATGAACCTGCGGTAGAAATTGGCAAGGCCTAAGAAGCTTTGAAGCTCAATGAGTGTTATTGGGGTTGGCTAGTCACGAATGACTTGGATCTTGGCTGGATCCACATGTACGCCATGCTGATCAATGATGTAGCCTAGGCGATGGACCCTGTCCATGCCGAAGGATCATTTTTGCAAGTTGGCGTATAGCTTGTTCTGCTACAGGGTGTGCAAAACCTGCTGAATATGCTGCAAGTGTTCGACCCAAGTCTTGCTGTAAATTAGAATGTCATACAGATACACCACTACAAAAGTATTGGTGAATGGTCACAGGATATCATCCATCATCCTCATGAAAGTGGCTGGAGCATTTGTCAAACCAAAAGGCATGACCAACCATTCAAAAAGGCCTTCCTTTGACTTGAAGGCAGTCTTCCATACATCTGTTTGTTTTATTGGGACCTGGTGGTAGCCAGACTTCAGATCAATCTTACTGAAGTATTTTCCCCCCGTGAGTTGATCAAGGAGGTCATCGATTCAAGGAATCGGGTACTGCTTTCTGACTGTGATTTTATTCAGAGCCCGATAATCAATACAGAGTCGCTAGGTTCCATCTTTCTTCTGTACTAGCACGATTGGGCTCCCACAAGGTGATGAGATGGTACAGATGTGCCCCTTATGGATTAGTTCTTGGATCTGTCACTTGATCTCCTCATTCTCTAACAAAGAGCGACGGTAGATTGGCCCATTGGGCAGCGATGCGTCGGGGGTCAGATCGATGGGGTGCTTGACCTGGTAGTGCAGAGGTACCCCTTTAGGTGAGGATAAGATATCTGAGTATTCTTCCACAACCTTATCTACTTGCTTCTATTGTGTGGAGAGGTCGGCCGCAGAGACCTTGGATGTGGCTGTGATCTTTCTCTTATTCTGAGAGCGAATCACGAAGAAGACAAACTTCCCCTTCTGAGAGATGACCTTCCTACATTACTTAGCAAAGATCAAGGAAATAACACTAGGTGGGATTGCCTCGGGTATCCTGTACAATTTCGTGTTCAAAGTAATAATAACACTACGAGGCCTAGACTCATATACATCATGACATTTCCATAAATAAGGTTGTCCCAAAATAACATCACAAACTTCAAGAGGAGCAACATCACAAAATACCTCATCTTTGAAGGGCCTGATGCCGTACAATAGTCGACACTATTGGCTGACGCAGAGATCACTTTCTTGGTGGAACCATCCAATGGTGTAGGGTTGTGGGTGTGGCATTGTTGGTAGGGTGAGCCGCTTGACGACCTCTACTGAGATGAGGTTCTTCTGGCTACTGCTATCAATGATGAAGTGCAATAGGGTGCCTTTTACCCACATCCATGAATGGAAGAGGTGCTCTCCTTCTTCTGGCTCGTTTGGTTCACCAGGCTGGAGCTTGGTGGTAGCAACGGTGGCACTGGGTTCCACATCAATGATCCATCTTCCCATTTCTGGTTCTGGCTCAGATTTTGAATCTGCATATGATTCAGAGGCTTTCACTTCGACCACCAACGACTTCTTTGAGCGGCAGTCAACAATGTTATGCCAAGGGCTCTTATGGAAGTTGCACCACTTCCTGGTATCTTTCTTTGTGTTTTCGGTGTCCTTCTTTGCTTGTGGCTTGGACTGGTTGTCCTAATACTACCCATATTTTCTCTATCCTTTGTTATGTGGGTTGGGGCCACACTTTCCTAGCTTTTGTTGTGAGGGGTTCCCAAGCCCAAATTGCCGCATCTTTTGTTTGAGCTTCTGCTCGATTTTGACGACATATCTATAGGCCGTGCCCAAGGATGAGATGTCCAGAAATTCCATTTTGGTCTAGATGTATCTATGCAGAGCACCACGATACTTGAGCACCAGATGTCGCTCTGAATATTTGATACCCAGCTTGGTGCGTGATATGAAAATAGAAGGTTGACTTGTTATGCTATGCAAGCACCCTCTACTTCATTAAAATAAACTTTACAGGACCTTGATTCATGTGTATAAATATGCAAGATAAAATTATGTGTTAAGTTCATGCATCTTCTTGTAAATGTTTATGTGTGAGGAATTGTTCTTTTAGATGGTTAAATATGTACTTTAAACAAATACACAGCAACACAACTTGCAACAAATAAACCATCAATCTCACAACAAGAACAAGCTGATAAAGGAGTTCACCCCCCTCCGGGCTACATCTCCTTGAGCCTCCATCAATGGACTTGGCTCTCTGGGATTAATTTTTCAAAAGTTCTTCTACAAGCTGCTGCTCAACTCCAATGGAAAAACATATTGTACCATTGGGATCAGAACACATAAAATCCCCAAAAATGACTAATAGAACTCTGAAAACGGATCATGGCTCATCCAGGCATGACCTCTTCTACATGTGACCATAAGCTTCCTTGAGCTTCTCTTTGGAAAAAACACCTGTAAAAGTCCTCAAAATCCTTTGAAACCTGTCCCAATGTGTTTAGAGCATATCAATTAGCCAAAAATGATTATTCAATCACAAAAAACAAACATAGGCTCACCAAACCATGACCTCAATCAATGAGGGCTTCAAGCTCCCTAGAGCTTGCTGAAAATTAAATGGTGAAAAACTTGCAGAAGAAGTCTTCAAGTGGAATTGATAATAGTGCCAATGGATTCAGGACGTCCAAAAACCCCTAGCTGGGCTTTTACGGCACCTCAATCAGCCAAAAAATGAGAAAGATAGGCCTCCTGCCATCCTCTTCCTTCAAGCTTGCTGCCTCTGGTTTGCCAAAACGCACCTCTGTGTGCATGAACCAAGAACACGCTCCAAATCCGTGTTTAAACCCAACACTGCATAATGGGCTAAAATTTCGAACGGTTAGGCACGCCCAACCCCTAACTGCCAAGACCACAGACATATGAGAAACCACCCAAAACCACGGGCTATCGCAAAAAGGGGCTAGGTTTCAAGCCAATGGTGAAATGACAAGTGTCCAACCAACTATTGGTTATAACCATTCAAACCAACACCAAATGCACCCGCACCCACCATGTGGTAAGTGGTCACATGGCGTGTATAGAAACCGGGGGTTGGGGCTAAGCCCCAGCCCGAACCTCCGCCCAATATTTAAATAATTCAAATTTAAATATATGTGCACCCACATATATTACAAGGACCATATGGTGGTGTATTGGCAAGGTGCCCTTTGTAAAAGATTTACAATGGTGGGGGAGGTCCGAGGTTCAAACCCCACGGACCCCATAAACTTTTGAACCAACACACAAACCAAAAATGGGGTGCCACGTGGCAGCCCATGACTGGGCCACGTGGCACCAAAACATTTTCCCAATAAATGATGCCACGTGTCACAATGTGATTTGTCCAGCTGTCAGCCAACTCATCTCTTCCATGTCACCTATTCCACATCAGTGTACGGTCATGCCACATCAGCATCCGTACGGACTGTACGGACTGCCCCAGTCAGCGTCCTTTTTTTACCTGTTTGACGATTCAAACAGATTGCGATATCTCTCGCTCCCGACATCCGTTTGAGACGAAACAAATTGCATTGGGTTCGTGATGACGAGGGCTACGCTCTCGTCTGATTTGTGGCAATTTTGAGAATGTTGATTTTTGAGCTAAAATTTGACCCCTGGTCCAGATTTTGATCACACCTTCCCACTGAAAGGCTTTTGGACCCACAAAATCTTATGATTATCGGTCTGCTTTCAAGTTATATCAACTAATTCTACTTGAAAAATATTTTCGACAATCACCTGGATATCTTGACATGCCTTGCATTGCAACTGGCTATGTCCTTCAACCATTGTTCTCTGGCTACTGCTGACCCACTGTTCTCTCTGTGCTTGGAAGAATGCCAACCTTCCCATTGAGAATCAAGTCCCTCTTTCAAACTCTTTGACGTCAACAAAATCAGCTCTCCAATGGCTGCAAAATCTTTCGTGCGACATCTTGTCACAAGCCAAGAAAACCATCAATCTTGAAAACAAATTATACAAGACTGAAAAATGATGCCAACAAAATCTTTTGTTCTTCAAACAAACTGTCGCATCATGTACTTCATCAAAGCACATGGCATTTTCTTGCATCATGGTGTACTCAAAATCAACTTACAAGTCAACAAACACCATCGACTAAACACAAGTCGAACGACACGATCGACACAACATAGTCGTCAGAAAATCATCAACACCAGTCGAGACTCATTTGAAACATATCGACCTTCCCAAACTTACAAGTCGACAAACATGATACATAATCATGTTACAATCATGAATCACTCATGATGAACCATCACCAGGTTCACTACTTACACATACATAAAAACAATTGCATGTGCATGACTCTTCAACTCTTCTTCCAGTACAAACATAAGTACATAACCCAAAACATGTGGGTACATAAGAGTTGAAATGAAAAAGATAAATGGCTGCAACAAGTGAACATCATATCCATCTTTTACATCCTCCTG
>JZKD02S0269082.1:189052-202018 GCA_000966675.3 Picea glauca
TGGAAAGGTATCGTTGAGGAGATTCATTTTGGGGGCTCAATAATTCCTTTAATCATCATTTAGGAGCTCGGTCCCAAAAAACATTCATTTAGTCCCTTAAAATGGCCCTGAAACTTAAAACTGCTAAAAATAGTAAATTGCCAGAATTGTCAGAAAACTGTTTTGAGCCAGTTGGAAAAGGTGGGTGGCCACCGATATCCATTTGGATAAAAAATTGATGCTTCATATAGTCAAATTCTTGTTTTTGTTCCTGCCCCCATGCAAACTTTGCCTTGCCACCGCCCTTGGTTACTTAGTTGAGGGTCCATGCAATATGGGAGAATCTTAACACGAACCTTCGGTAGAAGTTGGCAAGTCCCAAGAAGATCTGAAGCTTGGTTAGTGTGGTTGGGGCTGGCCAGTCACAAATGACTTGGATCTTAGCTGGATCCACATGTACCCCATGCTCATCAACAATGTAGCCCAAGTATTGGACCCTGTTCATGTCAAAGGAGAATTTTTCCAAGTTGGCATGTAGCTTGTGCTACTGTAGAGTGCCCAAAACCTGCTTAATATGTTTCATGTGCTCCTCCCAAGTTATGTTTAAGATGAGGATTCCATCCAGATATACCACCACAAAAGAGTTGGTGAAGGGTCTCATTACATCATCCATCAATCTCATGAAAGTTGTCGGTGCATTTGTTAAGCCAAAGGGCATGACCAACCATTCGAAGAGACCTTCTTTAGATTTTAAAGTTGTCTTCCATACATCATTCGGTTCGATGGGAACTTGGTGGTAGCCATACTTTAGGTCAATCTTGCTAAAGAAATTCCCCCCCTTGAGTTGGTCAAGAAGGTCATCAATTCATGGAATTGGTTACCAGTTCTTGTCTGTGATTTTGTTTAATGCTCTATAATCAATGCAGAGCCGCCAGGTCTGGTATTTCTTCTACACCAGCACAATTGAGCTTCCGGAAGGGGAGGATTTAGGTCGGATGTGCCCCTTTTGGAGCATCTCTTGGATCTAGCGCTTGATTTTGTCATTTTCCATCAGCGAGCGACGATATATTGGTCCATTAGGCAGTGGTGCATCGAGGGTTAGATCAATTGGATGCTTGACTTGGAAGTGAGTCGGTACCCTGGCGGGTGAGGAGAAGATGTCTTTGTACTCTTCCATGATCCCATCCACTTGCTTTTTATACAAATAGAGGCTCTTTGTAGAGGTAATGGATGTGGCAGTGACCTTATGCTTACAGTGAGCACAGATCACAAAGAAGATGAACTTCCTGGTCTGTGAAATGACCTTACTGCATTTCTTATAAGATATTAAAGAAATAACGGTAGGCGGTGCTACCTCTGGTATCCAGTACAATTGTCTACCCAAAGTAATAATAAAACTGTGGGGTCTAGACTCATATACAACATGTCACTTCCAAAAATATGGTTGGACTAATATAACATCACAAACTTCAAGGGGAGCAATATCAAACAATACCATGTCTTTGAAGGGCTTGATGTTGTAGGGCAGACGACATTATTGGCTGAAGCAGAGATCTCATCCTTGGAAAAGCTAGTCGATGGTGTAGGGTTGTGGGTGTGGTGTTATCGATAGGTCCAACCGCTTGACGACCTCTACTGAAATCAAGTTCTTCTAACTGTCGCTATCGAAAATGAAACAAAATGGAGTCCCCTTTACCCACATCTATGAGTGAAAGAGGCTTTCCCCTTCCTCTGGTTCTTTTGGTTCACTTGGTTAGACTTTGGTGCTAGCGACAATGGCACTGGGTTCGACATCATTGATCCACTTCCCACTTTCTGGATTTGATTCAAAGTCAAAATTTGCCTCTGAATCAAAAGCTTTCAGCTCGGCCACTAGTGACTGCTTGGAGCGACATTATTCGGTGTTGTGTCAAGGGATTTTATGGTATTCACACCATTTTCTCATGTCCTTCTTCGACTGCTCATTACCCTTCTTGGGTTGCATCTTGGACTGGTTGTCTTGAGAGCGACCATCTTTGCTCTGTCCCTTGTTTTGTGGGTTGGGGTCACCTTTGCCCTGCTTTGACTGTGAGGAGTTTGCATATCCAAACTCTCGCCTCTTCTGCTTAAATATCTGCTCAATATTGACAACATATCTATAAGCCGCACCTAATGATGTGATGTCCAGAAACTCTATCTTTGTTTGAATTTATCTATGCAGAAAATTGTAGTATTTGAGCACCAGATGTCATTCAGAGTCTTTGATACCCAATTTGGTGTGCAGGGTATGGAAAATATTGGTGAAATTTGGTATTGTTTGGTCCCTTTCCTGACGCGGCATGGTCCATCTTGTGTACTGGTCCTCGTATCTTCCAATAGGGTAGTATTGTTATTTAATGGCATCCCTGAAGGAATCCCATGTGGGGAAAACCACAAATATTGTAGATTCCTCTATGGACCTTTGCTCAGATTAAGTATCCCACCAATCCTTAACATGGGGGATGGCCTTGAGGAGTGCAAAAGTAATATTTTCCTTGTCGAAAAAATTGTGGACCGAAAAATACCCTTCGACTAGATTCAACCATTTATCTACAACATTTGCATCTATCAATCCTTCAAATAATGGAATATCAAAATTTACTTGTACCTTGAAGGGGGTTGCATGGTCGCTTGATGAAGATGCGTCTCCTGTGGGAAGTCATCGAAGGATCTGTGCAAAGTTGTCCATCATTTTGTTCCTTTGTCGCGCAAGGGTTCCTCGAGCAACATTTTAAAAGGATCCCATGCTCCATCATATTTATTCTTGTCCCCCATGGGTTGTTGTCGGGCTCAGCATGGTTGATCTTGCAAAGGCTCGATTAGTTCGAGTCCCAACTTCTTGTACCCAGATCTTGTCGGGGACATGCATGAAGAAAAATAAATGATGAGTAGACCGCTCTGATACCACTGATCTGGATTTATGAGCGGAATGAAAAGAATAACAGATTGAATACAATAACACATAGATACTGAGAACAACAACGGATATCCAGTGAACAATAACTTATATTGAATAAATAAAATAGGCTGAAATTGTAAAACTGCAAAACTGAAAACAATTTGCTCAGATGGTGGTAGCTATCTCTGAGAAGAGATGTGGCTGCTACGCGCATATGTTTGAGCATAATGAGTACAATGAGGCTCTAGAGGCCTTTTTAATATTACTCATGAATGTCAAAACCCTAGACATCCAAAAACCTAACCCTAGGAGATGAAACACCAAAAGTTATGCGGGCCCCGATGGGTAAGTTGGTTCCTCAACTTCCTGAGGTCATAACTTTTGCATACGACCTCTGTTTTAGGCATGTGATAGCCTGTTGGAAAGGTATTTTTGAGAAATACACATTATTACATCAAACTCTAGCTTTGTTTACAATTTGATTATGGCAAGCCAAAAAAAACATTGTTTAGGGCCCCAAAACGACCTTGGAAGTACATAAAGATGTACTGACATGAAAACATCCAAAATAATCCAATTGGATTAGGTGGGCGGCCACCAATATCCACCTGGAAGCTGTGTAGGGCTTCAGACTTCCCCAGAAGTGTATAACCCACAATTACAAAGAATTACAAAAGAACGTGTTGAACTAAAAAGCTGTTAAGAGGAACCAGTTGGAATAGGTGGGTGGCCACCAATATCCACCTGGATCAACATTATTGGCTAAAAAGATGAATGTATTATTGCAAAGATTTGATAGATAAGCTAAGCTTTTGAATCTATGATAAATTTATTGAATCTATGATAACTCTTCTAATGTTACATAGCCTAAATTTTCAATTTATTGAAATTTCATTGAATTTCAATCGGATGAAATTCATTGATTATTTTCTGACTGCCTTAAATAGACTCTGACTGGATTTAACGATGATGCATTATGTCCTGGATGAACTTCATTGATTATTTTTTGACTGCTTTAAATAGGCTCTGAACGGCTTTAACGACGATGCACTATTTCCTGTGGAAAACCAATCTGTGTATGTGACAGATCTTTGTATGCAGTGAGTTTTGGGAGCATTCTACTGCCTTTCTCCACCGCCACTATGCTTGTATAAAATACATCACAAGTTGAAAATATTTTTCTCCACTGCCACTGTGACTGTATACAATACATCATAAGCTGAAGTTGTTGTTGGAGCATTGGAAATCTTGGAAAAAGTGTTGAGAATCTTGGAAGTTGTTGCTCGAGTGTTGAAAATATTGGAAAAGAGATGGAAATCTCGGAAAGAGATGGAGTTAAGGTAACTTACTTCCCCTATAATAATTTATCGTAAATCAGAGAAATATTTATGATATCAATAAAAAACCACAGGAATTTTACTGATCAATATTATTCTCTAGAACTACAACGTTTAACAATTTCAATATAAGCACGATGTAACATTAATGTAAAAAAAATCACAACATTCTTTCATGATTTCTGTAGAATTGAACATGGATATGGTGCAAACATTTCCAACATACACAGGTATAGCTAAAAAGACGAGTATGGTTATGTCCAATATTCATACAGTTTAATGAATATCAATGAAATTGTCTAAATTTCAAGCTAAGAATATTAATTTAGTTCTCCAAAATTACATTGAGGATCAACATAATTTGAACTTCAATAACATTTGGATCTAGAATATACAATGGGTTTGTAGGGCCAACCTTTTCCTCATCACTAGAGGCAGATACCAAGTGTCAGTTCCAGCTTACAACCAGTCTTGTGCAGACATAGGAAGAGATTTAGTGACACAAGAAAATGTAGATATGTGGTTAATAAGATTATTAAAGGTGGCATCGAGATTGTTTCTTCTTCCTACTCCACAGATAGGTCGACCGTGCGGGTGAAGCTTTGAATTAGAAAATAATACCATGCTTCATTTATTTCAACCTTAATTCAAGGTGCCACTCGGTAGTATCCATGGAAGCCAAGGTTGGATACCATCATTGAACCACACAACCCAGTTGGAGATTTATAAACTTCTTCCAAGAGTCGTAAAGTAGATTTTTTTTTTTTACTTGGAATAGAGCCCGGGGAAACCCACCAGGCACTTCTCCTCATTTCGAGGATGGTACCTGGGGTAAGCCATATTTTGTAGAAAGTCGAGGCTTTTTATATAGCTTTCTCATTTAAGAGCTTAACATGTCACTTGTGGGAATTGGACCTGGGTGGGGGGGGGAACACCCCTCAGCACAAACCACTTGGGCTAAACCCAATTGAGAGTAAAGTAGATTCATAGTGCATGAATAATAATTTCACAGATGAAGCCTGGGGGATACTTATAAATGGGGATTATAGAGGCAAATGGATTTCCCACAGATAAGGGATGTGATAAAATGACTTAACCTACACTATTGGGGAGAAGACAAAAGGGTTTTTCTTGCCTTATAGATTTACTGCCATAATTGAACTTGTAACATATATATCATATGCATGGAATTAGTTCCCTAGGGCGTGGCTTCAGTTAGAGGATGGTTATCTAGAGATATTTGTAAGGCGAATACAATCAAAGATGGAGTGAATATTTTAGTAGGTCTCTATATCATCACAAATGACGTTGGTCGAACTCTAATAATTGCAAACAATAATAATAAAAGGTTACAGGAAGTGATGGTTATCTAGATGATTGGATTGGATGGTGAAATGTAGTAAAAGATGGTGTGAATTGTCTAAGAGGTCTCTATGTCCTTCTAGATGATGTCCCACAAACCTTAATAATCGTAAACAAGCATAATAAAAGGATATAAGAAGGGGCAGGGGTAGATATAAGTAAAAAGATAAGGAGAAAGAAACATGCATATATCTTGACCCCCCAAGTTGGAAGACATGCTTTGAGTCTTTATTGTCACCAGAAATTTTTGGGAACTTACAACAAATGAGGAGAGGATGATGAAACGATTTTCAAAACTTCCAATAGTCGCTAAATATATAAACTACAAGTATAGGAAAAATGAGAACTAGATGGAGGGTTGGAGGCAGTTGCAACAAGGATAATAACAAAAAATTTCAAACCCTAACAAACCTAATTACTAAAATGTATAAACTATAAATTATTGCCACATAAAAATTCCACCAGATATAGTGTAGGTTAAATCTAGAGCATGGCAATCCACCAAAGATTCAAACCCTGGGAAGATTGGGTGAGAATCTAATGTATTATGTATGGTAGGGATTGGCTTCTTTGAGAGATTTTGTTTTTATTTTTGAGACAATATTTGTAATTTATCACATTGTTTCTTGAGTCCTTTTGATTTTATTTGGTGTGCAATATACCTATAGGAGATCATGATATCAACTCTTTTTGTTACAAAAATTACAACCAACATCCAGAACAATATTGAAAGACACCGTATTTTCTATATCTTAAAGGCTCTGCCCCTTTTCAATTGGTTACATCTATAATTAGTGTATTTAGGCATATGAACATATAAGTTTTCAACATTACATCCCATAGGTAGCAGGGGTGTGGATCTCATTTTCTTAGCAAGATGCTAACCCCGTGACAAGATGGAGACCTAGGCTAAGGAAGTAGGAGGTTGGTGATCTAGTTTGAAAGTGGGATTGATAGAACGAGAAACAGAACATGACCTGTTAGTATGGTAGGGTGCCTGTGCATGAGTGGTTCCATTCACTATGCTGCGAGAGAATCACTTTTCCTAGAGCTTTGACTCACTATACAAAATAGGGCTCCACATCAACACCCTTAGAATTTGGTTGACCCATTATATTTTGATCTTACTATTTGTTTCAACCTTTGCTACTCGCTCTTCTATTGAAACTGGTGCTTTTATTAGTCTTGAAATAATTATCCTACTTATCCTAGTGTCAAAAAATGACTTGGGGCTACCTTGGGCCATCCTAGAAGAAAAACAATTATGGGGCTACCTAGGGCCATCCTAGAAGCAACACAATTACGTTTAGGATCCTCATACAAGACCAACCAAAATATTGTTGGATTTGTGGCATATGGAGGTGGGCTTGTTGACCATGGGAAATGATAAGGTACTTGTGGATTTTGTAGGTCAACTTTCGTGATGCTAGAAGGTGGATACCCATGAGGTGCCAAAGGGCATTTGGTTTGCTACTGCAATTCGTTAATTACTTATTTGTTGCAAAAACTGTGTGAATATTGGAATCACATTTTAGGACTTCCGAAACCAAAATCACTTTGTTTGATTTGCTTGGTAAGATCAGTGCCATTGTATGCAAATAAGGCATCCTAGCGTTGGCAGTATTTCAAGTCTATGATGGGAGGAATAAATACAATATAATTGTATATGGACAAGCATGTTTGTCGACATGGCCACAAGAGAATCACAACATTGACACACTCATATGATAGGCTCATTGACCCCAGTTTCCTTCTACCAAATAGGATCATGTTAATACAGACGTTGTCGTTCTCTAAACAGACAAAACAAAAAATCAATTTTTGCAAGCTTGAGAACATCACTAGTGTCAAAACAACATACCATGATGCCCATGCAAAATTAACTTTCAAAATGTACTACTCTAAGCAAAAACTAATACACAAATCAAAACAAGGGTAGATAAAGATGTACAAATTAAGATAATAAACCCTACATTGTAATGCTCCTGGCAGATTCTAATATACGTCTCCAAACAAGAGAAACAATACAAACCAATATGATGATAAACCAGACAAGGAGAAGCCACATTCCAACAGGAGCGAAGAAAATCACAGAGGCCAAACCAAATGGAGAAGAAAATCCCAGAGGATAAACCAGATAAGTTACCTATTGTATTACTTTATTCAGGTTTTCAAAGGTTTGATTCATTGTATTCAAGATTTTTCATGGAGCTTCCTTTATACTATATGTACATTTCAAACTACCAAGCCGAGTCCTTCAACAAGAGTCTTGATGAAGGACTCGGCTTGGTAGTCTGAAACACATGTAGAGCATAAAATAATTGAATGTTGGGTTCCATGAAAAATCTTCTATACAATTGTTGTTACTCGTCAAACATATATATTTATAGAATCAGAATTGGAGAAATATATATTTTACTTATTTCCTTGTAAAGCAGATATATTTACATGTTCATAATATTTTAATAAAAGCATAAATTGGTTGATAAACTGTACAAAAGATAGATCTCTCCAAAAGAGACAAGTGAAAGATTCATACAAAGCCAATGAAACAACTTTTTATGCAGAGCTCAATAAAATGTCATCTCACATTGTGTTAAGTGCAGTAACAAGTTCCAGAAGAGGACCATATATGCACAAAAAGATAAAAATATAATACTTTTACACCAACTTCCCCACCCCTTTGTTTGTCACCACAAATGTAAAGAGGGTAAAGAAAAAAAACAGGATTATGAGCATGAATGTCACAAAGAAATAGATCGAGAGCATGAAACCCTAAAGAAAACCATGAAGAAAGCACCTATGAATCCGACCAGAGAAACCAACATTATGAAAAACCCAAGAATTACAACAGGCATGGTTAGGAACTTCTCACACTCTGTGATGTGCCTCGTCGCTAGCCACATGTCGATCTTGTTCATTAACTCCTTGCAGAGGTCAGTGTATTAACTATCACCATCAGTCTTGTCTTCATTGAACATGAATAGAGGCAATCTACAAGGTATGCATGTGGCTAGTTGTAGTTGCTGCAAGTAGGGCCTCTCACTGCAGCATAGTCTTCATGCAAACAATGAAAGGCCCAACTGGCCAGTTGGCTATTAATTTATTAATTCATCAACAAACCTTAATCAAAATATAAATTGAAATTTTAATGTGGTGACATGATTTATTATTAATCATAAGATAATGTTTAATAGAATAAACATATTTAATATGCTTTCACTTAGCCTTCCTTCCATCCAAAGAGAAAGAATAAATATCTCCCTAGGTTTTGTCTTACTATAGATGTCAGTTGTTGCTTCGATTGGACTGGCACTCGGGATCTTTCTATAGCAGGTGAAAAAGAGCACCTGACCTAACTGAGCAGAGTGGATAACCTTACCTTGTAGCTTCTCTTCTATACTCTATTGCTTAGAGGTAAGTGTTTTGCTCGTTCTCGTTTTCTGGTAATTGATCTTCTCAACAATATACCTGCAAAACAACAAGCGTGCAGTTCCAAAGATCCTTGATGAGAAATATCTCTCCCATTGCTCTCCTTTCCTTGCAATTATGGACATTGGCTGCTTTCCCATCCTCACCAACAACAAACAATAAGCGTGCAGTTCCAAAGCTCCTCAATGAGAAATCTCTCTCCAATTACTCTCCTTTCCTTGCAATTAGGGACATTGGTTGCTTACTCATCCTCGCCAGGTGGTTAGGTTGATAGATTGAGTGATAATTTTTGGGGGGAACTTGTGCTTTAGGGTCAGGGATTCATCAAAGAGTTTGGTATTACTACAATTAGGGAGATTGGTTTCTTTCTCATCCTCGCCAGGTAGTTGGGTTGATAGATTGAGTTCTATTATGAAAGAGTTTGGTATTACCGTAACTTTGCAAATATTAGCATCGACATTTCTATGAATTTTCAATGTTTTCATTTTTATTTAGGTGATTTTTACCTTAAATTCAAATTTAATGGTTGTAACTGTAGAAATTATTTATCCAGATTAAATATAGCAAGCAAAAATTTAAATGACCAACTTCTGATAATAGTAAATTTCTTTGATTATCCTACTCCAAGTTATAAATGAAGCAAAACCTGACCATTGATTTAACATTATTATTTTACAGTGTTGATTTAACATTAATATTTTTCAAAGCATTATTATTTTACAATGTTGATTTAACATTATTATTTTACAGTGTGGCGCAACAGGGACATAAATAAGTATCTATAAATAATCGCGATTTGGCAATATTACAACTAACCACACAACGATTTGGAAATATCACAACTAACCACATTAAATTCTGATAATAGTAAATTTCTTTGATTATCCTACTCCAAGTTATAAATGAAGCAAAGAATGATCATTGATTTAGCATTATTATTTTAGAGTGTTAGTTTAACATTATTATTTTATAGAGCATTATTATTTACAGTGTTGTTTTAACATTATTATTTTACAGTGTGGTGCAACAGGGACATAAATAAGTACCTATAAGTAACCATGATTTGGCAATATTACAACTAACCACATAACGATTTGGAAATATTGCAACTAATCACATAAAATTCTGATAATAGTAAATTTCTTTGATGATCCTACTCCAAGTTATAAATTAAGAAAAGATTGAGCATTGATTTATCATTGTTATTTTACAGTGTTGATTTAACATTATTATTTTACAATGTTGATTTAACATTATTATTTTACAATGTGGCGCAACAGGGACATAAATAAGTACCTATAAATAACCATGATTTGGCAATATTACAACTAACCACATAATGATTTGGCAATATTGCAACTAACCACATACAATTCTGATAATAGTAAATTTCTTTGATTATCCTACTCCAAGTTATAAATGAAGCAAAGATTGACCATTTTCAATTATTATTTTACGGTGTTGATTTAACATTATTATTTTATGGTGTGTCACAACAGGGACGTATATAAGTACCTATAACTAACCGTGATTTGGAAATACTACAACTAACCACATAAACATGTCATTGAAGTTCCCTCTAGAGATGGGATGGAGACCTTCCAATTTGATCAACACACAAACTTTAAGCCATTAAAAAACTTTAAGAAATTACTAGTATAATTAAATATCCAGTTTAATCAGCACAACCATGCACAACAAATTAACTTTTTAACAACAAACTAACTTTTCGACAGGGAAATCGCCACTGCAGTGGCACTTGTTTTTTTAAACAGTTTACGAAGTGGCCAATGTGGAGTTCATTAAATGATGCCTTCTGTTGTGTTTTTTATTATTGAAAATCACTAAAACTTTTGGCTTTTAAGCTCCTTCCACTAGTCAAGTTCAATTCTTTACACATTTTGTTTGGATTTTATTTGAAATTCAAGTAGTAACGAACTATAGGAGTGATATCTCTATTAACAGTGAGCCCAATCCATATATATAGTAGACTCCAGTAAGAAGGTTATAAGGGGAGTGATATTTCGACTATCGTAAAAAAGTTAAGAAACCTTATTGTAAAAAAAAAAATAAAAAAAATATGTCGAATTGTAAACAAATTATTTTAAAATAATGGTTTGTTATACTAAGATCTCATTACTCTTGATAGTGTTATTGACATCTAGTGAAAAGTCTTGGAATTGTTGAACAAAACTTCCTTTATCATGGTAATCTAATGGAAGTATGATTGATTACGAGTGCATGAATTTTTGTCAATGGCTTTTTTCAAGTGGTTAACCCTTCATAAGTGATTGCTTCCTTCTAAGTGGTTGAATCATTTTGTAAGCATACTTATATGAGATCATATTCTCATTGTTTGGGGATTTGTTTCTCGAGTTTCCATATCCCAAAGAATTTTAGACTTGTAACATTCCCACTATAATCCACAGTTCAATTAATGCATAATGTAGATATAATATATGGTTGTGGCCAAACAATGTATATGTGAATCATATTTCTAAATTTTAATAAATAAAATGTGATGGCAGTTGTTGGGATACATGGACAGAGATGGGGGTTGATTAATCCACAAGAAAGGGGGGTTTTATCCATGGGTTTAATTTCCAAATCATTTTTCCTGATTTTAATGTTTTGAGTGAACCTTCTATTTTGTTGTTGAGTGTTCCCAAAGCCAATCATTGAATTCCTGTAAGAGGGTGGGTGTGAGGGGTCACATCTCATAGTTATTGGGAGCATGGGGCTGAGTACAATCAATTTGGGGATGAGTGTGAGTGAAGATAACATCAAAGGAGGGGAAATTAATATGGTCAGGAGGGCAGTTTTTGCAGTCAAGTTTTTGCATGGAAAGCAAGAGACAACAACATAAAGAATGCACTAGAGTAGGAGAAACAATGGAGGGTGAATTCTAGAGTGTTTTTGGAGCTTGAGGAATGAAGAAGCAAGTTTTTAGGCTTGCAGAAAAATTAATTTTTCAGGCCGGAAGAGTGAAATCCCGTGTGAGTTACACTGGAGCAACGATCTTGCTTTCGTTGTTTTCCTGGTAGTGTTCCTGGTAGTGAGTTCCCTTGAGTTCCCAGTAGTTAGATTCTTGGTTACCTTTGCCAGAGAGACCCTGATAAAAAAACAAGACACCCGATGGAATGAGAGAAATGAAGGGGTACATTCCTTGGATTGGGAAGATTGAGAGGAAGAGAGTTGATGGAAATCAGGATAGATAATGTCAATGGGTTATGGGATTATTTGTGTTGTGAGTGGGCAATGAGAGATGCCCTTTTTCGTGGATTCCTAGCCCAACTCGGGGGTGACTTGTTGTTGATATTTGGAACAACAAGTCTATGGTTGGGTGGAACATCTGTCCCAAGCAACTAGTTGCACAACTGTTTAGAAACATAAGTGTGTTATCTATTTTACGAGTTATTTTACGAGTCAACTATTATGCATTTTACTTTATGAATGGAAATGAATCATATGTTGCAATAATGAGTTATTAGCTACATTTATGTGTGATTTTAGCATGATGTAGATGCATTCGTATAGTGGTTAAATATGTATATCAGAAGCTGGTAAGTTACATGAATGATTTTTAGCAGAAAATTATATTTTCATGTGTTTTCACATGTAATGAGTCTTGGTCAACCTGGGGAATGTTACAGATTGGTATCAGAGCAGAAGGTTCAACACCGATCTTGCATGGGCCAAGACCTATGCGAATTTGGTAGAAATTCGTTATTGCAGAATTTCACATGTGACCGATTTGGGGAAAATTGTGGAAACCGATTGAAATCCCTAAATTTATGAGCATATTTGAGTTTAATTCACCTCAAAACAGTCAAAGAGAGGATTAATGGTTTCAATCTACAAGTTGCAGAGTTAATTTTGACTTGGGAGGTCAAACTTCATGTTTTAATGGTGACTAAGGAGTTGGAAAATCAACGACCC
>JZKD02S0269082.1:203117-224780 GCA_000966675.3 Picea glauca
TTTGAAAAATTTCATACAATGATGACGTGGACCATATCGTGTCGTGGACTAATAGAGTTCATGATAACATAGGGTAGGGGTCCTCAGACATAGTTTGGTGAACCGATGAATGATATCACCTCAATCTCAAAGATTAATGATCTAGATCCACCACAGGCTTGGGCAGAAAGAACCTAAGTCATGTTGGTTGTGGAGCTTGATTATCTTCCTAATTCAGAGGTCTGTTTCAGCCGTGCTTGGATCCCATTTCCTGATAGGGGGGTGGGGGGGGTGACAATTACTGTATCCTTTCCCTTTTTGTTCCAGAGTCTGTACTTAAGGCTTAGAAAGTACAGTATCTAGGCATCCGAAAGTGAGTAAATGATAAAAAGGGAGAAGAGTCAACCTTTGGGAAAAGAAGCTAAGGTTGATTTCCAGGTTGTCACTGTCTTGCTTCCAACTGTTCCTGAAAGTTTATATCCCGTTCAATCGCGGCCCATGAACGTTCAAGTTCTACCTGGGTGGTGGCTGTTTTAAGTATGGTATCAAAAATGTTTAAAGCGATATGGGTTTGGTCCGATAAGTCGGGTTCAATATTAGGTTGTCTTACAATGGGGACAGTCATAGAGGAACAGTAAAATTAAAGGAGAGTTCAAGGTTTTTGATGCTGTATCAATTTGATCTTATAAAAGAGAACTTTGAATCCAATATTAAAGATAAAGTGCAAACCAAAGGCATTTTCCCGTAACTGAGTTATATTTTAAATAAACGGTGTGTGAAATGTGAGAAAAATATTAAGCTATTTATAACGCGCGACTCCTATCAAGGGAGAATCGCACCTTGTAAATAGAAGAAGAAAGTAAGATAAAAAGAAATCTGACGAAGCATAAAATATGACAATCTAAAAGGGTTCACAAGTCTTGTACCTGCTAATAGTCGATACAGAGGAAAAACTATAAACGATATAGATGACTAAAAATTGATCACTACAGTAGAGGTTTTACTAAATTGCAATGAAACGTTCATCAGACATATATAAGAGAAATGGAATTTGAATATGAAATCACAGAGGAAACAAACTCATAACACAGTCTTGACAGAATCAGGAATCTTCGGATTTGCTTTGTATTAATTCTCAAAAAGGAGATAGTCTCTATTACAATTGACCAAAAAGGTCCAGCCCCTTTTCTTTCTTCTAATTACATATTTATACAACTTCTGCATGCTAGGATCTCAATCGTCACAACAATTTTTTGGTTACAAAAAGGAAATTTATGTGTTCCAATTCTTTGCCTTTGTCCTCTTTCGGGCGGATGGATCACCTTCCTTTCTTTAAACTTTGAGTTCTAAAAATAGAACAAGAAGACACATGTCATTATTTGGTACCCGAAGACCGCCCCTTCGCCTGTTGTGTGCAAGTGATGCACTTCTCCACCAACTGGGCTATCACCCTGGAAGGTTCTGCTTGATTATTTGCCTCAAAAGTGTAACAATCCTTCACTAATTGTGGCAACTTTCTTTCTACCTATCGGTCTTCGGCACTAATATAACATAAAAGTACACTTGGTTTTATTAGCCATCTATCTACTTGAACTATATCTGTCTGGGTTGTCTGTGATATTTCAGCCAACTCTCTTTCCTCATTCTCCTTGATATTGAGCAAGTGTTTAGCTATATTGATCTGGCCTAGTGTCTCAGTACTTCTTTCACTATCGAGACCCAATGAACTCCCATCTACAAAGCCGAAAGTTTCTTCACAAGATTTTCTTACCTCTTTAGCTTGTTATCTGCCTTCTAATATGTTACGCTCCCGTTCCTTTAACAAGATGTTACCTCAGGTCTGCTCTGGGATGGAAAACCTGAAACTACTGTCCGTTTCCCTTTTTGACGTGTCTATAACAGCCTCTTGGAAAGTGACCCGAGCTGCCCCAGCTTCTTTTTCTCTGAAAGAGATGTTTTCCAGTACTTGATCAATGAGTTGGCAGTTGTTTTGAATAGTTTCCACCTTAACAAGTAAATCTTGTTGAGCTGCCGATACTCTTTTTTGGATTTATATGGCTTGGGATTGAAATATCTTGATATCTATCACCTAGATTTCGGCAAGATTTAATTTGGCCTGTAGCTGCTCTATCAATTCTCCTTACTGGCTTATCTGTGATTGGCTAGTCTGGGCCACCTGCTGTGTTTGTTCGAGATCGGTTTTGAGCTGCTCAATTTCCTTTTGATCAGCTACTCTTAGTTGCTCTATACCTGAATTCACCTGATCTCTGGCAGCTGGCTATGCTGTAGCCAGTTTAGCCTCCAAAGTTTTGATTAAGTGGGTTTTTCGCTTCAACTGATCTTTCAACGACTCGACAAAATATTGGTTGGCTATAGAAAAATCCCCCAATGTCCCTGCTATCCGAGTTGCAAATTCTTGCTTCTTCATGTCTTTTTCATTGGCTAAGATTTTAAATTTCTTGGCTACCTTGCCTTCTTCTTGATAAAGCTCTTTCTTTACAACGACCTTTCTATTCTTATCGAAGAAAAATTCGTTCGGAGGCAACTATTCCACAGTTATGGGTGATACTTCTTCCCCGAAAATCCATCCAATGTCTAGGACCCCCTTTGTGGATTGTAGGGGAGTAACATAAATGATGGGACTACCGATCTGCTTGGATGATTTCCCCAGAGTAACAACCGAGGTTGACTTTCTTGTAGGGTTGGGAGTCTCGGCTTCCTATTTCGAGGCTCCAGTTTGCTTCTTCTTTTCCTGGTGTTCTTCTTGGTCAGGTGTTGAATCTTTGGAGCCCTTGGCTTCTGTTTGTTGTACATCTGGGGTCGTTAGGTTCTTACCCTATAAGACTGGAGGAAGGCAGCTCTGTCGGTGTTCCTAGAATTTGAAAAAATCGGCCATCTCTTCGGGCGATAGGGCTTGTATCCGACTCAAGACCTTTGCATAGGATATCGTGCCTCGAAAAATATCATAATGAGGTGAATTATTGTGTCCATATCTTTTAAGGCCACAACTAGCCATGTGATTACTCATGACCCTATGTGGGTTGTGTTTCTTGAACTCAATGTGGACGAATTTAATATCTTCCAAGGCTGCTGCCTCGACCTTTGCGTGTCCGAAATCTAATAAAGAATATGTATTCAAATGAATGGGGAAGGGTGGCCATACCTTTTTCGAAAATCCTTTAAGCTCTTTTCTTATGCCACCAATCACGGTTTGCCTAGCGATTTCGCGACAAACCAACCTATCTGGTATAAATAATGGTTGAGCATATGGAGGAACAGAGGCGCCGAAAACCCTGATATAGGAAAATTCTACCTCTACGTACCAGTCAACCACGCTGCTCAAGTTGGCCGCGATGCTATTTGAAATCCTGGGCAGTGGATTACCGAAGATGATGACATGCATCAACACCATTACCCAATTGAAAATCTCGTATATGAAGTTTGCGGCCTTATCCTCCCAAAGTTTTGAATGGTAGACATGGATAGGCTTAGCATCAGATGGAGTCCAACTCCAACTCATTAGGAGAAAAGGCGTCATGAAACAAACGACGTCCATGATGTATGCGGACATAAAAAATGAAGCAGCCTTCCCATTTTCCCCTTGCGTCCGATATTATGTAATACGACTGGTTAGATTGTCTGACAACAGTTTGGCCCAGTCGAAGGAACAACCTTCAGTGACTGTATGAATCAGAGGCACCCAAAGAAGAAAGAAATGTGTGGTGTCCTCCCTCCCATACAATCTACAGGTCATCATTGCTATGTATTTGAATTGCGGTTCCAAAGAAGAGATTGAATAAACTCCATTACCATCCGCCCTGAACTTTGCGGGGTGTGAGACCCAATCCTTGATCAAATCAGACAAGTTTCTGTCGTATTGCTCGCATTCCTTCCGCTTAAAACTTTCTAGAAACTTGACATTGTGTGAGAAGTTTGGTGTGGGTGAAAATTGGTACATCGCCTGCAAATGCTCTGGTATAAAGGTCCCAACGGTCACCTTTTGCTCACTGATAATAGTTCTGGTCGAAATATCCACGTGATCTAGCGCCCATCAGATCATATCATAGTAGGGAAGGAGTCATGGCATAGCTGCTAACTTATGCATCTCTGCTTGAACAATGATCTTGTATTTGGTGGCCAAGTCGTCCTTCTCATTATCAATGGAATCGTCTGAACAGTTCACTAATTCAGACTACAGAACCTCGGAGACGTATGACCAGGTTCTGACAAAATCAATACTTCGGGGTGAAGTGTGAGAAACATTATTTGAGCCTTGCCCTGAACTCTCAGCAATTGCCTTGGACTCTTTTCGTGGGGCCATGATAGAGGACTCTGACTTAGCTCTCCTATAGTAAAAATATGTATACATACAGAAATCAGTTTGATGAGAAAAGCTTCTCTGCGCAAAATAGAAATGAGCTTTGAAACACTAAGAGAAAGAGATCTATTTCTCGGCCATTTAAAACCTCGACGTTCTTATGAACATAATGGTCAAATCATTTTTAGAGAAATATTTAGCAGTAAAAACCATATCCTTACCTATCACTTCACCTTATTTCCAATTAATGCCATAAATTTCGACGTGTCATGACACAAGTTGGCACAATAAACATTTAAATTTACCTCGTTGACTGTGCATATTAATATTTGTATTAAAACACCGATTAGTCTGGCTTAGGTTCTTTAATTAGATTTTCTTTAAATTTTAATCCCCTTTTCGGCGTTCGCCGTATCGGGAGATTTCACTCATATCCTTCGATCCCCTAAAACCCGAGATCGCGATGACACGATCTAGTTAAGCAAAAATGTAATCCAGATTAAGTGTTTAATTAATCAGTGTTTAATTGATATCGCGACTTCGCAACTCGGGGCTACGAAGGTAAAGTTTCTTGGAAGAGTGAATGTTGAGTTGCGAAACCTCGACAGTGTTTAATTGATATCGCGATTTCGCGACTCGGGGCTACGAAGGTAAATTTTCTTGGAAGAGCGACCGCCGAGACGCGAAATCCTGACAACACTTAACTAAGGTTTAAGGAACTTTACTCTCGGCGCTAACCTAGGTAAGTTTTCAAGGTTGTTTCACGACTTCGCGCATCGGGGCTTGGGAACCTTGTGACTTGTAACTCCCGAAGCGCGATATCTCGAGGCATATCAAAGTAAAAAATATCGTTTATCGGTTAAAAGGCAATGACTTAGGGGTATAACGACCCTTGCTAATTCCAATGTCGGGATTACTGAGGTTTTCAGTGGGTAAAGATCACAAAGTAAAATTCAGTTTAAAGGTCAACTTTTGATTTTAAAATTACATTTAAACCAGTTGAAAAGGCAGCTCCAACATAGGCTCCAACTAGGGATCCCATCTTCCTGCAAGACGGGAAGAACAGTAGACCACGTGCCCGTATTGGGTAAATGGAGTCATTGGTTTTACTTCTGCGAAACATGCTTAAGGAAAGGGGATACGGAGGGAAGAAGAGATTTCGTCTTTCACTTATGAAAAGCTTTTCAACACTCAAATGCGTTTCAAACTCAGCTGTAGCCCCTTTCATGACTTTCTCTTTCTCGTTACTGAATTTAGGTTTGCCTTAAGACAATCAAAACAGTCATAGGAAATCCAACGGATCTTGTGGCTTTTGGCTTGCATCAAACGAAATTTATTACATGTTTTTAATCGGGGAGCCCTGTCTGAACTTAGAATGTAGATCCAGTTTCGAGAAAGTTGACTACTAGAGTAGAGTGAGATTCATGTATAACAACCTTACAAATATCTCAAATATTGCTTCACTGCCAGCGAGCTTGTTCAGTACCCCAGTGAATTTATCTGGCCATTTTTATTGAATTTCCTTTCACCACTTCGAAATATATTTATGCATTTAAATGCTGAGACGAGGGCAATAATTTCTGAATTTCCTTTCATTGTCTCTTTAGACTAGATGGGGGCAATCATTTCTGAATTTCCTTTCACCATCTATCTTATAATTTACTTTTTAGAACACGAAGTGGGGGCAATCAGTTTGTATGAGGGGTGATATCTGTGTAATATTTTGCAGTGGAGGTCTATCAACTTACTTTGATTACTCGGTATCAACCTTCCCTTAACTTTCACAACACCTTAGCCCGCAGAGAAAAGGGGAAAGATTAATTCTAGGGGTGTTCCTTCGAGCAAGCCTCAATTCTTCGAAACTGTTGAAAAACCTAGAAAAGTCAGGATCAACCTACGCATAACTTTGTTTAGTAAGAGACTGAGGAGTTGTGAATACCAACTTACTTTCCAAAATCTGCTTTATAGCTTTCAAAGCTAAAACTTAATCTCTTCTCCCCATGTATGCAAACTCGGAAAGATGCTTGGCTTTTTAAGAAGGTAAATCTGAAGACAGGAAGAAGGGTGACGGATAGAGATCTGTAAACTGAGAAACATGGGTCAAAAATTAAAATTGACTCTTGAAACCCTTTTTCCGGAGATGCTTTACTTTATTTGCTTATTTTAACTACCTCCTATCTTTATTTTAAGTGAAATTCTTAGGACCCAGAGCAAGTAGTTGTTCTTTTAATAAAAGTCAAGCGAAAACATTATATTTATGGGACCACTACGGCGCTTTGGAGACCTTCGTTTAAAAAATAAAATTCTTAGGAATTCGTACCTTTGCCTTACCATTTTAAAATAACCGAAAAACTTTTCTATCACCTGTTTTCGACAAATTTAGTCTCCGATATATGAATTTCTATTTGCTCCTTTTGCTCGTTTAGGTTGCAAACCAAAATCCTGTAAACACAAAGAGCGCCTTTTAAAAGAGCTGAATGTATTGAAAATTTTGAATCTCTACTCCTACAAAAATGACTGACCTAATTAATTAGAGGTGAAAGTAAACTTACCCAAAAGATATTATGAAATAGAAAGTAAATACAAACTGATATATACAATGGAAATTTTTGGGAACCAATTATTGCATATAGTGTTTTAAATAATGCCCGTTGACAGGGGCGTTGAAGATTTTACCGTCCATATTTTCTAATAGAAACGATTTTTTTCCTTCGGGAGCTGCGACTTTGAATGGTCTGTACCATATATGATCGAATTTATCATGTTTCGCCGAATCTTCCTTTCTAGCATCCCATTTCAAGACCAAATCGCCAGGGAGAAACTCTCTGTCTTTTGCCTTACGGTCAAATAACGTTTTCATGTCGTCTTGGTATTTTTGCAACCTTTCGTCCACTTCGACCCTATGTTGTTGTACTTCGATCAACTGGTTTATCCTTATTGTGACATGATTTGGTTCTTCTTTCTCATCTTGCCACAGTTTCATTACAGGAAGCGCCAGGTTTATGGGTAATACCACGTCAGTCTCGTACACCATTTGGAAAGGAGAAGTGCCAATATATTTTTTCGTGCCTATCCGGTTTGCCCATAAAGCATATTTCAAATGCACGTGCCAAGATTTTTTGTTCTCGTTCAACACTTTCTTAATTACATTGATCAGACTTTTGTTGGAAGACTCGGCCAGTCCATTTCCTTGGGGGTAATATGCCGTGGAATGGCCAAGCACGATATTGTATTTTTGACAAAAACTGATCATAGCCATAGATTTAAAAGCCTGGGCATTATCTGTGACTATCTTTCGGGGGCAGCCGAATCTAGACAAAATGTTTTCTTCTAGGAAATATATCACCACCGAATCTGTTTCCCTCCTGGTTGGAATAACCTCCACCCATTTAGTGAAGTAATCTGTGGTAGTCAGGATCCATTTGTGTTGAGCGCTAGAATGGGGGTTAATTTCGCCTATAAAATCTAGTCCCCACTGATGAAAAGGAGCCTCTGTTTTGACTGGGACTAACGGTAGCGCTGGGAGTTTATGCTTGCCTAGGAACAATTGGCAAGGGTTGCAGGTTCTGACTTTGGCATTGACGTCCGAGAAAAGTTTTGGCCAATAATACCTTGCCCTTAGGATCTTATAAGTTGTTGCCCTCCAAGCGTGATGTCCCCCGCACACCCCTTCGTGAAATTCTCTTATGACCTTCTCTGTTTCTGATTCAACCAAACAAACCAACAAGAAGCCAAGTGGATCCTTCCAGCACAATTGAATCTCCGGTATACAGTACTGGACCGCATGCATTTTTAGCGTCCTAGCTTTGGATGGGGATAATTCACTTGGGCATTTCAATGTCAGCGGGTAGGATACTATGTTTTTGTACCAATCAGATGAGACAAACTTTTCTTTAATTCTGATTGCACTTGTTTGCTCATCGAGCTCGTTCAAGTCCACATCATCTTCACTTCTCTGTAGGCCATTTATACCGAGGGCTCTGAAATTCGATTCAGCTAAAAGTTTAGCCAAACCTTGACCTTTTACTAGTCTCATCGGTTTTATCTCCAGATCAAATTCTTGAATTTTAGTGAGCCACCGTCCCTTTTTGCCATCACTGTCGGACTGAACCAGAATGTCTTTTACAGAGCTAGTGGGTACGTACGCGATTATCTTGGAATGCAACACATAAGTTCTGAAAGCCTTTAATTCCTTCACCATAACATATGCTTGTTTTTCCATTATATCATATTTGAGTTCCGCGTCTCTGAGACTTTTTCTAAAAAAGGCTATCGATTGTTCGAAACCTTCTTCATTTTTCTGGAGGAGTACCGAGGCAATTGTATGTTCGGAGGCAAACGAGAAAATAAGAAAATCTTTTAGATAGTCAGGGCTTGCTAGTACAGGTGCCTCGCTTATAACCTTCTTGATGTGTGCAAACGATTCTTTGGCCTCTGTTGTCCATTTCACTTCGCTGTCTTTCTTTAACATATTTGTGATCAATTTCACAATTTCAACAAAGTTTGGGATAAACCTCCTCAAAAAATTTATCTTTCCTAAGAATGATTGAATTTCTTTTACATTTCTAGGAATATTTATTGTGTCTATAGCTTCAACCCTGCTAGGATCAATTTTAATTCCATCTCAAGACACAATATGGCCTAGGAGTTTACCTTCTTGCATGGAAAAGTGAGACTTTTTGGGGTTTAAAGACAGACCAAACCTGCGACATTTTTCAAAAGTATGCTTGAGATGTATTAAATGATCTTCGTCAGATTTAGAAAAAACGGTGAGATCATCGAGATAGATAACCACGAACTTGTCTCTTTTTCCGATGAAAGCGATATCCATAGCACGTTGGAAGGTGGCACCTGCATTCATTAGACCGAAAGGCATCTTATCATACATGAATGTACCCAAAGGGGTAGTGAAGGCTGTTTTTTCTTTATCATGTTTATTTACGACAATTTGATTGTACCCAGAGAACCCGTCGATCATTGACATCCTGTTTGCCCCGACTACCTTTTCTAATACATGATCCATTTTGGGCAGAGGGTAGTTGTCTTTGAGGGATGACTTATTTAGATTTCTAAAATAGACACACAGTCTAATCTCCCCGTTCTTCTTTCTAACCGAGACCAGGTTTTCTACCCAATCAGAGTATCTCAGTGGTACTATTATTTTTGCGTCTAAGATATTTTTAACTTCCCTTTTGACTATGGGTAATAAGATAGGGTTGATTTGTCTAAAGGGTTTGACACTAGGCTTCAGGGGTATCTTATGTTCGATCACAATGGTATCGTAGGTTCTTAGTTCTTCATAAGACCAAGCAAAAACGTCTTTATACCGCGCGAGTAAGTATTTATACTTGCATTTAACTCAGGAGGAAGGTACTTTGATATTTTTACCATCCTAGGCTCCTCTTTGGTCCCTACGTCACAATCTTCAACCTCTTCTGGTTGGGGTTGCAGAGTGTATTTTAAGGGCATGTCATTCTGATCAAAAAGTCTCTCCAGGGGGATTAGTCCCTTTGGAAACTGATTATTCTTTAAACCAACATGCGATGGCTAGCAATTTTTTCTCGAAACTCTTGAGGCTCCTCTCCCTCTTGCATAATCCAGGTATGATCATTTTGGTCCTCCTGGTCAATGTGGGATTCAGATAAATCACCTACCATTTCCAGGAACTTTCTGATCTGTTCGTCATCCTCAAAAACCTGCCAGTGTTGTATATTGTTCGGCATGGATGGTTTGTGCCTTACCTCTATGTGGTACTTTAATTTTAAAGCGGTGGGAGGTACGGAAGTTGAAGCCACTTTGGCCAGTGAATCGACTTGCTGGTTTTCAGCTTGGGGGATGAAATGTACCTTCACTGATGAAAATAAATTTTCCATAAGATCCCAGGTGCAATTTCTGTAAGATCTCAATCTTGGGTGCTTGGCCTGGTAGTCCCGATTTATCTGCTTCACTATCAACTCTGCATCTCCGTAAACTTCCAGGTTCTTTATGTTCAATTTTCTGGCAGCTTCCAACCCTAATACTAAGGCTTCATACTCACAGATGTTATTGGTGTAGTCTATGTCCCACTGAAGCCTGTAAGAGAAAGGGATAGCGAATTCATTTTTAGGTGCCACAAAAAGTACTCCTGCACCCGCTCCTTCACATGACAGGGCACCGCCAAAAAACATTTTCCAGATCCCAGTGCTATGCATATTTTCGTTCATATTTCCGGATTATTTCTCATCTATGTAATTTTCTTCTATGCAGCTATCTATACCATCATCAAAAGACAAAATACAATTTCCTAGATCTTGATCGACAATATAAACAGGAAAGTTGTTAGGATTCTGAGGATCGCTTACTGTGTAGGCTAACCTCGTTTCCCTGTATAACCGAGTAAGTTGCCCACCAAACATAGGAATTGTGGTGTAAGTCATATCTAGTTGAAGGGACCCCCCAAGTTTGGATCCCCACGACCTAGATAGCAGTAAGCCATACTTTGGGGGTATATCAACAATAACTACATCCATCAGGATGCTTTTGACTGGGACCTGTGCAAGGGTGAAGACTAAATATTTTATCATACCCATGCACTTAACTCTTCTCGAATCGAAAGATTAGAGATCTCCATAAGGCCTGGTGATATCGAGGCCTAGTCTATCCATAATAGTTTTGGGCATCACATTATGTGAAGCTCCAGAGTCTAGCATGCAGTTATGCAGCAGTCGATCATGCACATTCAGAGTGATATAGAAAGGAGCTACGGTGTCATTGGCACCTTCGAAATGTGGACCAAAAGTGATATTGGGCTTATCATCTTCCAAGTTTATCATGTCAGAGTGACTTTCTAGCTCTGGAAAACCTATTGCTTTGGTCATCTGCTTCCGATATACAGGATTCTTTGCTAATTCCACCAGAGGGATTGGTATTTTTATATTATTTATCTCTTTTTCAAGGCTGAACCCTCCACCACCTTTGTCTGTTTCTTTGGTTGGAACCCCAGACTCCTTCTTTTCTAATTTATTTATTTGTGTTGATTTGTCACCCGTGAGTTTATCTACCGGTATATGTGTTTCAACTATCTTGGTTTCCTTTGTTTGGGTCTCAATCTCTTTTACTTTGGGATCTAGTGAGTTTGCCCGTTTCATTTTGCTATTAGGTGTCTCGGTCTCTTTTGTGGCGGGCTCGTATACTTCACCTCTAGGGAGAATTTTCTTGGGTTGAGGAGTCGACGCAATTTTGTTTTTAGACCTCAGGTTATACCTAGATTGGACCTCAGCCATTATAGAATTGGTCATTTCTTGACATACAACGAAATCAATGTTGTTTATGTCATCGTCTTTATTTGATGGTTGCTGTGTGTTTAAGGACTTCTCATAATCTTCTTTAGTTAAGTAAGGTTGTGTGCAGTCGTCACCCAAATTTGGCACATCTTCATCCAAATATTCGAAATCTTGCAGGTCATTTCCTCCTATAAAATTTTCATTTTTTAAAGGGGTTTGAATTTTCTGATCTTCATTTTTAACTCGCCTTTGTTGATTTTGAGGATTAGGGTTTCTTCCGAATTCCCTTTTAATGAAAGGATCGACCTTTGATTGATCTAGCTCCATTCTGGAAATCTTATTCGATAACTCCTTAATTATCCTAGCCATATCATCCATTTTGTTGTCTGTGGATCTATTTGACCCTAAGGGTCCCGCTTGTTCCCTAAAACGTTTGTTTTCTCGGTTTCCCATTTCTACCTTGGTTTTCAATTTGCTAGAAGCCATCATATTAGATTCAATTTCTACGACATTGTCTTGCATTCGGGTTAGGGTATCCCCCCTCCTTTCTCTCAAAAGAAGTGCAAAATCGAGTTCGAAGGCTCTCGCAAAGGTTACCTTAGCTACAGGTTGGGATGGTTTAACTTCGACCGATATCTTATTATATAATTTGTTAAATATTTGAATGAATTCCATAACGGTTTCCGAAGTCTTCTTCTTTAAAGAGCCGAACTCGGTCAAATAATACAAGTGGTCTTTCCTTTCGCCCCATTGTCTAAGGAAGGAGTCTTCTAGGGCATCGTAGGATAATATTGATCCTACGGGTAGGCTTTGAAACCAGGTTCGTACCTGTCCTTCGAAAGTTTGAACAAACAACCTTGAATACACGTCTTTGTGCTCGAGACCTAGGATATCGGTGAACTGATCAAAGAAGTTTATATGTTCGGTTGCGGTCAAGTCCCCTTCCCTTGTAAATTTAGGTAAGTTTTTTATGTAATTTTCTGGAAGGTTGTGGAGAGGGACGGGCAGGACCAAAGGCGCATATCTCACAGCTACTTTAGCAAAAAATCTAGGAGGCGGGGGAGGCCCTTGGCCCCTCGCTCCTCCTCTTGGAGCCACTCCACCTCCTCCTCTGGCGGCCGCCATCGGTACTACCAAATAGGGAAAAGGTGTGTTATATAGAGGGTTCTGGAAGACTAAAAGTGAATTTTTAGCTTCTTTGAGAGACGAGAAAAGCGAAGACGGGTGAAAAGGGATGCGAGGACTTGGCTCCTTAGATTTGCAAGAGATGAAATTAGTGGAACCCGCGGGTGTGGAATCTGAGTATATAGTGTACTCTTCGAGACTTGGTGGGGTCGTGAGATCTAACTGAAAAGTCGGTGGGATATCGACCGCTGATAAATTCACTGCGGGGTTTTTACCTTTGTGTACAACAGAGGTTGTCGGATGGATTTCACTTTTAACCTCAAAGAGAGTTAAAGTTGGGTTGATGGTTTCAGGGAGACGATTGTGCAAAGTTGAAGGTTCTAAGGAACTCTTGGTATTGGATTGTGGGTACTTAAGCTGGTAGACTATAGTGGTTGGCTTAAGGGAACCTCTAGCTTTCAGTATTTTTTCGGGATCGGAAACGGGCGTGGTCTGTTTACCCTCCAGGTTTTGTCTGGTATTCCTTCGACTAGATGCCAGCTTATTTAAACGTGGAGTCGCCAAGTGAAAGATAGTAAAATCCTTTAGAAGGTGTTCACTCTTTGTTCAATATCAAAGGGTGAAGCTTGCAAAAATGTCGTTCTTCCCAGGGAAAAGGTTTCGTAACTTCGTCCCCGACAATGACGCCAAAAATATGTTGTTCTAGAGTCTGTACTTAAGGCTTAGAAAGTACAGTGTCTAGGCATCCAAAAGTGAGTAAAGGATAAAAAGGGAGAAGAGTCAACCTTCAGGAAAGGAAGCTAAGGTTGATTTCCAGGTTGTCTCCGTCTCGCTTCCAACTGTTCCTGAATGTTTATATCCCGTTTAATCGCGGCCCATGAACGTTCAAGTTCTACCCGGGTGGTGGCTGTTTTAAGTATGGTATCAAAAATGTTTAAAGCGATATGGGTTTGGTCCGATAAGCTGGGTTCAATATTAGGCTGTCTTACAACGGGGACAGTCATAGCAGAACAATAAAATTAAAGTAGAGTTTGAGGTTTTTGATGCTATATCAATTTGATCTTATAAAAAAGAACTTTGAATCCAATATTAAAGATAAAGTGCAAACCAAAGGCCTTTTCCCATAACCGAGTTATATTTTAAATAAATGGTGTGTGAAATGTGAGAAAAACATTAAGCTGTCTATAACGCGAGGCTCCTATCAAGGGAGAATCGCACCCTGTAAACAGAAGAAGAAAGTAAGATAAAAAGAAATCTGACGAAGCATAAAATATGACAATCTAAAAGGGTTCACAGGTCTTGTACCTGCTAATAGCCGATACAGAGGAAAAACTATAAACGATATAGATGACTAAAAATTGATCACCACAATAGAGGTTTTACTAAATTGCAATGAAATGTTCATCAAACATATATAAGCGAAATGAAATTTGAATATGAAATCACAGAGGAAACAAACTCATAACACAGTCTTGACGGAATCAGGAATCTTCGGATTTGCTTTGTATTAATTCTCAAAAAGGAGATAGTCTCTATTACAATCGACCAAAAAGGTCTAGCCCTTTTTCTTTCTTCTAATTACATATTTATACAACTTCTGCATGCTAGGATCTCAATCGTCATACCAGTTTTTTGGTCACAAAAAGGAAATTTATGCGTTCCAATTCTTTGCCTTTGTCCTCTTTCGGGCGGATGGATCACCTTCCTTTCTTTAAACTTCGATTTCTAAAAATAGAATAGGTAGACACATGTCATTATTTGGTACCCGAAGACTGCCCCTTCGCCTGCTATGTGCAAGTGATGCACTTCTCCACCAACTGGGCTATTGCCCTGGAAGGTTCTACTTGATTATTTGCCTCGAAATTGTAACAATCATTCACTAATTGTGGCAACTTCTTTCTACCTATCGGTCTTCGGCGCTAATAGAACATAAAAGTAAACTTGTTTTTATTAGCCATCTGTCTACTTGATATATTTCTATCTGGGTTGTCTGTGATATTTCAACCAACTCTCTTTCCTCATTCTCCTTGATATTGAGCAAGTGTTTAGCTATATTAATTTGGCCCAGTGTCTCAGTACTGATATCACTATCGAGACCCAACGAACTCCCATCTATGAAGCCAAAAGTTTCTTCACAAGATTTTCTTACCTCTTTAGCTTGTTGTCTTCCTTCCGATATGTTATGCTCCCATTCCTTCAACAAGATGTTACCTTGGGTTTGCTCTGGGATGGAAAACCTGAAACTACTGCCCATTTCCCTTTTTGCTGTGGCTATAATAGCCTCTTGGAAAGCGACCCGAGCTGCCCCTAGCTTCTTTTTCTCTGAAAGAGATGTTTTCCAGTACTTGATCAATGAGTTGGCAATTGTTTTGAATAGTTTCCACCTTAGCAAGTAAATCTTGCTAAGCTGCCGATACTCTTTTTCTGATTTCTATGGCTTGGGATTGAAATATCCCAATATCTATCACCTGGCTTTCAACAAGATTTAATTTGGCCTGTAGTTGCTCTATCAATTCTCCTTGCTAGCTTATCTGTGATTGGCTGATCTGGGCCACCTGCTATGTTTGTTCAAGATCTGTTTGTAGTCGCTCAATTTCCTTTTGATTAGCTGCTCTAGCTTGCTCTATAGCTGAATTCGCCTGATCTTTGGCAGCTGCCTCTACTGTAGCCAATTTAGCCTCCAAAGTTTTGATTAAGTGATTTTTTTGCTTCAACTGATCTTACAGGGACTCGACAAAATATTGGTTGGCTGTAGAAAAGGCCCCCAATGTCCCTGCTATCTGAGTTGCAAATTCTTGCTTCTTCATGTATTTTCCATCAGCTAAGATTTTAAATTTCTTAGCTACCTTGCCTGCTTCTTGATAAAGCTCTTGCTTTACAATGACCTTTCTATTCTTTTCGAAGAAAAATTCGTTCGGAGGTAACTCTTCCACAGTTATGGGCGATAATTCTTCGTCGAAAATCCATCCAATGTATGGGACCCCCTTTGTGGATTGTAGGGGAGTAACAGAAACGATGTGACTGCCGATATGCTTGGATGATTTCCCTGGAGTAAGAACCGAGGTTGACTTGCTTGTAGGGTTGGGAGTCTCGGCTTCCTGTTTCGGGGCTCCAGTTTGCTTCTTCTTTTCCTGGTGTTCTTCTTGGTCAGGTGCTGAATCTTTGGAGACCTTGGCTTCCGTTTGCTGTACATCTGGGTCGTCGGGTTCTTACCCTGTAAGACTGGAGGAAGGCAGCTCTGTCGGTGTTCCTGGAATTTGAAAAAATCAGCCATCTCTTTGGGCGACAGGGCTTGTATCCGACTCAAGACCTTTGCATAGGATCTCGTGCCACGAAAAATATTATCATGGGGCGAATTCTCATGTTCATATCTTTTAAGGCCACAAATAGCCATGTGATTACTCACGACCCTATGTGGGTCGTGTTTCTTGAACTCAATGTGGACGAATTTAATATCTTCCAAGGCTGTTGCCTCGGCCTTTGCATGTCCAAAATCTAATAAAGTATAGGTATTCAAATGAATGGGGAAGGGTGGCCATACCTTTTTTGAAAATCCTTTAAGCTCTTTGCTTATGCCACCAATCACGGTTTGCCTAGCGATTTCGCGACAAACCAACCTATCTGGTATAAATAATGGTAGAGCATATGGAGGAACAGAGGTGACGAAAACCCTGATATAGGAAAATTATGCCTCTACGTACCAGTCGACCACGCTGCTCAAGTTGGCCACGATGCTATCTGAAATCTTGGGCGGTGGATTACTGAAGATGATGACATGCATCAACACCATTACCCAATTGAAAATATCGTATATGAAGTCTGCGGCCTTATCCTCCCAAAGTTTTGAATGGTAGACATGGATAGGCTTAGCATCAGATGGAGTCCAAATCCAGCTCATTAGGGGAAAAGGCGTCATGAAACAAATGGCATCCATGATGTATGCAGACATAAAAAAATGAAGTGGCCTTCCCATTTTCCCTCTGTGTCCGATATTATGTAATACGACTGGTTAGACTGTCTGACAACAGTTTGGCCCAGTCGAAGGAACAACCTTTAGTGACTGTATGAATCAGAGGCACCCAAGGGAGAAAGAAATGTGTGGTGTCCTCCCTCCCATACAATCTATAGGTCATCATTGCTATGTATTTGAATTGTGATTCCAAAGAAGAGATTGAATAAATTCCATTACCGTCCACCCTGAACTTTGTGGGGTGCGAGACCCAATCCTTGATCAGATCAGACAAGTTTCTGCCGTATTGCTTGCATTCCTTCCGCTTAAAACTTTCCAGAAACTCGGCATTGTGTGAGAAGTTTGGTGTGAGTGACAATTGGTACATCGCCTGCAAATGCTCTTGTCTAAAGGTCCCAATGGTCACCTTCTTCTCACTGATAATAGTTCTGGTCGGAATATCCACGTGATCTAGTGCCCATCGGATCATATCATAGTAGGGAAGGAGTCGTGGCCTAGCTGCTACCTTATGCATCTCTGCTTGAACAACGATCTTGTATTTGGTGGACAAGTCATCCTTCTCATTATCACTGGAATCTTCTGAACAGTTCACTATTTCGGACTGCAGAACCTCGGAGACGTATGACCAGGTTTTGACAGAATCAATACTTCGGGGTGAAGTATCAGAAACATTATTTGAGCCTTGCCCTGAACTCTCAACAATTTCCTTGGATGCTTTTCGTGGGGCCATGATAGAGGACTCTGACTTAGCTCTCCTATAGTAAAAATATGTATACATACATAAATCAGTTTGATGAGAAAAGCTTCTCTGCGCAAAATAGAAATGAGCTTTGAAACACTAAGAGAAAGAGATCTATTTCTCGGCCATTTAAAACCTCGACGTCCTTATGAACATAACGGTCAAATCATTTTTAGAGAAATATTTAGCAATAAAAACCATATCCTTACTTGTCGCTTCACCTTATTTACAATTAATGCCATAAATTTCGACCGGTCGTGACACAAGTTGGCGCAACAAACATTTAAATTTACCTCATGGACTGTGCATATTAATATTTGTATTAAAACACTGATTAGTCTGGCTTAGGTTCTTTAATTAGATTTTCTTTAAACTTTAATTACCTTTTCGGCGTTCACCATATCGGGAGATTTCACTCATATCCTTCGAGCCCCTAAAACCCAAGATCGCGATGACGTGATCTAGTTAAGCAAAAAACGTAATCCGGATTAAGTGTTTAATTAATGAGTGTTTAATTGATATCATGACTTCGTGACTCGGGGCTACGAAGGTAAAGTTTCTTGGAAGAGTGATGCCAAGTCGCGAAACTTCGACAATGTTTAATTGATATTGCGATTTCGCGACTCGGGGCTATGAAGGTAAAGTTTCTTGGAAGAGCGACCGCCGAGATGCGAAATCCCGATAGCACTTTACTAAGGTTTAAGGAACTTTACTCTCGGCGCTAACCTAGGTAAGTTTTCAAGGTTGTTTCACGACTTCGCGCATCGGGGCTTGGGAACCATGTGACTTGTAACTCTCGAAGCGCGATATCTTGAGGCATATCAAAGTAAAAAATCTCGTTTATCGGTTAAAAGGCAATGACTTAGGGGTATAACGACCCTTTCTACTTCGCATGTCGGGATTACTGAGGTTTTCAGTGGGTAAAGATAACGAAGTAAAATTCAGTTTAAAGGTCAACTTTTGATTTTAAAATTACATTTAAACCAGTTGAAAAGGCGGCTCCAACACCCCTAATGGGGGATTCGGGGGAAGTGCCCCTGAAGCGAAATTTTGGGAAAAATTTCCTTGTAAAATATTGTGATCTCATAGTCAATCTGGACCGTTCATTATAAGGTCACAGATGTGACAATAGAAGTTATGTTAGAGTTTTTTTCCCTAGAATGCAACACTATTTTCATGAGGGAATTGTATTGTGCTTGTGTATGTGTGTGTATATTGTATTATGAGAGAGGATACTATGAGAAAGAAGAGGAAGTTACAACAGGTGTGTTGTAGGCTGTATCCCTTCATTTTGCTAGAAAATAATAAAGGAAGGATGTGGAAACTTATGTAATGGTCGTAGCCCACACTGGGTGAAACACACATATTTGTGTCTCTATTGTGTTGTGTATATTTAGTTTTTTATTTCCACATTTGTTTTATTTTATTGCTCCACGATCCTGTTTTTCTAACAAGTCAATAGTTTTGCAGGAGAAATCTCGCGAGAGTAGGTTCGCAAAAAAAGTCCATGAGAGGAAGTTTGTGAAGGTAAAAGCTCGATAGGATTGTGGACTGCAAATCGCGAACAACCCTTAATGGTAGGGTAAGTTACCACTCCACGAGGGAATAGGTTGTGAAGCTAAGACTGATAAGCTTGCAGATTGTGGGTAGTAGGAAGATTGTAAAAAGGTGTTATCTTGTCACCCCACAAGGAAAGGTCCAAAGGATGTTTCCCGAAAATATTGCAGGTCACGGGCTTCAAAGAAGTCAAGATACATGGTAAGTTGATCTTCCCAATGGAAAAAGGGCCACACAAGTATTTTCGATAGGCTTGTGGGTTTGGATTAACACACTGTTATAGTAGTGAACCAATGATTTTCCGTGAAAAAATTCATTTTTTTTGGAGGTCATCAACTTGTGGGGACATTTTGAGGGCATAAACATCATTTTTAGGTAGTCGAAATTGAGAGAAATATGTGTACCCTCGGTACACAAGTCTTTGTTTCTTAAAATGAAAGCTCTACAAGAGTTTTCCAACAAGATATTTTGAATGCAAAACAGAGCCAGTATGAAGAAGTTACAACTGAAACAATACAAGATATATTTTCAACACCAATTTAACTCCAAAGGACATAACTCCTTGTTCAGAAGTCAGTTTGGGATGCAGGAGCAGTCTGTGAAAATCCCATGGACCATATAAGACAACCATGGAACCATATTTGTAATATAGGTACTTGAAATTGTACAGGATTGAAGAAAAGACACATGTAGCAATAAGGGATAAGAATGAGAAGAAAATAGTTAAAACTTCCACATACCATAACTTTCAACTCAGAGCTTCGATTTTGACAAGTGAATAGTCGTTGGAAAGGTATTGAGGAGGAAAAACCATATTTTAACTTTGAAAAATGATATGAGTAGTAGAAGTTACAATCAACTCAAAAGAAGATGATTGGTGGCCTTAAAGAACAGAAAAAATATGCATTATTTTCCATATATATATATATATATTGTTTAACACAATTTTTATTGCATGCACATTTTCTTGCAGAGTTGGAGGTTCATGAGGGCAGTTTGGTTCCTTTATGAGAGTTACATTCATGGAGGATGCCCAGAGGTCTTACAACTATGAATAGGAATTCAAAAGGCTACGTGGGAGCATGGGAAATGTTGAGACATATTCCAATGGAAGAAGTGACAGAGATGAGCTTGTGGAGCTAGATGCCACTATGAGAAGCCTACAGAGGGAAGTGTAGAGCTATAGGGTAGATAATCAGAAGATTATGAAATCTCAAGAAGAGGTGCTATATAGTCTAAACATCTTGCATAGACAAGTTAAAAAGGATTCTAAGTCTAAGTAAGTAGCTAGTGCCAGGCAAGTGGCAGAATCCAAATCCCATAGCAAAAAGGATGATCACAGGAATGACAGACAATCATGAAGTATAAGCATGAACCATCATTCCCCAGAGAAATCCATTAGAAGAGCTCGTGCAAGTTCAGGGCCATGGAACAACCAAAGTGTGTCTCATGTCAGGACGCGAAGAAGAAGGCTTAAGTCATGCAGGGTGAACTAAGGAAAATCAAGCCACCAACTTTTACTAGTGAGCATAGAAAGGGAAAAGAGGTCGAAGTGTACTTTTTGGAAATGAAGAAATATTTCTAATTACATGATTAACCCTCAATGGTGGAAACCATAATTGCAACCTACCACTTGTAAGGAAAGGTCAAGCTAAACACCTTGATGAGAAGAAGGTATCTTGGAGGTAGTTCAAAAGATATTTCCAAGATAAATATTCGTCAGAGCATTACTATTTGAAATGAATATGAAAGAGTTCTTTGAACTCAAGTTGGGAAGCATGACAATTGATGAATATGAGAAAGGATTCTTTGAATTGTTGAAGTATGTGGGCTTCATAAAGGATGAGAATATCAAAATCCAAAGGTTTATGAGTGGGCTACCTTATTTCTATAGTGACAAGATACACTATGATAACCCTAAGACTTTGGAGGAGGTTGTAAGGAGAGCAAAGCATCTTTATGAGCATAGCAGAGGAATGTCAGTCTTCCAAAAAGCTTGAAATGATAAGATTAAGGGTAAAAATGAGATAATGCATAAAGGTTTTAAGCCACCCTTTTTCATAAATAACCCAAGCAAATCATGAAAGACATTTAGCCCAAAATGAGCCTATGATGGTAGATTTTTTTGGGAAAAGGCTAAGGAAACAACCCATGAAATGTTGGGGATGTGAGGGAGACCACTTGTATAGGGACTTCCCTCACAAAGGTGAAAGAATGAGGATAGTCCATAATATTCAGGAGGCTAAAATAGTGGAATCCATGGGAGGAAGCATGCCAAGGATTTATGCAGCCTTGTACAACAAGCAAGTAGAATACCAATCCCCTATGATTGAAGTGGAAAGTAAGATTGATAACAACCTGAAACAATTTTAATTGATTCTGGAGCTAGCCATAGTTACATAAATCCTAACATTGTTGAAATATTTCACTTACAAAGAAGTAAGCATAAGAAATTTTGGTTAGTTCGGCTAGCCACCAGGGCTAAGAAGAAAATTAGTGAGCTGGTTAATGATTGCCCAATAAACATGAATGGACTCAGCACAAAGGTAGATGTGAACATCATACCATTAGGTTCATATGATTGCCTAATTGCTAGGAAAAACTGTAAGGTAGCTAGAGAGGTAGTGGGGGGGCCCAGAGGGCCCATAGTGATAATAGTGGAGGTCATTCAATGTAAGGTGGACTAGGTCCACTATATTATTAAATAAGGCCC
>JZKD02S0269082.1:232044-243582 GCA_000966675.3 Picea glauca
TGTCCTCAATTTTGGTGACTTTGAGAGGACTGGTTTTTTGTCCTCAGATTTGGAGAATTGGATAAAGTTACAGAAAATAAATATTGTGTCTCTTGTGTATTGATGATTCATCTATGATATTCTTATTTCTGCTGCATATGTTTTCAGTCAATAATTTCGGTGTAAAGTTGTTCGGTGATAGTTAGATCACTAGGAAGAATTTTTCGTATTTGAAATTAGTCACATAGAGTTGCATGTGAAAATTGGCACGGTGTCAGAGCTTGGGATTTGAAGAGAAGGGGATCATCTTAAGACACTTTGTTGTCTACAACACTGGAAGAGTGTTGTACTTGTTCCTATTCTAGGAAGGTCAAGATGTTGAATACATTGAAGCTTGAGGATAGGTTGGAAGGGGAAACCAACTTTCAGGCTTGGAAGGAAAGGGTTCTCCTTTTGTTGGAAGATAATGACCTCAAGGAGTATGTTGAGGATGTGGTTGTAGCTCGTAATGATCCACATGAGTTGACAACTCATAAGAAGAAGGAAGTGAAGGTCAAGTGGGTATCACTAAATTCCGTGAAGGACCACTTGATTCCTCACATTTCCAAGAAAGCAACTTCCAAGGATATGTATGATGCTTTGGTGGGTCTTTACCAAAACAAGAATACTGGAAAGATGCTACACTTGAAGCATCAAATTTAGATTTTTAGGATGACCAATGAAGACACAGTTGTCAGTTATCTTATGAAGATTACTCAGATTGAATATCATCTCACAACTATTGGTGAAACAATGCAGGATGTCGAGTTGGTGAATGTAGCATTCAGAGGTATTCTGAGGTCCTCAGAACCATTTGTGTAGGGGATATGTGCATGAGACAAGTTGTCATACTTTGACAGACTATGGCTATATTGTATCTGGGAGGAGACTCGGTTAATATCCAAAGATGATATGGATGGTGTGGTAAAGAGTATCAATGATGAGAACCAGGCCCTTGCAGCTCACACTAGGAAGGGCAGAAGGGTTTCTCCATACAGAAGAGGTCCATCAGGAAGAAGGGATTCTCCTAAGAGGTAAACATCTCCAGAGTTGAGATGGAAGAAGGATCTTAGTAAGATCAAATGTTTCGAGTGTCGTGATTTTGGGCACTATGCTTCACAGTTTCCACACTAGAGGGGAAGAGGAAGAAGGTAGCAGGAATCAACAACAAAGGTTGATGAGGTTGCAGACAGGTTCTAGAGGAATATCTTGTTGGTCTTCGCCCTTTCAAGTATTGTCTCTAACAGGGAGATATGGTTGGTGGATAACGGAGCATCTTGTCATATGACAAGTGTTAGAGAGTTGTTTGACACTCTCATAGAGAATGTCTCAAACTTATGCATGGAGCTTGGTACAGGATCCAATCATTCAGTATAAGGATCTAGAACTGTATCATTTTGATTGGATTCAAGAGAGATATTGAGGGTGTTAAGAGAGATATTGAGAGATATAGACTGTATAGCAGGATGTGCTCCAATGATCGTGGATGTAGTCAATCAGTCAGACAAAATTGATAGTAAGACTTGTGACTGTGACAGAGTTCATAGACCCATTTTCCACAGTGATAGAGGGAGTAGCTAGTTTGGACTACTTTTGGAATACAAATGAGGTGGTATATCTAGAGCTATATCTACTATGTGCGACAATAATGCATCCATATGTTGGAGGATGGGATACCTCCCTCACTAAGAGGGAGTGTAAATTTTTGTAGCTTCGAAGGTATTCCCACGAGAGGCCAAGTTGCAAGCATGTGGGAATTTTCATTGGCACCAGTTTTGACTTTCGTTCTAGTGAAATCAACCTAGAAATGAGGCTAGGGCCTCATGGGAAAGTTGATGAGCTCTATGGGTTTGTGTGGGGGTGCCACACCCACAAAGAGGTGTTAGAAAAATAGGATCACAGAGCAATAAAATAAAACAAATGTGGAAATAAAACATAGAATATACACAATACAATAGAGACACATATATACGTGGTTCACCTAGTGTGGGCTACGTCCACTAGAGGAATTACTAGGTCCTTCCTTTATTATTATTCAACAAAATGAAGGGATACAACCTAGAACATCCACTATAACTTCCTCTTCTTTCTCTCACAATCTCCTCTCTCCGAATACAATAATCACACACATACACAACCACAATACAATTCCATCATAAAAGAGGGTTTCCTTCGAGGGAAAAAATCCCTAAAATAACTTCTACCGTCAGATCTACGACTTCATAATGAACGGTCCAGATTGATTATGAAATTACAATATTTTACAAGGCATTTTTTCCCAAAATTTCGCTTTGGGGGAGTTGCCCCTGAATCCCCCACCAGGGGGGGGATACCGATGACTTTTCTCCCCCCCCCACACCCCCATTAGGGAATGGGGTCCAAGCACGGTTGAAACAAACCTTTGAAACAAGAAGATAATCAGGATCCACAACCAACAAGAGGATTAAAATATTTTAATTAATTGTTGAGTTTAGGAAGGGATCCTAAACTCACTCATTGGACTCCTATATAAAGGAGATATGTCATTCTGACATTAAATCATCATAGTGGAAGAATGGATTTGGCATGAGTCTACACTTGTCCTAGGAGGATTGGTGATCTCAACAAAGGGAAAGTCTACAAGGTGGCGAATTTGGCCCAAGAGAGAGGAGCGAAGAAGGTCGCACATGTGAGTGAATTTTCCAAACCATACGCAATTTGTAGGAGGACTAAGTGCATATATACATGGGTTGTAGAAGGAAAAATTGCGTATAGAGTATACACAATTTGCAGTGGAGAAAACGTCGTATGTCTGTGGGTTCCCAGTTGGTGAATCTCGTATCTGAGTTTTTGTGCAGGTACAGATCCATACATGCTAATAGGTGACGTCAACGGGTTGTAAATGTGATCTACAACATATTCTTGGGCATAGGAGATTTCCAGATATCATTGAGGTTTAGGTTTCTTGTTTGTATATTGGAGGACACGATTGTCCTCAGATTTGGTGATTTTGAGAGGACAAGTTCTGTCCTCAGTTTTGGTGACTTTGAGAGGACTGGATTTTGGTCCTCAGATATGGAGAATTGGATAAAGTTACAGAACAAAAATATTGTATCTCTTGTGTATTGATTATTCATCTCCGATCTTGTTGTTTCTGCTGCATATGTTTCCAATCAATAATTTCAGTGTAAAGTTGTCCAGTGATAGTAAGATCACTAGGAAGCAATTCTCATATCTAAAATTAGTCACATAGGGTTGCATGTAAAAAATGATAATTGATTTGAAAGATTTGGGAAAGTATTAGTGGATTAATGACTCATATTTCACCTAAATTAAGATCGACGACTCGTATTAAAAGGGTTGTTATAACAAAAAAAAAACATTTTTTTTTATGATTTTTTTTCAGGTTTTTGAAGGTCATGAACTTGCAGGGTGATTTTGAGGCCCTAAACAATGCTTTTAGACAATCAAAACCCATGAGAACATAGTGTATAATTAGTAATCTATGTCTTTGCATATCAAATAAAATAACTTGGAGAGAGTTATTCAATGAGATACTCTTTGCGCAAAATAGAGCTTATATGAGAAATTTACAACTGAAACAATAAGGGTAAAATTTCGACACCCTTTTACTTCCAAAGGGTATAACTCATTTCTGAGAAGTTTGTTTGAGGCTCAGGAGTAGTCTATGGAAATATTATGAACCATAATAGATATCCATGGAGCAATATTTAGAATTTGGGTATGTAAAAATGTGCAGGAATATAAAGAAGTCACTTGTATCATATAGGGATAAAATGAGAAAAATAGTCAAAACTTCTCCAGACCATAACTTTCAGTTTGGAGCTCAGATTTGAGAAAAAAAATAGTCAATGGAAAGTCCCGAAGAGGAGAAGACACCTACCCACCCAAAATTTTGAATTGGGCACTAAAATTTCTCATAAAGTAATAAAGAGTTTTTTGTAGCAGTAAGTGGGTGGAAAATTATAGCATGTAAATCTATATGGAAAGATATCGAGATGAAGAATGCTTTGGGAGAGGACTCTAGGCCAACAAATTGACAGAAAACCCCAGAAAAATTGAGGAACGAAAGGTCACGAATTTGGGTAGGGGGGATTGAGTGAGAAAACTTCAAACGATCATATCTAGGTATACATGCAATGAAATAAGACCCAGGATAGGTCGTTGGAAAGATAACAAAGAGTATAACATGATGGAATAACAAGTATTGATGGATTGAAGGCGTGGATTCTCAGAAACGTAGAAAACAGAAGAGGCCTGATTTTAATTTCAGAACAAGTTGTGCAATGTTCAAACAATCATATCTAAAGCTACAAGAGTCAGAATCGAACTTGCAAGAGAACTATGGAAGGATGAGACAAAGGAGAAGAAGATCGAATGATCTTATTCAACATGCTAACACCATAAATTCCTATAATAAATTGAGGAACAAAATACGACACCAACATGAAGAGTTAATAATATTTGTAAATGAATATAATTTATGAACTGTCTGAGGGAGAGAATAACCACTCATGAGTCTCTTCAACTTCTTTTTATAATGCTCACATGTTCATTTTTTAAAATGTAAAATAAATTCAAAATGTGAAATGACAAAATGAAGGGAAATGAAACGAACAGTCACAAGCGCTAAGGAGTCTCTCTTGTCTTATAAAAAAGAACTCATTGGATGTAAATAGAGACTTTTGACTATTGTTTGGATATATGAAGAGCATAAGGCATTTTGAATTCATAATTTTTTTCAAATTCTTGTGGTATTACTCTACACATGTGTTTGTTGTTTAAGTTTTTCAGAGTGTTGATCATATGAGCTATTTCTGCATTTAGTATTTAGAATGTTTATGTTGTTGTGATTTCTAATGAGTACATGGATGATATTATAAGTCTCCTCTTCAACTATTTGAGATGATATCTGAAATATTATTGTTTTAACATATTCTTGGTTTCCATGAACTATTTTTATTGTTGAAATATCATTTTAAATTGCGTTCATCTATTAGTTTTTCTCATGCATGATAGGTTAGAAGTCGTTGGATTAGATTAGTTTGTTTACGTTTTAGATTAGATTTTGAATTAATTATAACTCTTTGGGGGACATTTCTATGTCTTTCCCCTATTTTATTATTCTAATTTTTAGTGGCAACCAAACCCACATACTAGTCAGAAAAGCTACACCAAACGAGAGCAGGTCTAATTGGGACCTACCATCGGGCGTTTTCCATTACCTGCTTGGCAGACCATTTGGACATATTAACATAAATGGAATTATGTAATGTTCAAGCAATCATATCCAAAGCTACACGAGTCAAAATCGTACCTGTAAGAGCACGATGGATGGATGAAGCGGAGGAGAAGAAAATTGGACGATCTTAATCAACAAACTAACACCAGAAGCACCCATAAATATTTCAAAGAACAAAAGACGACAACAATGAGCATAGTTAATAATATTTGTAAATGAATATCATTTATGAATTGTCTAAGGGTGAGAATAACCATTCAAGAGTCTCTTCAGTTTCTGTTTGTAACTCTCACATGTTCATTTATGAAAATGAGAAAGAAATTTGAAATTGTATAATGAAAAAACAAAGGGAAAACGAAGTGAACAGTCACAAGAACTAAGGAGTCTCTCTTGTCTTATAAAAGAGAACTCGCTAAATGTAAGAGAGGAATTTTTCTCATTGTATATACTGATAATGCTCTTATTTCTGAATATATGAAGAGCAAAAGGAGTTTTGAATTCAAAACTATTTTCAAATGCTTGTGGGATTACTCTACACATGTATTTGTTGTTTAAATTTTTCTGAGTGTTGATCATATGAACTATTTATGTAATTAGTATTTAGAATTCTTATACTATTGTGATTTCTAATGAGTACATGGATGATGTTACATATCTCCTATTCAACTACTTGAGATGATATCTGAAATATTATTGCTTTAACATATCCTTGGTTTCCATGAACTATTTTTGCTGTCAAAATATTATTTTAAATTGTACTCATCTATTAGTTTTGATCATGCAGGATAGGTCAGAAGTAGTTCGATTAGATTAGATTTTTTATGTTTTAGAATAGATTTATAATTAATTAGAACTCTTTGGGGGATAGATCATTTTCTTTCCCCTTTTTCTTCTTTTAATTCTTAGTGGCAACCAGGTCTACATACTGGTCAGAAATGCTACACCAAATGAGAGTAGGTCTAATTGGGAAATGTCATCAAGCATTCTCCCTTACTTTCTTGACAAACCATTTGGACCCGTCAAAATTTTTCTCAAAACTCAGCATGTGGCATGAGTACAACCATTGGAAATTTGTTTCAGAGAGGAATGCATGTAAAGAATCAGATATTGATTTGGTGCATTGTGATCCTCATAAATTGGGATAAAGAATAACATGTATTCTAACTAATGTAATGTTTTATGTTATGCATGTTCTAACAATAATCAGTACATGCACATTTCTTGCAGAATTATAGATAAAATAAATTAGTTTTGGTTCTTATATGAGGACTGGAGCTATGGAAGATGCTCATGGATCATACAACCATGAGGAGGCGATTAGAGGTTTGCATGTCAACATGGGTAATGTTGAGACTAATTCTAATGGAATAAGAGGCCGGCAAGAGATTGTAACTATGAGAAGCCTATATAGGGAAGTGCAAATATACAGAACATATAATGAAAATATTATGAAGGCTTGAGAAGAGATTCTTCAAATTTTGAATATGTTGCATAAGCAAGTTAACAAGGACTCTAGCACCAAACAAGAAGCTAATGCTAGACAAGTGACAACATATAGATTCCATAAAAGAAAGGATGATCATAGGAATGATAGGAAGTCAAGAAGCATGAGCATGTGCCATCATTCTCCAAGGCAATCCAGTAGAAGAACTCCTGCAAGTTTAGGGCCAAGGAGAAACCCAAGTGTGTCTCCTATCAGGAGGCAGAGAAGAAGGCTTAAGGAAAACATCTTGCAAGGTGAACTTAGGAAAATCAAGCCACCAAATTTCAATGGTGAGAGTAGAAAAGGATAAGAGGTTGAGGCCTAGCTGTTGGAAATGAAGAAATATTTCCAGCTATGTCATTACCCCTCAAGGGTAGAAGCAATAATTGTAACACCACTTGCAAGGAAAAACAACCATGTGGTGGTATCAACTTAAGCATGCCAAGAATCTTGATAAGAAGAGGATCTCATGGAGGTAGTTCAAAGGATATTTTCAAGAAAAATATTTGTCTGAGCATTATTATGAAAGGAAGAGGAAATAATTATTATGAAAGGAAGATGAAATATCTCTTTGAACTCAAGTTGGGAAGCATGTCAATGGATGAATATGAGAATAAGTTCTTTGAATTGTTTAAGTATGTGGACTTCATATAGGATGAGAAAGTCAAAATACAAAGGTTTTCAAGTGGGTTACCATCTTTCTATAGTGAAAATATACAATATGATAACCCAAAGATTTTGGAAGAAGCCATAAGAAGAGAAAAACATTTCTATGAACTAAGTAGAGGAAGGCAAGTTTTCCAAAAAACTTGGAATGACAAGATGAAAGAGAAAAATGAACAAAGGTAGAAAGGTTTTAAGCCACCCTTTTTGAAGAGCAATTTCCAAGCAAATCAACAAGGTCAATCAACCTAAAGTGAGCACAAGATTGCAGATTCATTTAGGAAAAGACCAAGGAAGCAACTTGTACAATGTTGAGGATGTGAGGGAAATCACTTATATAGGGATTGCCCTCACAAGGATGAAAGAATGAGGACTTTCCACAACATTCAGGAGGCTGAAACAATGAAAGACATGAGAGGAAACATGCCAAGTATTTATGCAGCCTTGGACAACAACCAAGTGGAATATCAATCTCCCATGATTGAAGTGGAAGGTAAGATTGATAACCATCCCATAGCAATTTTAATTGATTACGTAGCTAGCCATAGTTACATAAACTCTAACATTGTTGAAAGATTTCACTTGCAAAGGAACAAGCATAATAAATCTTGGTTAGTTCAATTAGCCACAAGGGATAAGAGGAAAATCAATGAGTTGGTTAAAGATTGTCCCATAAACATGAATGAACTCAACACAAAGGTAGATGTAAACATCATACCATTGGGTTCATGCGATTGTCTAATTGGCATAGATTGGTTGGAATAATGCCATCATGTCGTAGAATGTTACAACAAGACAATCACATGTCTTGATGAAGAAGGGTAACAAGACAAATTTCAAGGCATTCCAAGAGTTGTAGCTATTAGAGAAATTTCAGCTATGTAGTTGAAAAAGAGTTTCAAGAAGGGATGTCATATTTTTACAGCCCGTATGGAAGCGACAGTCAGAGATAAAGTGGAAAACATATAAGACCATCTGGTCTTGAGGGATTTTGAATATTTTTTTAGAGAAATATCAGGATTTCCACCAAAAAGAGACATTGATTTCTCTATTGATTTGGTGCCAAGATTTGTCCTAGTGTCCAAGACACCTTACAGAATGGGTACGCCAGAGTTGAAAGAGTTGCAGATGCAGCTTGAAGATATGTTAAGGAAGGGGTATACACGCCCAAGTGTGTCACCTTGGGGAGCCCCAGTTATTTTTGTGAAAAAGAAAGATTAAACCTTAAGGTTGTGTATTGATTTTAGATTGCTAAATAAGGTCACCATAAAGAACAAATATCCTTTTCCAAGGATTGATGATTTATTTGATCAATTGAAATGTGCAAGAATATTTTCCAAGGTTGACTTGAGATTAGGTTATCATGAAGTAATGATAAAGGAATAAGACATCAACAAGATGACATTCATGACAAGATATGGGCATTATGAATTCACGGTAGTGCCATTCAGGCTATCAAATGCCCCAATTGTTTTTATCTGCCTGATGAATGGAGTGTTCAGGGAGTACATGGACAAGTTTACGATTGTGTTCCTGGATGATATACTCATCTACTCTAATTTAGAAGAGGAACATAAGAAACATTTAAGAATGGTTTTGCAAGTTTTAAGAGAGCATAAATTGTATGTAAGTTAAGTAAGTGTATCTTTTATCGAAAGAAGATTCACTATTTGGGGCATATAATTTCAGCAGAAGGGATAACAGTTGATCCTGAAAAGATAGCAACCATTAGAGGATGGCTAGTGCCAAGAAATGTGATAGAGGTCGGATCATTCATGGGTCTTGTCGGTTATTACCGAAGATTCATAAAAGAATTCTCAAAGATTGCAAGCCCAATCACTTCTTTGCAAAAGAATGGAGTGAAATTTGAATGGACTTCCATGTGTGAAGAGATCTTTCAGATACTGAAAAACATATTTACAAGTGCACCAATATTAAAGATTGCAGATCCAGATGAATATTTCGTTGTGTGCATTGATGCATGAAAGGGAGGGCTCGATGGATTTATCATTCAAAAGGATCATGTGGTATGCTATGAGTCCATAAAATTAAAAAGAGCATGAGAGGAATTATTCTACCCATGACATAGAGTTAACAACAATTGTACGTGCATTAAAAATGTGGAAACATTACCTCATGGGGAGGAAATTTTAGCTAAGGATAGAGCATTGTGGTTTGAAACATTTGTTTGGACAACCAACATTAAACGTTAGACAAACCAGATGTCTTGAATTTCTTAGTGAATATGACTTTGAGAATAATTTACACATCAAAGGAAAAGAGAATCAAATGGATGATACACTCATTAGGAGAGATCATGAAATGCATAATGAAACCATTAGCATGTACGTCAATGATTTGAAAGTTAAAATTATTGCAACAACAAATTCATATCAACAATATGTAAAAATAAAAGAAACATTACATCAAGGCAATTTACAACATAAATTTAATTATTATGAGCTGAAAGAAGATTAAGTTCTCATGTACAAAGACAAAGTATATGTGTTGAATTCCAATGAGATGAAAAATACAATGTTTAAAGAAATGCATAATGTGTCATATGTTGGGCACCTAGGATATCAAAATATAATTGGAGTTGTAAGAAGACAATACTTTTAGACAAGAATGAAGAAAGAAGTGGCTAATTACATAGCCATATGTCTAGAGTGTCAGAAGGTGAAGATGAAGCATAGGCATACAACTGGGTTATTGTAACCATCGTTCATTCCAGAATGGAAGTGGGAAGTAGTTACAACTGATTTTATTACAATGTTTCCCAAAATTGTGAAGCAACATGATTCCATCATGGTGGTGGTGGATAAATTGACTAAGGCAACACATTTTATTTGTGTGAAGACTACACACAAGGCAAAAAATATTGTAGAGATCTACATGAAATAAGATGTTAGGTTACATGGGGTGCCTAAGGCAATAGTTTCAAACATAGATCCAAAATTTACTTCTAATTTTTTGAAGGGTTTGTTCAAAGGCTTTGGGACAAATTTGAATCTTAGTATAGCATATCACCCAAAGTCAGATAGGTAAAAATAGAGGACTAATAGAATAATTGAGGACATGCTCAGGATGTATGCGATGGATCATCCAACAAAGTGGGAAGATTATATTCATTTGGTAGAATTTTCTTACAATAATGGGTATCAAGACTCATAAAAAATGAGTCCAATTGAAGCATTGTATGGCAGGAATTGTAATACACCAACAAGTTGGGATAATTTAGAATATAGAGAAGTTGTTGGGCCAAATTTGTTGAATGAAATGGAAGATTAGATGATAAAGATCAAGCAGATTTTAAAGGCTCCCAAGGACAAACAAAACATTTATGCAGACAAGAACATAGTTTTCAGATATTTTAAAGTGGGCGAACATGTATTTTTAAAAGTAAAGGATAAAATAAGTTCGCTAAGATTAGGAAGTTGCCCAAAGTTGGCAGCAAGATATTGTGGACCTTTTGAAATCTTAGAAAATATAGGGCCAATTGCATACATGCTATCATTACATGTATCCGTGAGAGTGCATAATGTATTTCATGTTTCATTATTAAAGAAATATGTTATTAACCCTAACCACATAATTTATTGGACTATGATCCAGGTGGAGCATGAAGGAGATTTTCAGGTGGAACCAATACGCATCATGGACCAAAAATTCAAAGTGCTCAGGAACAAAGCTGCAGGGATGGTAAAGATTCAATGGACTTGCTACGGTCCTGAAGACGCTACATGGGAGCATAAAAAAACATGCAGGAAGAATACCTACAAAATTTTGACAATTTTGAAGAAAACAAAATGCAAGACTCCATTTTAAGCAACAAGAGTTCAAGAACCACATCTGAGAGTCCTCTACAACTATGTTGGGGGGGCTAATAAAACAATGGCACATTCCTTGGGTTAGAATTGACAAATGAATGGTAAATTCCTTGGTTTAACCATGATAAACGAATGGTGCATTCCTTGGGTCAACGAGTTGAGAGGAACATGAGATTATGGTTGGAACTGCTACTGGAGTTGTGAATTGCAAAATTTTATTTCTTTAAGCATTGTGATGTAAATTTGTATATTTATATCGGCATAGTGAGCACCAAGGATGGTGCACAATTGTAGGTGAGGGG